>OU896707.1:80784455-81348282 GCA_918026855.4 Phaedon cochleariae | reverse complement strand
TGCAATTTTCAGAAATATTTAAAATTTTTGCATTTTTCAGGAATTTTTGCAATTTTCACGAATTTTTGAAATTTTTGCAATTTTCAGGAATTTTTGAAATTTTTGCAATTTTCAGGAATTTTTGAAATTTTTGCAATTTTCAGGAATTTTTGAAATCTTTGCAATCTTCAGGAATTTTTGCAATTTTTGCAATTTTCAGGAATTTTCAATATTTTTGCAATTTCTGCAATTTTCAGAAATTCTTGCAATTTCTGCAATTTTTAGTAATTTTTGCAATTTTCGCAATCTTCATGCATTTTTACGATTTTTGAATCTTGCCAAAAATGCCTGAAAATTGCAAAAATTGCAAAAATTCCTGAAAATTGCAAAAATTGCAAAAATTCCGGAAAATTGTAGAAATTGAAAAAATTGCAAAGTCCTGAAAATTGCAAAAATTCCTGAAAATTGCAAAAATTGCAAAAATCGCAAAAGTTCCTGAAAATTGCAAAAATACCTGAAAATTAGGTCATTTCTAATTTTCTTTCTTCTTAGTGCATTTTAATGGAAGCTTATCGTTAAAAATGTTCGTTTTTATAATATTCATTATTATACATCTATCTAAATATCCCCGAATAAATTGTGTTATTCTAACAAATTAAGTTCATATAATCATGTGTTCTAATTTGATGTTGAAGTTGGAAGTTTTAATTGGTTTTATTAAGAACCCCCCTGTAAATGCTTCCATGGTGCCAAAATTCAGTATGGTTGGAGACTGAGGAAACCCCAAAATTTCAAAGTCTTGTCTTGAAAACACGCCTACATTCAAATTTGGAGTCAAATCGAATTTTTATTGTTTCCTCAAAAATTAAGCTGGATACAAAAATTACACAGAGGATAAAAATGTTGGTTTTGAGAAACTCAGAAAAACCGGTGGTGTACAATGACATTCACCATGAATATCGATACATTTATCCACTGTGACGCCACTGGAAATATTATTTAGAATCTAATTGCACCACAAGAAGCTCCATGTTAATATTACAAAACCACAACGTTTTATTGAAATTGATAAAAACACAATTGAGTAATGAATGAAAACACGATTTTTCATGGAAATATTAATACCCTGTATCTCGAAAACTAAGTTAGGGCACATGTTTATATGAACTTCATTTCCTAAAATATCACAAGAAATTACCCCTTGAATCTTCTCAGTGTTATTACGGTACACCCTGTATAATAGGTTTTCATATTCAGAAACGATTTCGCATCGAGTGGAGTTCAGAAAGATTTCAGGAGCACTCAATTCCGAACGGAAAACATCATACAAAGCGAAATCAGATCGAGGCATGAATTTTTCATGCCATTTATCCGTTACAACATCATTATGCGATTTCCTGAACATCATCTGGAATCCGGGAGGAATATAAAATGCTGGCGATACCCCAGCGGGAGACAGTCAATTTTCCGGAATAATACATCCGAAATCCATTTCAATAGACCGAATCTCGGTTTCTTCTCTCTTCTCGTTGTTTTATCTTTCCGGATAACGATTGCAAAGGGCCGATAAAATAAACGTGTGGTCGAGACTGGAAATTTTGGAATAACAATCTGCGGTCGCTGGATGAGCATTTGCATATTGATTGATATCCATCTTCGATTGAGAGATACATGGCATTTCTCGAAAATGTAGGTACATTGTTTAAATGTGGCTATGAATAATTGATTTGGCAAATTTTTTTTGTGTTCATGAAAACATTCCCAAATCATTGAGTGTGTGATGAAAATAAATTCTGATAACTACATTATCTATCATTATTTTTGTTCATTTATTTAATTATTCATTCAATGATACATCCAGCAGGCTTACGCCCAATCACACATGTTTTTTTTCATGTTCTGGTTCCCACGAAAAGGGATATGCTGTAATGTTCAGAGAAGATCGTGGGAACCAAGGGAGATAAGGTCGAAATTGGTGTTCTTCTTGAATTTCTTGAGGTTATATGCCTCGAAGAACACCTCCCTTGGCAAAGTGTTCCAGAGCCTCGCTGTTCGTTGGATGAACGAGTCTCTAGAAATAGATGTTCTGCAGGTCCCCAAAGTGACTACGAAGGGGTGCGAAGCCTCAACTTGACGTTTTAATCTCGCGGGGACTGCCACGGAAGGAACAATTGTTGATATTTCAGAAGAGCATCGTCTATGGAAATATCTTTAAAATAGAGCAGATCGCCAACTTTTCTACGGTGTGAAGTGAAGAAAAGGAGAACGTTTGTGGTTTGTGGACTGTCTTTGAACATTCAAATATACAAAAATGTACACGAAAAAACATAAATATGTATCTTCTGTAGTGGTCCATACTCAAATTGGAGTGGAATGATCAAGAAATAAAACTCGAAGTCGTCTCCACAAGTTCAATGTTGAAAAAGATGCAGTCAATCCTGCGTCAATAAGGTTTGAGATATGTTTCGGCCATGCAAATGGCTATCTTCAGTCAAATTGGTACATCAAAGTGTATCTACAATGGAAAACCCAAGCATGATTTAATACAATGAAGAAAGTGAAAGAGAAAATTCACAAAGTTGTAAATGCAACATTGAATTAGTTAACAATTTCAGAAGTATAAATGAACAATGCTGATTATTATAAAGTATTACAATATTAATTGATTAGTTATTGAGGAGTGAAAAGTGAAAAAACCAAATTTTTATTAAAGCACAAATTATGATAAGATGGCGAACGAAAGGTAAGAAGGTTGTACTCACGTTGAAAATTTTTAAAACATCGTGAAGGCGAAATTGTTAACTATTTCAATGTTGCATTTACAACTTTGTGAATTCTCTCTTTCATTTTCTTCATTGTATCAAATCATGCTTGGGTTTTCTATTGTAAATACACTTTGATGTACCAATTTGACTGAAGATGGCCATTCGAATCGCCGAAACCTTATTGACGCAGGATTGACTGCATCTTTTTCAACATTAAACTTGTGACTTCGAGTTTTATTTCTTCATCATTTCACTCCATTTTGAGTATGGACCACAACAGAAGATACATAATTTATGTTTTTTCGTGTACATTTTTGTATATTTGAATGTTCAAAGACAATCCACAAACCACAAACGTTCTCCTTTTCAGCAATTCATCTAAAGATGGAAGATGGAAGATGAAACACCCTCACCTTCCGATATTTAGCCGAGTCACTTCCTTATCTGCGACTGGCATCTGGTGCCTTCGCATCGGTATCCGACCGTGTGTGTCGTAAAACATCGTCTCGATTCTTCATTCGCAGCGGTAACTGTCACCTGTGACAGCAAGGTAGATGCCATCTCACCTTGTCACCTGATACTCGTTTACTTATAGTTGCATCAGAGGAGGAATAAGGAGATACTATACTATAGCGCAGAAAAGTAGCAGTATACAGAGTATTTAATTCAGTGGCGTAATTCTCTGCAAGTTGTTTACCATCTCGTACAGGTCGGGTATTTTTCCATCATGCTGGAAGACAGCTAGAGTCCAACCAATCCCCAAAAAAGGGAACAAGAACCTGCCCAACAACTACAGGCCCATTGCCCTGTTATCAGTAATCTCCAAAGTGATGGAGAAAGCCATCAATATTGAGCTTATCAAATATCTGGAGAGCTCAGGAATCATCAATGATAGACAATACGGCTTTCGCCACCGAAGATCTACTGGAGATCTACTTGCCTACGTCACTCATTTATGGCAATCTTCAATAGAAAAACACGGGGAATCTCTAGCTGTCGCGTTGGACATATCGAAAGCATTCGACCGTGTTTGGCACGAAGGACTCCTCCACAAACTACCATCATACGGCTTACCACCTCAGCTATGCCATCTCTTATCGAGTTTTCTTTCAGGCAGATCGCTTCACGTGGTGGTGGACGGTGTATCGTCCGATACCATTGGCATCAATTCCGGCGTTCCACAAGGATCAATTTTGGCACCAACATTATTCCTGCTTCATATTAATGATCTGTTGGGAGTAACAACTTGCCCCATCCACAGCTTTGCAGATGATAGTACCCTCCATACTGCGTTCTCTTCTAGAATTCCTATTTCTTCCCAGGAAACTAAGAACTCACGGCGCAGGCAGGTCAATGCTGTCAATGAAGATCTTGCTGAAATCACAGCCTGGGGAACGAACAACCTAGTTGAATTCAACGCCACCAAAACTCAAGCCTGCATTTTCTCTAGAAAGGCGGAACTCAGTATGCCCGATATTGTAATGTCTGGCTCCACCATCCCCACCAAGCCCACCATATCTATGCTCGGTATTTCCATCAGCAACACTCTTTCATGGGATAATCATGTCAGATCCATCGCAAAAGCTGCTTCACAAAAACTCGGATTCTTGTTCCGTGCGAAAAGCTACTTGACACCTCAACAGCTTCTCATGATCTACAAAGCGCAGATACGGCCTGTTCTAGAATACTGTTCCCACATATGGGGTTCAGCACCAAAACATACGCTGATGCTCTTAGATTCCATCCAGAGAAGAGCCATTCGCCTGGTGGGTGACGCCACACTCACTCACTCCTTGACATCATTGGAACACCGGCGACCTTTCACTTTTCTATCGATACTTCCACGGGAAATGTTCTTGGGAAATCTCTGCAATCATCCCTTCACTAGCAATACCAATCAGACGAACTAGACAAGCCCAGTCAGCACATCCTTTCGTCGTCAACCTCGAAAGATGTCGAACAGCACTTTATCAAGACTCCTTCATCCATAGAACGGCTAGGCTCTGGAATTCATTGCCTGTGGAAGTATTCCCAACAACATATAATCTCCAAAAATTCAAAAAAAATTCCAATACCTACCTCCTGTCCCTATCCTCCCTAGGAACGCACGATGTTCTTTGAACATTATAGGGATTCCCTTTCGTGCGCTCCAATCGATAAAAAAAAAAAAAGGGGGGGAAGGGGTCCATGGGGTCTGGACTCCCCCCCACCCTTAGAGCTGTCTGAAATACCGAAACAATCTGGTATTAAACAATTCTCATAATGAAAAATTACGGAAATTTAAGTTTGCAATTGTGTTACTATTTTAATGTTTATTCCTGTTTTTTTTCCTTGGATGCTGGTCCTGTCACCGGCTACACCTCAGCCTCCTGGGCTTTTTGTGCATTCCCGACTGCCCGACTATTTCTTGTCTTTTGCGATCGAATGCCTCGCATTGCAAGGGGGTGATTCTACATGATTCATTTCATATGTACGTGGGTCCGGAAATGCATTCAGTGTGTTGAACTTTGAAAAAAAAAATAGTTTTGTTTTGCCAATAATATCTCATCTCATGAGGTGCTGATACAGCTATAATCCAATTGGTATTATGAAATCCAGTGGCGTCCCGGGGGCAACCTACCGAATATTATTGTCGATAAAATGTGTGCCACTGATTTTTTTGAAATCTGTATTTTCCTACCTATTTTCCAACTAAGAATGCAACATTTTGGTTTCCTAAATTGTTTTGATATTTCATTTCATTTCCATGGAAAAAAATAAATACCAATTTATTGCATGAATTTGTGCCAAAAAATTCTTTCACAAAATGAGGTGAATATAAATACGTGATAGACATAGAATAAGAATGATGATTAATTTTCTTCAAATATCTCATGATACATGTTTAGCACACTCTATACACTCTGTATATTGAAAATTATGTATTCACTGTCCAGAAAGAAGTAGTTTTCAATTATACAAAGTGTGCCAAACATGTATTATAAGATATTGCAAGAAAATGAATCTTCATTCTTATTCTATGTCTATGGACATGGATCACACATTTATTTCCACTCCTGCGTTTGAAGGAAATTATGAGGGCAAATCAGCCCCTCATGAAAAAGAATATCATTGCCAATTTTCAAGAGAATCAGTGGAAGGATATTTGAGGTATGAAAACTATGCATTTCTGGACCCACGTGTATTATGAAATAAATTTAATGTTTTCTCATGCAGTATCAACCCCTTGATTTTTTGCGCATGATTACCGGACACCCTGTATAGAAACGAGTAGAGGATATTCCCAATAATCGAGATTGATAAATTGTGTATTGAAAATATTAAGCATTGTCCATATCGACAAGGCGGAAGGTCATTGCGCTTGGATTTCTTCCTGGTGGTGCCTATGATGGAAGCAACATAAATTCACCACAGGTAGACGATAATGAAGCGGTAAAAAGAGCGTCGTCTATAATTTGTGGCGAGTCACCGTGATTTTCACATATTATTTTTACATCAATCACCCGGTTTCACCGCTCTATTAGGAGGATTCCGGGACCCATCGATCTACTTCACGTCTTCTTCTTTCGAAACGAGTGACGGACGGACCTCCAACCGTCTCGCTGTCTGTCAAATGTCAACTTGGGAGCCGTCTGTTGGTGTGACGCACGATTTTTCATAATACTCGATAGGATTCACACGTGTAGGTGTAACGTGCTCGGAGGTATCAAAGAAAAACTATACGATAGCTTGGATAGAGATGTTTGTAATTCCTCTGGTGTGCCCACTGTTCAATTGTTTCGTCAGAGTAGCTCTCGATTTGAACAATTGAATGCGGGTTCGGAACGTTGGGTTCTCATATTCGATGATAGATGACGTGAACGATAGACAATTTTTTGTAAAAATTTCAAAATGCGTTTCGAATTTTATTATGAATTTGAACTAGGCTAGACTTTCAAGGATGTGTTTGCCTTCTCTCGGGACCTGCGTATGAAGAGTTCCGTTGATGATGATCTAAAGACAGGACGCTAAAGACACAGGGCGCTGCAAATAATCCGTGCCGAAACATCTAGGAATTGGCATATTTTTTTCAAATGTCAAATGGAAACATTATGAATTAAGAGCATTCGTAGTTTATTATACGCGTGTATTGACTCGGGTATTGATTGTGCTTTCATCATGGACTGACTGCTGCAATGTCTGAGGTTTATTTGATAATCCGAACATTCGTTTTATATTATGTGTCGTTCATCAATTCGCCATTGACAGTCGAAAATATTACGCACCGTTTCCATTTATTAACAAAAGATTGTGAAAATTAAATCATGAACGCAAATGAATGTTTCTTTATTTCAATAAAAAGCTCGGCACTGTCCAAAAGAATGTTATTCCCTGAAAAAGTGGTGGTTATCTATAGCGGTCCAAATCATTGTTCTTTTTCCTTCAAGTAATGCATCACTTTCAATTCAGTTAAAATCAACAGTTTTCAAGATATTCGACCCAAAATGAGAGGTTGCATAGTAATCTTTTATCATTTTCAGTAGTTGAAAATTACAAAAATATTTTTCTGGTGGTATGTGAATTAGATAGATCATTCTGTAGCTGAACAGAAATAGTTATTTCTTGGAGAAAGAAAAAACAAACATTTTTGTAATTTTCTAGTACTGAAAATGAAGAAAGATTACTATGCAAACTTCTATTTTGGGTCAAATATCTCGAAAACTGTTCATTTATAACTCAGTTGAAGGTGATGGATGCATTTTTCGAACAGAATTGAACAATGAATTCGAGAAATTGAAAATATTCGAAATATAATAATAATAATAATTAATGTCTTTATTCTCTTGGATATTATTTTATGAACAATTACATATTTATGAGTGAGAATAAAGGGCGAAGTTAAATTTTTATAGTGACGAAATACTATTAATTGCTCTTCCATATCACAGTAGTGACGTAGAAAATATCGGTGGAGAAGCTACCACAACCCCCTGTAACGCACCATTGAATCTAATGCTCGAGATGAATTTCTAGTCAAAAAATTACCTATCTGAAGATGAAACCATAAACCCAATTGGAATGCAAAATATTCCTTGGGTTATTGCAAAAAAAACTATTTTCTTTTCTTAACTTCCACACCCTGTATCTCGGGAACGGAACATTTGAAGACGTATGTCCCTATCTCAGTGATTATGAAATCACAAGGGATATCACCTGTCAAGCGTTGGAATTTCGAAACACCCTGTATAATTCTTCGACGTTTGTTCATAGCTTTTTGGTCTTGTTTGAATGAGAATTAAACTGACTGTATTTCCCGTCTGAAAATTGAACACAGTTTTTGCTTGACACTTATCATTCACCAACGTTTAATTTTCTCAAATACATGTTCTAAAACTGTTCTAAAATTGTTCTCATCTATCATTCGGTTGATCCCTCAGAAGTGTTCAAGAGACTTGTGCGAGCAAGGAATGACGAGGGTCTTACCCATCAACATGTGATCCCAAACACTTTCTTAGGCTATTAGAAAAATTTCTGGGGTGGTGGTGGGAATCGAACCCATCTACCGGCAATCCAACGTGGATAGAATACTGACGCTTCAACCACGAGGCTACACCGGCGTATATACAGGGTGTTTCCTAACTACGGTTCCTAACTGCTGGTGGTGATTTGTTAGGTCATTTTAAGAAGAAAAGTTTCTATGAACATATGTCCGGAGTTGCTTCGTTTCTGAGATGCAGGGCGTTGAAATTAAAGGAAAAAAAACGGTAATTATGAAATATCATGAATATCCTGGGACCGATTTTGTTGGAATTTGGTACTTTTATTTGTTGAATTTCCTAAAATTTCAGCATATCAAGTGTCAATTATATTTTTGACGGAAATAATGAAAAACTCATTTCTCCAATGCAGGTGATCATGATATGCAATACAGTGGCTTTAATTTTTTTTCTCGAAAACAAAGCTGGATATGAAGAAAATACATGAAACCAAAAAGTTGTATTTTGAATTGTTCAACCAAAAGAAAAATGAAAATTCACCAAAAAAAGTCAGTGGCGTACTTTTTTTCACAATATTGTTGGCTGTGGTGCCCACTGAGATGCCACTGGCCCCTATAATTTCAATCTGAATTGGGCTCAATAAGCGCCTTGTTAGTTCAAATGAAAGTACCAAATTTCAACTGAATCGGTTCCAGGATATTCATGATATTTTGTAATTACCGTTTTTTTTTCTTCAATTTCATCGCCCTGTATCTCAGAAACGAAGCAGCTCCGGACATGTTAATAGGAACTTTTCTTCCTGGAATGACCTAACGAATTACCACCTGCAGTTAGGAACCGTAGTTAGGAAACACTCTGTATATACAGTATGATGCAAATGTATGGAATAAATTCATTATTTTAGAAATGGGCGACATTTGAAAAAATTCCAAAAACAAGTGAGGTTTCATTTTTGAAGCCTCATCTCATGATATCCATATGAGAGATGTTACGTCACCGGTGTTGGAGTAATGACGTAATGAACGATTTTTTCAAATGAAAACAGGAGTCATGTGACACCTCGTTTGAAAGGTCTACTGATCGTCTATTCAACAGTCAAAATTTTTCATAAGAAAATTGAAATTAAAATGGATTATCACTTGATTAACTGAATCTTGCAGAGGTCTACTACTGAGAATTGAACAACGAAGGGTCGTCTATTTAAAAAAATAAATCAATTAATAAAGTTCTGAAGTCTAGTTTTTGGATTTTTTTCGGAAGTCGTCTTGTTTTGAAATGAATTTATTCCATACATTTGCATCATACTGTATATTATATTAGTTATTGTTCGATGTCTTTGTTACTTACCAATTTGTGGACGTCTTGTTACTCTGTGATTTTTTATTTTCAGAAAAATATTGTAGGATCTTCTGCTTTGTTTAGTTATTTGTTCTTTACTCTCGGACATCCTGATCACACACAATTTATCTCGAGTAACAAAAAAGAAAATTTTGACACTTCTTGTGCATTACTTTTTTGCACGTGCCAAAACGTCTCAATGGATAGAAAACCAACGGGCAAAGGGTTTCACCGTATACAGGATGTATACAGGATACGATAAAATTATGCAAACAACGCCGAAAACTCTATTCCAAGTCCTCTTATCCGCAAAAAGTGCCGAAGACAAGCCATTCTCCTAAGTGTATGTGTGATTTTCGTCGAGTTTGACGACCGGTAATTTCAATAATCGTCTTCCTTTCTACCCCGAGGACGGCCATTTTCAGCTAGAAAGGACTTGTTTTACGTCCTTTTTACTGCCCGCTTTTCCGTTTTATGAACGTGGGAGAAAAAGGAGACGACTTTGGATGACGATGAGGTGAGATCGCATCTATATTGGGCTTATCTGATCTGAGGTGACAGATTGGTATTGAATCGATGTAGGTATAGTGATTTCAAAAATCTGCATGGAATTTAAAAAAATATCATCATACAGGGTGTTTCAGAGTTACATAATGTCCAAAAAAGTTTGAATACAGAAAAAAAAATAGAAAATAAGAAAATTATAAATAATTGTATTCCAAAAATATTGCAGAAACCAAGTTAGGTTAGATCTCGAACAATCACTGATAAAAAAGGAAGCAAATGAGCAAGTAATCAGGAAAGGAAGGGAGCGGATATATCATTTTGGTAGGCTTCAGAAAACTCCGAAGTATTTTCGAATCTTAACGATACTCCGATTCGAATTATATTCTTCAAATCAACTTCGTCTCTATTGTTTTCGCTTGTACCATTTTGGATGTGTATTGTATCACTCGATCAAAGAGCGTATCGAAAATTGTTCAATGTCCCAAACGCCTCATCGTCTGGGTCTATCCTCATCAGCATTATTCGGCATTTTCAAACTCAGCTTCTGTATCGGATTTTTCCAGAACTGGACGTAAAAATCTTCGATACGCTTTTTGAGTATAGTAGAATTATACAGACTGTCCCACTCAAATGTGCCAACCCCTTTATTTTTTGTTCTGGTTCCCACGAAAAGGGATATCCTGTAATGCTCAGAGAACATCGTGAGAACCAAGGGAAATAAAGTAGGAATTGGTGTTCTTCTTGAATTTCTAGAGGTTATATGCCTCGGGGAACACCTCCCTTGGCAATGTGTTCCAGAGCCTCGCTGTTCGTTGGATGAACGAGTCTTTGGAAAGAGGTGAGATGATGATGTTATTATCAAAATATTTTGGCCACTCAAAAACTTTTCTGGAATAATTTTTTACGAATTTTTTCAATCTGTGCTCACTTTTTCTTTATATCAACAATTTACAGAGTGGTTCACAAAAATTTGTTTTCACTTGAAATGATCCATATTTGTATCAATAACTTGATGAAGTTCGTCAATCTGAATCCAAATATGAATCATTCATATATTATTATCGAATAAAGTTGAGATCATTTCATTTGAAAATAACTTCTGTTTGTCGATATTGTTCCGTTATTCGGGTGCAGAAGCGAACACGACTGCACTATTCATTTTTGAACTGATTTATTTGAGCTAAAAAACGATTTATATCACGCGGTATATGACTGTCTCTCTAACACTCGCTGCTTGACTGACTGACGGTAGTTGTCCGGCCGCTTATAATTATATGAGATCCCTTGGTAGGTTTTGGTTCGAGAACGTTCTCGAATGATCTTCCGTCTCCTTCTTTTTGTTCTATAGAAGCTTCTTAGAACATCACCTCTCTCTCTAATTGTTCCATCGATTGTTTCCAGAACATTCCAGAATCTTCTGTCCCGTTATTTGTCACCGCGGCATATATTGAGTGTTCGGAAATATGCTGGTGCATGTAGGAATCATTGAGAGGTTGGAGGACAATCTGGGATGCGTGTTACAGGATGATCGTTGTACTCCTGCCTTCCTGCTAATGTTTCTAGAGCCCCTCTAAGGGGAATATCATTACAATGCGAAGAAAAAATGAGCACAGATTCAAGAAATTCGTAAAAAATTATTCCACAAACGTTTGTTGGGAATTACGAGGATATAGGGGGTTGACACATTAAGGTGGGACACTTTGTACGACTTATTTTATAAATCTGAAATACAAACCAAACATGTTGACGGAAAAAAAATATGAATTTTTGAAATGAGTAAGGAACTTTTGGCCCACCCAAGCAAGAAATATGGAATAATGAATAATCTTCCCCATTTTACCTACCCCCTTTGATTCTCCACCCCTGGCACGTAAGGTGTACTCGCAAAGTTCCTTCGCCGACCGTATAAATATTCATCGAGCCATCGCCGGAAGGGGTTGGTCGGGGGTTGGGGGGGGAAGGGGGTAGGCACGGGAGGGGGAGGGTGGAAAGGGCGGTGCCCGCCTGTCGTAACGCATGCAACCTGTGCATTAATTACGGGGTTGTCGGGACCCCCCGAAGGGCGGCTCAACCCCCCGCCTGGCCCTCTCGCACGACTTCTGACGATACAACGAAAAATGAATTAACAAACTGTAGCAAATCATGGAAACCATTTATGAAGAATTGTATATATTGCATTTGTAAATATCTGTATATTTATTCAATTTGTCTGTACCTTATTAGATTTTATACTTTTTAATTTTATACCATCAACACCAACACTCGTGTGTTTGCATCACTCGCCCTTCAGGCTCGTGCCACAAACTTTCACACTTGTGAGAAAAGTTGAATTTTCCCCACTTGTTGAACATTATACTATTTTCCCACGGGAAATGACACTCTCTGTTACATGTTCGTCATTGTTATACGATTTTGACCAGATTTTCTTCAGAATGTAGAGCTTTCATGATGGTAAAGCAATTCCGATATTTTTTTGTGAACAGAATACAGAAGATATATATACCGTGAAAACGAGCGATTCTGATTTCGAAAGAAGTGGAAACAATAAGAGTGGATTAGTTATAAATTTCAGTTTAGTTTTAGTTTAGAGGATATCTAGTATATTCTGCAATTGGACATACATTGAACATTTCTAAATGGTTTAAACTGAACTCATGTAATATGAATTTTAACCACTTCCATAAACAGTGTTGTAATTCATCTCGTAACTCATCTATGATATTATGAAATAATTAAGTTGTTAAACGAGAAACTAGGTGCATTATATATTCCATAAAACTCCACCGTTCATCAAAAACATTTGAAGAATTTGTTGCTAACTGGAAAATTGTCTTCAATGATACGCTTTTTCCTGATCTTGTGAATTTTCCAATATCTTTTCAACATTATATCTGAGTATATCTATTTAATCGATATATACGTCGTGGTGAAAACTACAGTATACCGTCATTGTAGTAATTATAATGAAGGTATATAAATATTTCGTACCCCAGGCCATCCATCAGCCTTGTAAACCAAGAAGATAATGAGTAATCGGCATTTTAGCCGTACACAGGGGACCCACAAGAGCGTATGGTTTACTACTTGGATGAGTCTCGAGAGATATATTGAGCGAGACTATAATATATAGATAGTACTTATGGATAGGTCATTGCGAAGATTTGGAGATTGACATTAACATTTTTGAAGATTTTATTTATCGTCGTCTGTGTCACACAAAAAAAAACTTGAGAACATCCAGCGTCCATTTATACACGTTTTACACCCAACATGTTGCATATTCTGAGAGTGTTTTTTTTCTGACTCAAAAAATAGATATAATAATCATAATAAATTACATGGAGTAATTCTGGGTGAATCCAAAGAATGGAACAAATCAATCGAAATTGTGGTCGTAAAATCATCTATACAGGGTGTTTCATTACTAATTGGAAAAATTTCAACGAAAGAATCCCGAACTCAATCTATGAAGATTTAACCCAAATCACCTAAATAAAATATATCTCCTGTCTGAGTTACAGGGTGTTTTATTCAAAATTTTGAAATGTTTTTTGCCCAGTTCTTCAAAACTACTTGACGTATCACTTGCATATTTGAAGGAAAGTGTAGGTATTATACATCCAACTGAATTATGTGAAATGAACTTTCCTAGCTATCACCAGAGGCGTACGACAGGGGCAAGTGACTGGTTGATTCTTCCCAAATTTTACGACACTGGCGGAATTGCAATTTTATCAGAATTTTTCGATTCTTCAATACCTTTTTCGTTAATCCCAGATATGCCTAATGTCCTATATGTAGTACATCTACGCTCGCCCCATTTTTTCCACTACTAACGCCCTCTCTTTATCGGTAGCAGGACTACGCATTCATTTCACATAGAACCATCACGGGCATGACAAAAATGTTCACAGTCTTGCTTCAATCTTGGTCAACAGCAGGTGTAAAGTGAGGTTATTTCAGAAAATGGATGATTGCGGCGTACGCTTTGCTAGGTAAGTTATTATTCAATTCTTATAGTTATGTTCAAATCGTTCTTGTGGTCCCAATATTTAGGTAAATAACCAATGTTTCATATGCCGTATCAGGGGTTTGAGCATTCATGATATTTGTTGTTCATCTCCCGGATTCATTGTTGCCGTCCTACATATAGGACATTAGGCAGCTATATGACCTTTTTTCTTTCCACAGGGGTTTTTCTCTCCATGAAGCAATCGCTTTATTAGAGGAATCTGATGAAGAAACGACGAATGCTATCCGGGATATAACAATTTTTCCTCCAATAAACTCAACTACTGAGTTGACAGATGAAGATTCGGGTGACGAAGATCACTTTTCAATCAACAATTTGCCAGGATCTCAACTTCGCGCTCCAGTTGAGTTGAATTTTCGACACAATGATGATAATATTATTGTTGATGAAAGTTTTTCTTCAGAGGATGATGTGACATTATCTGAGATCAAGAAAACCATAGAGGAAGAAAAGAAGAAATCCAAGAAAGTGATGACAAAAAAACGGAAAATGAACAATTGGATAGTAGGTGATCTGCCGACTATAGAATCTGATTTCGAGAATAATATTCATAATGAAGAACCACATTCTATTGGCCCACTCGAACTAATTCTCCAAATTTTTTGACGAATCTATTTTGGAACTGATAATTCGGGAAACTAATAGGTATGCTCAACAGAAGAATAAAAAAGGCAATATTGAAAAATCTGAGATAAAAAGCTTCATCGGAGTCTTGATTCTCAGTGGATATATTCGAGTCCCTCGAAGGAGAATATACTGGGAGAGAGAAAAAGATGGGAGAAATGAGTTAGTCGCTGAGGCAATCTCTAGAGACAGATTCGAGTATATCTTGTCCAATTTCCATTTGAGCGATAATGAAAATCTACCACAAAACGATAGATTCGCTAAGGTAAGACCACTTTTCGACCATTTGAAGAATAAATGCTTGGAAAACGCTCATTGTGAAGAGATGCATTCGATTGATGAAGCCATGTTGCCATACTACGGACGGCATGGCTGTAAACAATTCATCCGTGGAAAACCCATAAGATATGGGTATAAGCTTTGGGTTGGTACAACTAGATTGGGTTACATAAATTGGTTCGAACCGTATCAGGGATCATCTACGAATATTAGTGAAACATATGCAGAATTGGGAGTTGGAGCTGGAGTAGTTTTAGAATACGCTGATGCGCTTCGTAGAAAATGGCCTGATAAGAAATTCCATCTGTTTTTCGATAACTTCTTCACGTCTTTACCGCTGATCGAAGAATTGACAACTAAGAACTTGCATGCTACAGGAACCGTAAGAGAAAATCGTTTACCAGGAAGCAACCTGATGGATTCAAAAATTTTGAAGAAAAAAAACAGAGGGTCATTCGACTTCAAGAAGATTGAGGAGAAGAATATAATAGCGGTGAAATGGCATGATACAGTATTGTATCTCTTTGCTCGAATTTTTCGGGAGTTGCTCCACTGCATTCGGTAAAGCGATACTCCCAGAAAGAGAAGAAGAATATTCAGGTAGGCATTTGTAAATAATTCATTGTTCTTTCTTTGCTTCACAGAATCAAATTTTCAGGTTGACCAGCCCCACCTAATACACATGTATAATGCTAATATGGGAGGTGTTGAATCGTTCTGATCAGAACGTGAGTCTATATCGTGTGGGAATCAGAGGGAAGAAGTGGTACTGGCCTTTGATCGCACACTGTATTGATTTGTCTATCCAAAATGCGTGGCAACTCCATCGTAAAAAAGGAGGAAACTTGGACCAACTCAGTTTCCGGAGGATTATTGCAACGACTTAATTGGTTCAGAATAAGAAAAAAAAATCTTATCAGAGAGGGCATCCTACAAGTTCGAATGAGAATGATATGAGATATGACCGACTTGATCATTTAGTGGTTCCACAAGTCAACCAAACTCGATGTGCCTTGTGTCATCAAAAAACCACTACGAGGTGCTCAAAATGTGACGTTGGACTTCACACAAAGTGTTTTGTTATGTATCATCAAAGAACATAACCAGTTTGAATTATCAACCCCATGTGCCTGATGTCCTAAATGTAGGACGGCAAAAATTTTGTACTTCTTGATGAATAAAAAATGTAAAATTCATATACTTCTTTTATTCCGACCTCAGTTAGATGGAATATTGAGCATTCAGAGTTCTGAATTAATCGAAAAAGATTTAGGCATATCTGGGTTAATATTGTGCTATTTCTTCATAGCAATAAAGTCATTATTTTTCAAGATATTTCAAGTTAAACATGAAGCAGCACAATTATTTTGATTTTAATGTGTATCAATAACGTCGACATTTTGGATCAATGGACTGCATTCATCAATTAAATGAAACTTCAATCAATATTAACATAATAACAGCTGTTACAGGTCTTTTTAAATCTTTCAATATATTACATAATTAAACACCTTGTAACAGCTCTTGTCTGTTATGTAATTATGTTTTCATTGTTAATATGGATAGAAGTTTCATTTTATTGATGAATACAATCCATTGATCCAAAATATTGACAAAATTAATGCACATTGAAATCAAAATGATTGTGCAGATTTATGTTTAACTTGAAATATCTCGAAAAATAATGACTCTATCGCCATGGAGAAAGAGTAGAATATCTACGTCAAAATTGTTGGAGAATCGAAAATTTGTGATGTAATTGCAACCAGTTAATTGCCCCTGTCGTAGGCCTCTGGTAATAGCTAGAAGAGTTCATTTCACATAATTCAGTTGGGTGTATAATACCTACATTTCTCTCCAAATATGAAAGTGATACGTCAAATAGTTCTGAAGAACTGGGCAAAAAACATTTCAAAATTTTTGAATAGAACACCCTGATGTAACTCAGACAGGAGACATATTTTTATCTAGGTGATTTGGGTTGAATCTTCATATTTTGAGTTCGGGATTCTATGGTTGAAATATTTCCAATTAGTAATGAAACACCCTGTATAATTGAATACAATTTTGTTGTGGTGGAAATTTTGTAACTGCTCGTTGTTAGGGCTTAGGGGGTTGAAGAAATGAACATGTCAAGTTGACTTGACTGACGGAAATGCTACCCCAAAAATAGAAATTGACCGGTCATGGCGAATTTTCTAAAGAATGCGGACACCAAACGTCAAGGGATGTATAGAGTTTTCGTTGATATATTATGTAGACCTTAAATATGCCATTGAATGGGCGTGTACACCTTAGTAGAACTTTCAACTCAAACCATGTTTATAATGATCCTTTTATACATAAATAATGATTGACGACATAATTCGATCGAAAAATTAACTGGAATGTTTTATTTTTGGACATAAAAAATAGTCCCTTCTGAAAACGGACCCTCTCATGACGTAGAAACCTCATCTCGCCATAGTTAAAACGTTCATTGGTTAAAACTGACACCTATCACTGTTGCCATATCATCCAAACAAAATATCCGAGAGATCGAAATCGATATTGAAAGATCTTTTGATATCCACTACCACTACTGCAGAAAAATAAAATATATTCGAGTTGTCGATTGTAGGTTCAATCATTGGAATACAAAAAATCTCTAGACAACGAAATGTCTGAATCTCAAAACCATTTGCACCATTAGAATTTCACAATAATCCAATATATTTCATAAACGCAGCAACACTGCTTTGTTGACCCGTTTAACATGGAGCTGCAAAAAATCAATATAGGTTAGAATTGATCTTCTTCTTGTTTTTATTATCTTTGTCCCAAAAATCAACTTGCCGATTCACCAATCTTGGTGCTTTGTCAGAAATCATGTATCATTCATCTCTGTCTGGAATAGTCTTGTTTCAGTATTAGGGTTTTGACGTCACATCACCGCCTCGTTTTCAGAGGTCCGAAAAATCGGGGATTTCAATAATTTTTTATAAAACGTAGGGAGCTCACAGCAAGAATCGGTTTGCGATGGTGAGCTAGTTTGAGTGAATTGAAAAGGAATATTCTCAGATATATTATAAACATGAAAAAATGGATACATTTGAATAAATACATTGAGAATTCGCATTCTCTATGTGATGAAATTATTAATTCTTTCTCGGCATATTCAACAGAAAACAACTACTTTCCTGGCTATATGCCACGACGAACATTGAATTATATCAATTGAACATACACGATAGGAATTTGAGCATAAAATGAATATCGTCTGAAATTGAGAATTGACATTCTCTTCCAGAATCGGATGAATACTATGATGAATATAACGATATAAAAAATATGTTACTTACCAAATTGGTATGAAAATTGGAATGTATAGTATTCATCCGATTCTGGAAGAGAATGTCAATTCTCAATTTCAGACGATATTCATTTTATGCTCAAATTCCTATCGTGTATGTTCAATTGATATAATTCAATGTTCGTCGTGGCATATAGCCAGGAAAGTAGTTGTTTTCTGTTGAATATGCCGAGAAAGAATTAATAATTTCATCACATAGAGAATGCGAATTCTCAATGTATTTATTCAAATGTATCCATTTTTTCATGTTTATAATATATCTGAGAATATTCCTTTTCAATACTTTCATACCCAATCAAGGGGTTCAAACTTGAACGATGGAAACTTGTTATTTTTATAGACCTTCAATCGCAGATTCGTGATTGGGTTTTTCTCAATTCAGAATTTTTTTCCACGCCCTGTATGATAAATGTCAGTTTGTCATACATCTAAAACAATAGTTTGAGTGAGTTCTATCGAATCATGTAATACATTTTTTTTGTGATATAAGCCATAAGCCCATTATATCGATTCCTGATTATCACCTTGTATATAGATGGTCGTCGTGTGTCGACTAATTCTGGTGCTTATCTGTGTCCGTGTAGGTCACGTGGGATACCGAGACGAGTGCCACTAATTGGAGGTGTGTTAATTACCGTTCCTGATCGGAGAGATACAATTATCATGGCGATGCGCCATGGAATTGGCATTCGATCACGAGCGGTCAACTAAGTAATAGAGGGAAGAAAAACGATGATATAAAAATCGCGATAAATTTCCTGGAGGTATACAATATAACAAATAAGTGTCACAACGGAAAACTGTAGATTCTCCATGATAATCGAAAACATTTCTTTTTTCTTCAAAATTTTTCTCCGTTTTCAAGATACAGGGCGTCAAAAAATCAAAAATGTTCAGTTCAATTAAACACACTTTACAACACTTAATAAACTTAACAATTTGGAAACCAGCATCGTTACCAGCATTCTCAAGAATCTGACATTTGATTGAACATATTATTAGACAGTTCTGAGGTGTTTATTTCCAGTAGATTTTCAGACGATTTTTGGAGATACCATCAGGATTTTGAATGTTCTCACAACTACGATATTACATAAGAAATCTATCACTTGAAAATTTTATAGAAGTAAAACGAGATGGAAAATAAAATTTATAACACTTTATATCCACTAAAACTATTCGAAATGGGCTCTACTGGCGAAATATGACATTAGTGAATCCTTCAGCATTATAAACATCCGACTAGAAAGTCTTATATCCTAAATTTCATTACTTGGTAGGGCCTCCCCGATTCAACATAACCTCATGAAATCGGTTTGGCATAGATTCTGCGAGGTCGTTGATGAAGTCTATTGATATTGCCTCCCATTCTTCTAATAAGGTTGTCATTATTTTGGGGTTCCTCTCGCCTTCTTGATAGGTTAAGTTTCATCCGGCTACACACATATTCAAGCAAAATTCTATGCCAATGGCAGAAAAGGGGTTTGAGTATGATTCGATTTACTCTCATGGTTTTGACAAAGTTTGTATTTTAATAATTATTGTTTATGTTCTAAAATTACTAAAATGCAAATTTCGTCAAAACCATGAGGGCAATCAAGTCTTATCAAGAGTACCTTTTCTGAAGTAAATGAGTTGCGCAATCCTAAATTTCGTACTCAAACTCCTTTTCTTCCATTGGCGTAGAATTTTTTGAGGAGCAATTATTTAAAAAATCAAGTTCTACGCCTATGTATTATTATCGGACAACATTTTAACACAACTTTTTTTGCCACATAAAACTCTATCAATATACCAAATTTCAGAAAAATCACATATGCCGTTTTAAATTTATATGGGAAAAACGATTTAAAAATTGTAACTTCAAGGCCCTCTGGAGCCCAAACGATGCAACTTTGTACTAAGGTAATTTTACTTAAATCGACTCATTTTGGTCTAGGGAATATGTGTTATGTTTTTGTAAAGACCTTTTACAGACACCCTGTATATCGATATGCAGTTTTCACTATTGAGTTTGTCATGTGACTTGATCAACAGGCACCAACATCAGTTTTTTTCTATCTAGTACGGGAATAGGACTTTCCCTTTGAAAGTGCCCACCCTGTATGTACAGTCAGAAGAAACGGAACTTATTTATTGTACGTCTTCAACTCCATCAAGTACTAAACAAAAAGGAATTATATAAATCCGTGGATTTAAGAGTGGTCTTTGCACCACTGATGCGATTTTATATCGTGCGATTGTCCAGACTTATATTACACAACTGGATAAGAATGATTTTTATAATAGTATACCTTGATACACGCCATAAACAGTGTGATTTGGTGAGGATTCCAATGTCTCCCTCAATCTTCGCCGCGTGTGAATATTGAAATTTGAAATTATTATATTATATTCCCAGGTTATTCATCTCTGGCTGGAAAATACAATTTGTTCTCTTGATCAAAAGACTATCCAATAACGGTTTTACAAAATCATCGTTGACCATTTCCTTGAATACATCTATAATCCTTTTATGAAATCTAAGAATACCTTTACCCAGGGCTTTGTTGACTATGTCATAATATAGGATGCTATTGTCAGTTGAAATATACTTGATAATCGCACAATAGCTCTACTCAAATGATTGTCAAAATAATTTCCGTAGCTGGACATCTTCTGAGAAACACATTACCCAATAGGTATTCTGAGTTTCTTCTGCAAATTTGTTATCCGTTCGATTAGAGATTTGGCTGAACAAATTTGTTATGAAATGGCTATAGATTTGAACTAACTAAATGGTTTTCAATGTAAAACTACGCAATTTTTGAAATTTGACGGGAAAATTTGCAAAGTTGTTATCCGTTCGAACGGATAACCAAACTTGAAAAATGCTGATTTTTTCTGTTGAAAACCATCTAGGTCGACGTAAAAGTTTACTATAGAATTTCGAATCTATACATATTTGTGTCTCATCGCCCGGATAACCAAAATTATTCCTATTTTAACATTCTGATTCTGATTCGGATAACTGACTATAAGTTTGTATTTTTTCCAGAAAATCATCAAGATTGCTGAATTTTGGGTTGAAAAGGCCTTTCAATTGAGAAAGTATTGACTATAAACTAAAATAAAAATTCATTCACTGACAAGGAATTTGATTCACCAGCAACAATTATGTGACAGTCCAAAGTACACTCATCATAAATGAATGAATAAATTATATTTGAAATCCCCTTCCGAGAGTTGGAACTGTTCAATTGCATTTTTCTCGAAAACGGTTGAAAATATCGTTTCGAACGGACAGTGAAAATTATTTCTGGTAAAACTGCATTCATCATTCGATGGGTTGTTTTTCGAACATTTTTTTGCTACTTCCGTATTTTTGTCTGAAAAACACGAATTTTATAATAAAAATGTGAACAAACCATTATTTAATAATATATTTCTACACTATGAAGTTACAAATTTCACCTTCTTTTCCGCCTGTCTTCTGGATCGCATTTAGAACTATTTTCCCTTTTTTTGCATCATTAGACAATTTATATTATTTCACAATGTACGACACATTTTTTTCTTTTATATGAGTCAACTAGAAATATGATTTTCTTGTGATTTATCTATACTCATTCAGTGAAAAGAAGGAAGACTATCATTTGAAATAATAGCGTGTGTAATATCATTCAAAAGCAATCTGTTGACATTTGACATCTCGTATTTGGATTGGCTATTGATTAAATGACCGTCATCTGGTATGCTTGTTCACTAAATATGGAAAACTCGCAATAAATATCATATTTCCCGTTGAGTCTTTTATATAAAAATGTGTCATTGAAGTACATCATGAGTATATAAAGTGTCCAATGACAAAATAACAAAAGCAAGTAGTTGTGAATGCATCCAACACAAGGGGAAAAAGAAGGTGAAATTTCGAACTTTTTCTTGAAATATCTCGAAAAAAGCACAAAAAAAATTTTTTTCGAACAATTCCATCGCATGATAAATGTAGTTTTACCTTATTTTTATTCTAACATTCTGATACTCTGAGCAAATATTTCGAAAGCGGATCAACCGAAACCTTCAGATAATTGTTCGTTCTCTGCTTGAATGACCTCATTCGAACGCCTATACATTCATATATATTATAATCCCCTTTGTTAACGTCCAACGAAATTTAACAAAACACCATCGTCCAGCACACTGGATACAGGATATGTGTGGCAGTTAACACCCGAAAGCAGATTAACAGTGTCGTTCCCTCTATACATACCTCCACGCGCCTTATCTTTACTACCCCATTCATTAGGAGGAGAGAACCTTGCGGTACTAATTTTTATGGCGTCGTTATCCGACGATCGCAAGTCGTTGAAAGGCAAACATAGCTTTATGTGACACTCTCGTCACCTGTCGCTTGTTCCTGCACTTTATGCAATATATTTACGCGAGTGATGGTCGTTTTGTCGTTGTGACCGTTTGGTTTCTTTGAGGTCGAAGGTTAGCGAACTGAAGAAATCGAAGTAATTCTCATTTTCTAAGTTTGCTGTGATTTTCATAAAGCTGGCATCATATTTAGGGTGTCTCGAAATTACCTACTAAGATTTCAATCACAGATTCTAGGAACAAAAATAGTAAAAAAAGTCATGAGGAACTGTAGGTACATATTCCAACCATGAATAGAGGCCCTTGAGGGAAATACCAAATGACCATCAGAAAGTGTCTTCTTCTCTTCTCTACCAATATATTGGGTGGATTATGAGATTTGGCAAAAATGTCTTCTGGTCATAACTTCTCAACATCTCCGTTGATTCGTCTGATTTTTTCATTGAATATTCTTCTACTGAACCCTAATCGACTGACATTTCCAGAATCTGGGAAATCCAGGACCGTTTATGAAAAATTTCGATAGTTTAGTTCTCATCAAAAAGTTCATCATGTATATGGTTTTGGTAAACTGTGACAGGTGATTTTCAAAGCACACAAACTGATATCGAAAATAAAATATTCAAAATTCTCCTCACAATTCCACAGAATTTAAAAAAAAACGATGAAGTATAAGCAAATACGAAAGTTTGACAACAAAATTCATTCATTCGAAGATAATTACTTCGCAACGCATAAATTTCATAAATAAAAGTAAGGCCTGACGTTTTCAATGCTTACGCCCAATGTTCTTTCATTAACAGGCCTGGATTTCAACATTTAATTTTTTGTGGAGGTTAAGAATCACCCTGTAGATCTTTTACAAATCAGTGGATGGGGTATCTGTTTCGATTTTAATGCGGTTATCGATTCAAATAACTCAAGATAGTCGAACACAAAATGAAGATTTATTCACAATTTGCTTTTGGGTGTATGATAAATTGACATTCATCATACAGGGCGTGGAAAGAAATTCTGAATTGAGACTCTATCACGAATCTGCGATTAGAGGTCTATAAAAATCACAAGTTTCCTTCGTTCAAGTTTGAACCTCCTAATTGGATATGAAAGTGTTGAGAAGGAATATTCTCAGATAAATTAGGGACATACAAAAATGGATATATATTTATATGAAGCAATACTTGAGATTTCGCATTCTCTATGTGATGAGAATATCTACTCTTTTTCAGTTTATTCAATAGAAAACTATCCTGGCTATATGCCACGACGAACATTGAATTATATCTATTGAACACACACGATAAGAGTTTGAAAATAAAATATAAAAACTTCTGTTGAATATTCAGAATGATGTGTGCGTATATAGATATTTTTGTCTGAAGGAGAATGCAAATTCTCAATTTCAGAAGTTTCAAAATTCAAAATAATGTTTGGGGCGACAATTCGACCGCATCATGAAACAATCTCATGCAATCTTCGAAAACCTTACGTGCTATAAAATAATGTTGCTATCAACGTAAATCAGGCGAAACTCCAGTAATTACGATATCAACTACTTCGAACTTTTTCTCGACACAAAAAACAACGTTTCGACAATAATATCGTCTAGACCAATCGTAAAAATTCAAATTACCCCAGTTCGGCGGCAAATTGCTGCGAATTAGCATGGCACGAGAATGCACGCCGGGCATGAATCCAATCTGAATAATATCAAAAAGTTTTCTAATAACCGTGTTGTGAAGGCGAGGACACGGTATTCGGGTATTATCACGCTAGGTCCTCCGCCAATAGTGGCAGGTACTGAGCAAACCTCATAAATAGACAAGGTGTTTTTTTATATCGCTTTGAGCGCACGAAAGGAAATCCCTATAATGTTCAAAGAACATCGTGCGTTCCTAGGGAGGATAGGGACAGGAGGTAGGTATTGTTTTTTTTTAACTTCCGGAGATTATACAGGGTGTCCGCTAAAAAGTGGTCAATCCATTAACCATATATTTCTTGAACGCAAAAAATATGAGTTTCTAAATACCATTTTTCATTTTAGCCCTTCATATTCGATATACAGGGTGTCAAAGTTGGAAATTACAAACTGTTTTTTTTTTAATTACTAGCGTATTTAATGAGATATTAATCTCAAAATTGGTACTTTACTTCAGCACGAAGAGTTACAACGTGTAAGGAAAACAAAACAGGAAACAACTGTCAAATATTCAAAATACTGGGGGTCAAGTACACACTTACCCCCATATTTTTTTTTTGGCGTGCTCAAATGACTTCCTATCTATTTTTCTTCAAGTGTTCAATCATTTTTGAGTATTTTTTGTCTCTTGTAAAATTTCGATAAAATCATTCGTTTTTAAGATAATTCGAAAAGTACTGGTTATTGTTTGATGCCTATGCGGCTTACGGTTATCTCATAATGTTCAGATACTCCTATTCCTTTCGTCGAAATTGGAAGAGGGCGAATTAGGAAGTTGGAAAATCGAGGAACGTTTTTAAAAAGCAATGTTTTTCCTTCAAGGTACAAGAGAGAACTGACTTTATTAAATGAAATTTACAAGTAATTCGTGAGACAAAAATGGTGTGATATAATTCATAGAAATGAAATACGAAACTGCTGAATCCGCTGATGAGAGTCAAACTCGTGTGTTCTTGAGGTGAATAACAGGAATATGGAAACGTAACTGGCGTAACTTTTCACGTACGAAAAGGTAAATATAGAGATACCGGGTGCTCAGAGCGAATGTATTAAAATTATTGTGACAGCAAATTTTTTAAAAAAATTTTCAAATCGGTTTGAGTGGTTTCGGGGGCTGCGGAATTAAAAAAAAATATTTTCAAGACCCCCCCCCCGTATGGTATGTTGGGCGTGAACGAACAGGAAATAAAATTCCAACTTCAACATCCTGTATCTCTAAAATGGAGCAACTTAGGACACATAAATATACGAACTTTATTTGCTAGAATATCACAAGGAAATACCCTTTGAATTTCTTCGGTGCAATTTAGATAAACCCTGTATATTATAAACAAAATTGATGGAAATTTAGGAAATTTACAAGAAGTACTTTTAGCTTTCATGAACAACAATTCGGTAATCTAAATGATAATCGAAATTTTTTTCTGTTGAGATACGAGTTCTCTGTTGAATTTTTTTTTTTTTTTTTATCGATTGGAGCGCACGAAAGGGAATCCCTATAATGTTCAAAGAACATCGTGCGTTCCTAGGGAGGATAGGGACAGGAGGTAGGTATTGGAATTTTTTTTGAATTTTTGGAGATTATATGTTGTTGGGAATACTTCCACAGGCAATGAATTCCAGAGCCTAGCCGTTCTATGGATGAAGGAGTCTTGATAAAGTGCTGTTCGACATCTTTCGAGGTTGACGACGAAAGGATGTGCTGACTGGGCTTGTCTAGTTCGTCTGAATCACGTATATACTCATTATTTTTCTGTGTCTATTATGGAATAGAAACCATCAGCGTTGCACCGAAGAAAGCGAAGATAATGGAGGCTCGCTCTCATTTTTATTGTAATTGACGGTCAATGAAAGTGAAATTGTTGTGCGGAACGTCGAGTACAGTGATTAAAAACGAAAAATAAAAAAAATATTGGAGGATGCGGAAGTTCCTGATTCCGAAGCCTCCAAAAAGCAACCAGTGAATAAAACATATTGCATAATGCATATTCCTGCTAAGTATATGCAGGATTACATAGCGAAGCCGAGCGAAAGCAAAATTTGCGAGTCGAACGAAGTCACTTTTGATCAGAATGAAACATGCGGATCGTAACAAATAATCCGGTTGGCGAGAATACTCTACCAGAATTTACAGATCAGGTTTATTCAATTTTCAAAGATGTTCGAATTTTTGTTTCATATGTAATACCTGTATGATGAATATCAATTTATCATACATTCATAAACCACCAGGTCGATAGCTTGTTGCCTAATAATTTCGCAGAATGATATCGTTAATCGAAACTTTCGAGCCGTATATAGAAGAAATAGTATCACGAGTTTTATTCATATGAGTACTCCATGATAGAGACAATAAACGAGTGGCTTGCGGCAGTTGTGCACACTGCATCCATCATTCTGGCTTCAAACATAATTGACGTTTTAAACGTCCAAAATTTATATGCCAGCCCTGATAGCAAATACCGCGCCAGTGCCAGGTAGGAAAAAGAAGTGGAAGTTGAAAATATTAGGTTAGTGAGCATATCAACATTGAAAAATCTCGCCCATCTTTGGAAGAAATGACAGGATGTTTCTAGTCAAACATCAGGACTTTCACTTTTTCCGAAACTAAAGTCGTATATATTTACATCCTGCTATAGATTAAGAGGAAGTTGGATAGAGGTAATTGCATTGCTGTAATTTCACGGTCAACGATCAGCCTTCGGTCCAGCGCAGACTCTATATTCACTCCAGTGGCGGCCGAACAAGTGGAGTCGATAAATCACACCTATACAGGGTGTTTTATAATTCCCTGAAGTTCTCGAGAAAAATATATTTTTTTATCAATATCTGTGATACCACTTCAGATATTTCAATGAAAAATGGCATAAAGTGGGCCGAAGGATCGCCTCCTCAAATATTGACATTCAATTAGGAAACACCCAGTATAATAATATACCCTTTCCCCAAAAAATCTTTTTCTTTTTTAAAATCTTCGTTTTATAAATCTTATAGTTCTTATATACTAATCCTCGTGCCGCTACTGGGTCACTGTAATGCAATCTGGTAGTCTATGGTGAAAGTATGAGGCGGTAGTAAGAAAGTACAATCAAATACAGATTAAAAACTCCTTATTCGAAGCCGTTATGTCAGATTGTCGGTCATAATTATTAGTGACCGATGTTATATACATCGATTCAGATGGGATTGTCTATTAATAATTTCCAGGGTGCAGAAAATACATATCTCAGCAAACTTTCTCTCGAAAATATGATAACTAGACCAATGGAACAGCTGCATCTCTTGAAGCAATTTCTGAAATGATTATAGGAGCTAGGAGCTATCTACAGCGATGACAATTTTTTATTCGAGGGTTGCTATATAGGCTCAAGAAACCGAACAGTTATCTGTTGTATTTGTCTTACTATTCATTTTGACATCTATCTGAATCCTAATTTGCTAGATTTGAAATTGTATACAAATTATGTTAATGATGGAATATCCAAAAGCATTGATGATCGATTCGTCATCGAGTTCTTCATCGCATTGGACTTTTTATAGTGAACAAAGAAAGAAACACACGAACCAACCGCAAACGATTATTCAGAGAGACGTTCGATTAGAGAGTCAAAGCAGTGAGAAACCGCATTTATTTTATATTATAGAAATCTTCGAAAAAGAAGATTCGTCATTAAATGCCTCCAGAACTAATAATGATACCTCAAGAATTTTAATCCAAGAATAGGAAAAAAAAATTAAAAAAATCTGGAGATTGTTTTTGAGCAGGTACATGAATCCATTATTGATGTTTGAAGTTATTTAATTCTTTGTGATAGTCGTAGAGAAAGTGTAATCTTCTACTAGCACTTATTCTTTTGACCGGGTCCCTGTGGATGATACCTTTACCAACTATTTCAGTTTTGAAAGTATGTTGTCATCAATAATTTATTGAATCAAGTGGTTTTCGAAGAAGCAAAGGTTTCAGAATTAACAATAATAATACCCTAAGAATTTGAATTCAGGATTATAAGAAAACAAACATGAAAACAAAAGATTTTTTTAGTATTTTTTTTGGGCAATTATGGATGTTTGAAGTTTATTAATTATCTGTGATAGTCGTAGTCGTAGTCCTTTTGAACGATTCCTTTTTGATGATACCTTTCCCAACTACTATTTTTGAAAGTATATTGTTCGTTGCATACTTATTAGAATATAGCTATAATATGTCTACTTGAAGAAGCGAATGTTTTAACAATACAGTTAAAACAATTTCATGGCAAAGGTGGAGTTCCTCTTAATTATTATTTCATTATGCCACGAAATGTCAGAGGATACGAATGCGCTGGAGGGTCAGTTTGAATCTTTCATTTCGCTTCGAAGATTCGATTGCATGGAAAGCCAGATCAGATTACTTAGCGATACCATCATCTTGCCTACTAGGGAAATCATCTGGCTTAAGAAGCAAGATGAAATTGCTGTGATGAGCGAGATCATCTGGCCTAATTAGAAGGATCATCTTGCTTAAAACCAAGATCTAAGCAAGATAATCCTGCTTCTTGACCAAGATGATGTTGCTTCTTGAGCATGAAAATCTCGCTTCCTTCTTAAAGTTAAATTGCTTCGTACAAGAACTTTTAATTTGGATTGAGCAATTCACACTTGTGTGTGCTGTGTGCTGTGTGCTGAGTCATGGATAACATAATGAGGATAATCTGCGAGAGTAAGTTAAATACGTATAGGTTTTAATTTCGAACAGGAACAAACTTTGAATATTTTTGTAACATAGCTATAGTGAGGTGTTCTCCCATTTTGTTTTATCAAAAATTTGCTAAGAATCAATCATAACTCCAACAATAACCAGAAAATATTTGATTGTCTTGAAATTCCTGCGTTGAATGAAGACGTTTCTTCTGAAGCAGGTATAGGGTTAGTGATTCCACAGTTTTGAAATTATTTTCTTCTCTTCTCTCTAGGTTTTCAAGGTTGAACATTCAGGCACGGTGATACTTTGGGGAAAGATACGAAGGCAGCAAATTACGAAAATCTAAAAAAATGATCATTTCACCTCCTAGATGAACGTACAGACAGTGTTTGATGCTTCTACTATCATGTTCAAGTTTTCATTTATATTATACATATTCTCATTCACGTTATGTTATATTAGGATGACCAAGTTTCTATAATAAATCTTTTTTTACCAATTGTTAGAGTTTATTTTAGACCATCATTGCTCTAATAGTAAGCTGTATGTTAATTTCCTTCAAAATTATAATCTTTTGGCACAAGAAAATAAGGATCTTCTGGCAAAATATTAACTTATTATATTGAGATATTATCTACCTTTAACAAGCTCGAAGTTTCTTGATTTAAGAACAAAATTGTTCGACTATGATGGGATGGGTATTGTATGGAATCGCTTGAGAACCAGTATGGATCTTTTTCATTCCACTGGAGAAGCAAGATATTTGCTCAAACAGCAATATAAATTTCCATTTCTTCGGCAAGAGTTGAAGGGACTGTATTAATTGTTTTCATTTTGCTCAAGTAGCAAGATAATCTTGAACAAATGAGCGAGATCATCTGGCCTGATTCGCAGGATCATCTTGATTACAAGCGAAATGATCTTGCTTCTTAGTCAAGATGATCCTGCTTCTTGAGGAAAATGAAAAACATTCATACATGCCCTTTAACGCTTGCAAGAAATTCAACTTTATGTTGCTGTTTGAGCAAGATGGTCTTGCTTCTTAGGCGAGATGAATTTGCTCCTGTAGCAAGATGATATTGCTTCTTAAGCAAAAAAGTATTGCTTCTTAAGCGAGATGGAAAAGATGCTTACAGGTCCTTGAACACAGCTTTCTTCACTTTCTGCCGGAAGAAGACAATGCGATACAGATGAGATTTGTATCAATGGTGCTTTGTTTCAACAGCTGACAAACAATGAGGGTGCATAGCTCTACTCGTGTTCGAAGTGTTGTGATTTTATCTGACGAAAATGAACGGACAACATAGTAAAAAATAAAAACATTCTTATATTAACAAAAATAACATAACAAACAACAACAACAACGATTTGGTTTGGCAGAAAAGATGACGAGGCGATGATGATGACGATGATGATGAGACGATGAAAATCGGCCTACAGCCAATTCCTCCTAGTGCCAGCCATGTTTCTCTTCACCGCCATGATGTTTGGGCACGTGATGATACACGTGCTTGTACACCGGCACGTGTACGGGGTAAGGCTTGTCCACGTACACGGGATGGTGTTTCTCGATGACGATCTTGTACGGCTTGTCCACGTACACGGGTACCAGCTTTTCTACGGTGATGGGCACCTTCTTCTCGATTTCCTGCGGTACCAGCTTGTAGATGGGTACCGCTATGGGATGGGGTACCGGTACGTGGACAGCGTACGGCTGCGGCACCGGTACTTTGATGATTTGCGGCACTGGTACTCCTACGGGATGCGGTACTGGTACTCCGACCTACGAAAGCGCGTTACGTTTCTCATTATAAAATATAATAAAAACTTCCCAAGTCGTCACCACATCGTTTAATTTCATATTCAAGAAAGGGGGGACATGTTTTGGACCCAAACGGTATTCATCAGCAGCCAGAAAGAAATTATTCTACAGAGAACAACGAAACAATAAGTAGGTATATCAAGTGAAACAAATTGGTACTCAAAAAGAGAAGAAAAATGCAAAAACCTGGTTATGAGCATGGTAAAACGGTTGATAAAGTTTTAAATAATTTGAGATGAAGTAACAGGTCTCATTATTCAAATTGGACCCTGTACCCTAGATATTTGCTCAACGACCCCGTACATTCGGTAGCATGGTAGCAGCAAGCAATCACAGAATTATTGAAAAAATCCGACAGAAACATGCTGATAATATTGAATAACAAATATTTTTTTTTATAATAGACAGTTCTAACGATCTCCGTTTCTGTTCACAGTTACAACTGTCTATTAGATAGTTATAACTGTACTTGTGAGATTCCACAATAATATACAGGGTCATTCATAAAGTTGGCATCATATCAGAAAAACTTTTAATGACAATCTATTTTGAAATTCGACTTGACCGTTGAGTTTTGCTTCAAGAAAGATGGAAATTGGTTTACTCGATCTGAGTCACGTGACTTTTGCTACTTGTCAGGAATCACATTTTCTCAAATTAGTAACTGAAAAAAAGATCTTTTCGAATTTCGATGAAGATCACCGAGGAAAGTTGTTTCTATTTCAAATTCACACATGTGTCGACCACCAAGCAGCCATCGAAGCGTTGAGCACTTTCGACATCAACTCAAAGATGGTTTGGGAATGTCTAAATGCCTATGCTTAGACAAAATCAACAATCTAGACAAGATCAACAAGGTAATCCACTTCTGAGGATACGGGTACCAGGACACATTGGAATGGAGGAAAATGAACAAGTGGACATTCTGCCACGGAAAGGAGCATCAACGCCACTGATCGGAGCAGAACCATTCAGCGACCTTGGAATTTCTGATCTCCTAGAAGGATGCAATAAAGCTGAGGATGTAATGAGTGCAACACCCTGGCAAATACTTCCAGGATCCCGGCAGACCATTGATCTTCTCAGCAATTTCAACCAAGCAAGATCGAAGACACTGATAACACGATTACTAAGGGGCCATTGTAGATTCAAAGAATATCCAAGAATGCTAGACTCAGGGAAGGGAGCAGCAGCATGTTCCCTTTATATGTTGTATACATTACAAAATATCGAATATACTGGGATTGTAACAGCTGGCTCTGGAAGGAATATCGCGAACAGATCCCCACAAAATCCTCAAATTCCCAAACGAATTGATGCTTGAGTAGCTGCTGTATAAACAAGAAGAAGAAGAAGATGGGACACAATAGCTATCAGGTCCCAGCGCATCTGTCACTATCCACATATACAGTTACCAATACCAATCTTAATAGACAGGTACAATTGTACAAATAGGCACAAACAATTGTCTATTCTGATAGTTACAGTCACTATTTGAAAAAATAATAACGTGAGCCTTTTACACTTTTGTATAGTTAATCCAAAGCCAATTGGAGCAAGGAATGTCCGAACATGCATACACTTATTTAAAAAAATTCTAAACTCGTCGACACCAAGGATGTTCTGGGTTAACATGTATTGTACTAGAATTGAACATTACAATTCACTAAAGCCCGGCTGGATTCACCTAAAATTTCAACTTGAAAATTTGGAAATGTTCGTGCTACATATTATCTGAGACAGCTAAGCAGGTCAAATAACTAAATTTTGAATGGCGAACTTGGTCTTTCTACAGAATAGAACGAAGAAAATAAAGATCGACATTTTCAATGATGATGCACAAACATTTGAAACTAACCTAACTCCAAAAGATCAGAGTCTATAAAGGCATGTCAGTTTTCATTAATTTCTTCTTCTTTTTGTATAAACGTTAGTTCATTCCTCTATGATCTAAGGTATCAACTGTCTTCTTCGTTAATATACAGGTAAATATGAAGACTTGAAGGACCCAAAAGCCAAAAATTGAAAATAATACTAGAATTGCCTCTAATTTTCATTGGTAATACTATAGCGTACCAGAAGCTAGTGAAAAGTACCAGAAATAGTACAATAATTATACCAGCATGAACATCGCCGACACTAACCTTCTTCACGACCGGTATGTGGACTGGCTCCGTGTGCTCGATCGTTTTGGTGGGGATGTGGTGGTGCTGGTGTTCTACCGAGGGTTGCCAAGATTCACCGCCTCCGCCGCTGCTTCCGTATCCAGAGATCTCGCCGCCTCCACCTCCAAGGTCATGCCCACCTCCAAGGTCATGGCCGCCTCCAGCGTCATGCCCGCCTCCAAGGTCGTGGCCGCCTTCTGCGAAGCTCGACCCGGCGTGGCTTAGGTACGTGGCGAGGAGGAGGGTGGAGCACTGGAAAATGATGAAAAACGGATGATTAGTAGCTGTCTTTATGCAGGGTGTCCTATAATGAACGTACTTCAACACTCAATATATCGAAAACTAATTAAAATATTGAAAACTCCCGAACAAAATCTTGAATCAGATGCTTTTCTCGTTCGAATGCGTCAAACATTATATCTCCATTCAATATACGGGGGGGGGGATGTGGTGGAAATGTTGAATTTTTTCAAATGGATCATCCTTTATTTCAATGCATATCTAAGAAGAGTGATCTTTGCCAATTTTTAATGATGAGATGAAATGATAGAATTTCGTGAGTTCATATAACTTTTTGGACTGATTCGAACTGAAATATAAAATGCGCAATTCTAGACAAAATTCAATTTTGATGATGATCCTCTTCTGCACTTATCATTCAATCAGGTTTGTTCTATATTATACTGATTCAATGACTTAATTCCGAAGCGAGCCTGACTTTCAATTATGTAATGCAATTCAATGTCTCAATCGATCTATACTCCAAAACTGTATATTTTTCCGTAGACGAATAGGTGCACCCTTCTCAAGAGAAAATCTCACCAGTTCCAACGAAAAAGTGAAGATCTTTCTATTTCGTATTTCTCCTCTACGGAATATCTCATTTCAATTGAAAATGAGACAGAAATCCCAGTTTTGTTTCCATGGCATTTCTGCTGATGTGCATAGTCCACAGCCATATATGTTATAAGCAACTTTGAAAAAAAAATTCACCAGAGTTGAAAATATACATTCCATTTAAAATAATTATTTGGACTATTTTTTTATAATTTTGCAATTCGCATCTCTTCGTTTATAAGTATAGTGCCAAAATTTAGTACAGATGTGAAGTTTTTCCACCTCGTATAGTTGAATCTATATTTATATATACTTGGAAATCCCTTTGAACCCTCTAACCAGTAGTCCGAATCCCCATGTATGATTTTCTTTAGGCCACCTTGTATACATTATATCCTAATTCGTTCAAATCACACTGTAGATCACTGTTAAGAAAAATCAATTTCACTCAAAATTACATCACTAACACTTTTCTCGAAACAACGAATGAAGGAATTTTGGTCGATATACTTACAATAGACCACATTTTGCTTCGTATATTATTTGAGAAGACCTCAAGTAAGATGTGCAGAAACTGATGTGTATCATAACTGTGGAGTAGCTTTTTATAGTAGTCAAGGAGGGGCCTTATTACAGTGAAAGGTTCCGCCGATACAGTTTGAGACTAGAAGAAAGATATTGCATTTCGCGAGGTCTGTTCTACCTATTATTGATGATGGTATATTAATACATTATTTTTCTGTGACGGGAAAAAAGTTTGAAATTTCATCTAAGTTGACAGGTTATAAAATGTCAATTTTCATAATAGTTATTTGTTTTACTAGGCAGAGGCTAGGAAACCAGCCAAGGCATTAAATCTGCTTTTCTGCCGTGTGGAACATATAATTTTTTCTCCGAATTCGTTTCAATTTCACGCAGTCCAAGTCCAAATAATCCATCAATTTGTGTTCACCAAGAGTCATTGTCAATTTTGATAATCAATTCGATCCAATCATTACTTAAAAAGCTACTTTCAATGTCATTTGGAGAAAAATTACTTTTTTCCGACAGGAAAAATGTTAGTGCATATTTCCCGGATATATGATACAAATATATACTCTGGTGATGATTTTTGTTGTGCTATAGTTCTGAAAAATAAGCCAATAATACCGTCTCCGAGAAAGAACTGCAAGTCCTTTCATCTTCCATTCGACTTCGCGGTTACGTAAATTACTAAACAACCACTAATTGCTAAAATAGCATCCCAAAAACTTGGTTTTCTCTTTCGGGCCATGCAGGAGCTATTTCACTTCCATTCAGCTGCTTATGATCTATACGGCACAGATCTGACCTGTCCTGGAATACTGTTCCCATATACCCTGGAATTGTTGGATTCTATCCAAAAAAGGGCAATTCGTCTCGTGGGTGATGCCTCGCTCACAAGTTCACTTACTTCTCTGGAACACTGTTCCAGTTGACGATCTGGCTCTATTTTATAGATATTTCCATGGACGATGCTCTTCTGAAATATCAATAATTGTTCCTCCCTTGGCAGTCCCCGCGAGATTAACCCGTCGAGTTGAGGCTTAGCACCCCATCGTAGTCACTTTGAAGACCTGAAGAACATCTCTTTCCAAAGACTCGTTCATCCAACGAACAGCGAGGCTCTGGAACACACTGCCAAGGAAGGTGTTCCCCGGGGCATATAACCTCCATAAATTTAAGAAGAACACCAATTCCTACCTTATGTCCCTTGGTTCTCACGGTGTTCTCGGAACATTACAGGATATCCCTTTTCATGGGAACCAGAACATAAATAAAAAACAAATCACATAATTAGGCTGACAGATATATTTGATTACTCTCAAAGATTGATAAAGATGCCTGAAAAATGATCCCTGCAACGCAGGTGTCATTCCTGTTGAAATATTCTAATTTCATGTCGATAATTTTCTGATTTTGATATAATGTAATATCTTCTCAATAACCATTGATTCGTCCTGTTTGCTGTCACAGAAGAAAATAGTCCATTATACACGGGAAAGATTTCAGCTCACGGTTTTTTATCTCCCTTTGCTACACTTCTGGAGACAACATGCATGACCTGAGGCTAAAATCTACTACTTTTCTCCCTTGTATATGATGAATAACTATTTTATTTATTAGTTCGCTTCTATTTGTAAGTACCCAATGTTCACAAAAGAATCTCCGACCTCGTTAACCCCCAGATACCAACTTTGAATGGAATCGGATCACATTATTACAAAACTAGTCCGCCATAAGGGATCCGCCATCTTCAATTCTCCAATTTCGACGCAAGAATCATAATCTCCAACTCCGAAAATCACCAGACAAAAATTTCGAATAGAATCGGATCATAACTACAAAACTTGTTTGCCATATTGGATCCGCCATCTTGAATTTACCAATTTTGACGAAATAATCATATTCTCCGACCTCGGAAACCTCCAGACTTTGTTAGCGAAACATGTAGTGTGTTTGAGAGTTTTTTGGAAATCTCAACTTACCAATATGTTCAGTATTGAAATTAAAATTGATATGTATAGGAGAAGTATACTTGTATAAACTCGGATCTTGATGAGCTTATACTTCAAAAAAGAGCATTCTTATCAGTGATATATGGGATTTATATCTCTCATAAATAGGTTATATTACTTCATTTGAATGAACTCATTCCGGATTTCAAACCCTATTCAGTAACCTGAAGTCCAGTTATTCTTTCAGCCATTCTTCATAATATACACAATGTTCATATCTCTATAACTAAAAGTATAAAGAACTGACATCTGAGAATTATTATTTGTTGACATTCAATCCCTACACTGAGAAAAAAATTGAGTGAAATTTCACTCAAGGCCCACGCAATAATGAGTCAATTTCGGTCCACGCCCGATTGAGTTGAAATTGCACCCTACTCGACTGTGTAAAATGGTAATTCATGAACCGATTCAATCAAATTTTATAAACATTCTCATTGATATGAGAACTTGATGAAATATCTAGTTTGAGTTGAGAATTCACTCAAAAATGTCAATCAGTAAAATCACTCACAACCACATATGCATTCACTAAGAGGAATTTTCTACAGTGTATCATCTGCTATAGTTTTTGTTTTTGAATATATGACAAATTTATGATAATCAATTCAGAATTTCTCTCCACGTCCTTATATGATGAATATCAATTTCTCGTATACATCCAAAAACAAAAACTCACCGACATTGTGTATAAAAACAATGTAAAAGATGGAACTCTGCGGGATTGTGCGCCTTTCACGCACAACAATTTTAATCTTAGTGACGTCAGATTTGTTACAGTGTATGCAGTGTAGAACTTTGGGTGGAAGAAGGGGTCTAACCCCAAATTTCATTTTAATCCGTATATTGTTTTCATTGGTGCTATTCGATAACGTCAAGTTTTCTGAGGGTTTGAAATATTTGTATTTATTTCAATGCCACCCTGTATAGAAATCATCCAATAGAACCATCATGATCTGTTCATTGTTTTCATTCGATTATCTATCAATATCAATATCCGAGTCACGTAATTAATGATATAATTGAATCAGAAATGCTGTTCATTACTTTTTTCGTTGCTTGATATGGCATAATGATTATGTTAATGAAAATGGAAATGTATGTTACTGAATCGTCTACGACTGTGTAGGAACTGGAACTGCGGATGTAAACGATTACATAACAGATATAGGATATAGGTAATAGAAAATAAATGCCATTTCGCGATTTTTTTAACACAAAAAGTGATTGTTAAAAAGGAAATTATCAAACTGAATATAGACTGAATATATAAATGAATAAATATGAATGTTTCTTTGAAGGTAATGATATAATATATATTTTAATTTATTGCTACCTGCATTCGAACGTGAAGCTCAATTTGCCAAACTATTTGCTCATTTTTTGGGATAAATTATCTAATTCAACTATAAATTAATCAAATGAATAACATTCCTCAATAAAAACTAGTATATGTTCACTAGCTTCTATCGCTCACATAATATTTTTGTAATAAAAAAATGAATCAACCTGTATGGGCAGCTATGAGTGTTATTTCCATACAATATTTAGCAGCAGTTTTTTGTTTCAATGATTTTATTTTAATTGCTGTGTGGATAAACACCTTTTCATAGAATCTGTGTATGAATCTTCAGTTCATATATTTTGTGATATTTATATCCATACAACGTTATATGTTTGATGTTCGTTCAAATTATTATTAGCTATAATATAACATTCACTATTAGAGTGTGCTATGCGCGAACATCTGAATACGATCCTTTTTAATCCGTTTTTCTCTCATAAGAACGGTGGCACTCGGTCTTAGATTAATTTTCCTTTCACGATATCTTTCACCAGAAAGAATGAAAGTCAGGTCGGAACGATTTATTCGTGCAAATCTTTGTCATTCATTTTTATATCATCTGATCATTGTTTTTAATAATGGAAAAGTAGGTACCTATAGTTGAAAGAATTTATAATAATTATCATTGTACGAGAACATTATCAAAACATATGATGCATGAAATAGGTAAATGTTGTTCAATTTGGGCGCTATACTATCTACTATCACAAGATCCAAGAAGTACTAACTGCTATACCTATACATAATATAGAAATCAATGTGCTAATTAGAAAATGATTAATATTAATAGTATATTATGTAACAAGTGTTATAAACGTCCTTTTAGTAACGAGTAGTTTAAGCACGAGCGGAGCGAGTGTTAAATAAACGAGTGTCTAGAACAGTTTATAAACGCGTAACATACTATGATTTTTCTACGAACTCCGAAAATAACATTAAGATACCTGCAATTCCTGCTGACCTACAAAATAATTCGATAGGAATGGGAATTGAGAACATAATACATGCAATTGCATGCAACCAGCGAGACACGTATAAGTGATATTGGTTTTAGATGTGTCCAGTCCATTGCTTACTAACCTTTGTTTCACGTTCATTGTCATGCTTAGAGCAGAATGAATGAATTGTTCTCAAAGATGGATGCTTCATTTTTACACTTCTTGAAGATATGCAAGTACCAGAACACAGTCTCTTCGATTTCACTTTCGTCTACTTTTCGCAGATATTTTTAATGATGAATTCTGATACAAACGAATATTGTTTGAATAATTGTGATACAAAATTCAAAAATGACAGTTGACAGTTAATACAATTGACAGGCCAGACATGTCTCAAATTACTGAAGCTTTGTTTAATGAACTGCGTTACCATGGTAGTGTGTTTAAGAAATCGTGTTGCCATGGTAACGTGTTTTATATTTTGAAGAAATCACAGATCGACAATTCGTGATTAATCGATCATTTAGCATGGTACATATCCGTACGCCAAATGCAAGAAGAAGATAGGTAGACAAGATAATAATATAAAAATATCGGAACTATTGACTTCTTAATCATTATATCATATTATAAAGATCTATGTGGTTCATTGAAAGTGACAGTGGTTCGTAATTCCATTGAAAGTGCAAGTTAACAGAACATCCGTTCAACATCAGGCACTTACTATATGAAAGTAAATAACCGTATATTTATCATTCGACCATTCATTATACCTATACCTATAACGATTAGAGACAAAAAGAGTAAGCTTTGACATATTTGTTAATTGGTACATGTAGGTGCATTTGGGTTACGTCAGGTTGTGTTAGGTCAGGTTGGGATAGAGTGATGAACCTAGTTGGGTTAGCTTAGGTTCGGTTTCAAGTTGAATTATGTACTCATTCTACTTGGTGCTTGAATTATATTTTTCGTGTGAACTAAAACAACAAATAACGAGACCTGAATTCCAAATTCATTATACTGGCTGATTTTCGGTGAATGGTACATTCGTTTCTGGAGAACGCAACTTAGGATTATTTTGAAAATTTGGTTCCTTGGATAATTAGTTATGTTCTATCGACCTGCAATATTCTCAGAGCTGCGACGTTGCTGCTTATATTGAAAAGTAGCAACAACTTAGATTTTTTCTATAGGACACCTTGTATATCATTCCGTTTTCCCTGAAAAGCTGATTTCATCGATATATCACATTTGGGGTCTAGCGGGCATGATAACAAAGATATTGGTTGTGAAAAATCGAGATTTCCCAACTTTGAGAATTTTTTGTGTCGAAACTATTCATTAAAATAGAAACAGTGTGGTCAAAAATCTTAATTCGGAATCACCCTGTATTTATTCCAATTGAATATCAATTGATGGTAAATTGAATATTGGGATAGAGACATGGAAACCGTTTTGACCAATTATGAATACTTTCGACCCAAAAAAATCCTAAAGTTGAAAAATCTCGATTTTTCACATCCTATAACTCTGTAATTATTACTGCTAGACCCCAAGTGTTGTAGATCGATGAAATCAGCTCTCCAGGAAGAATCTAAAAATGGGATAATATACAGGGTGTGCCATTTACAAATCAAAGTTGTTGCTACGTTTCAATATAAGCGGCAACGTCGCAATGCTGAGAACATTTAGGTCGATAAAACACAACTGATTATTTGAGGCACCAACTTTTCAGAATAATCCTGAGTTGCACTCTCCATAAACATCTAATGTGTGAATCAGCCTGTATATTTCTTTTACAGTCACGTTATTTTCAAATACACATTTTTTCGTGTCTCAACAATTATAATCGATAACTATATATACCTATACTTGATATTCTTTCTTAACATTTCAATCGTGAAAGTAATTTTGCATTCAACGCTTGAAAATGTGAATATCCGGTAGACTGGAACGAATATTTTAGATTTGGGAGATAGCACTTTTCATTCTTTCACTCTAGATTGTTGAGAATGGCAAACTGGTGAAGTGGGGTTATCGGATGAAAATGCCAGCGCCGGCTTCGGAAATAGATACACATTTTTGGGCTTCCAAGAGAATGTTGGCTCTGAATAAAAGAGAGGAAAATATGATATTTTATAGACGAAGGTTTTCGAGGAAACACTTTCCTAAGATGATAAACCCCTCAAAGGAGATAATATAGGGGGGTCAAAGAGTCATTTTTTAGAATTATATTTTTCTGTTCAATGAAATCCTCTATCAGAGAACCAAACAGTGAAATTAAATCAATTATCGGCAGTGACACTTTGTTACGAAAATAATTTGAAGAAGAGAAATATACAGTCCTTTTCTTTATCATCCCCCCCCTTTTAGTTTTTGAAGGGGTTTACTGAAAAAATTGAAACTTGCGATGATGAAATTGATGCATGAATACTATATTTGAAAGTAACATTGACAAATGAAGATTTCAAGATGGTAACTAGGCGCCATCTGGGAAGAAAATTTAGGGAGTCTTTGAAATTTAATACATCAATACAATTAAATACATCGACGTTGAAATTTTTATCTGTTAATTTCATTCCAAAATATAGTAGGTATTCATGCATCAATTTCATTACCAACCTTTCAATTTTTTTCAGTCGACCCGTTCGAAAAATAAAAGGGGGCAACATTAGAGAAAAGCACTGTATGTATACTTAGATATAACGAAAAAAAAATCAAATTTTTACTCAGCTTTGGTCATTTCGGCAACGGCAACGGTAAAATCATTGAAATTTGATAGATTTATTATGATGGCTAACTTTCCATATCCAATATTGAGGGAAAATTCATGTCAATGTCGTATTTTGTCATTTGGATATGAAATAAATATTCAGATAGTTATTTGTTTTACTAGGCAGGAAAGTAGTAGATTGAGTGCCATTTTGATTATCAAGTCCATTCAAGGAACATGCCTTTCCTGTCTAGGCATAGAAAGTACATCTTTCCTGCCTATCAACTATAGACGGATGGCAGGAAAATCAATTTCACGTTGCTAAATTTTCGGATGATCTTGAAAACTTTTGTTTTATTAGCAAAATCATGACCATTCATATTTTTCGTTCCCATCAAGATTGTTGGAGTAACTGAAACCGGTACTGGATATTACAGTTATACCATCTCTCATTGAACTAGATCTTGCTATTATAATAACAGACTTCATATGTAACATAATCATTATTATCCTGGAAATGGGTATGGCTATAGGTAGTTATAGCTACTACTGGGTGATCGTTAGTGTCAGTCCAGTGATTGGAATGAAGATGTTTCGATAATGCGAAATGCACTTGAGTGATTTTTGTTGAGTTGTTGATGGTTATGATTTTCGCTGTCGCCACAGTGTGGTGATCTGGTGATTGGGTTTGCATATATACTTCGTTATTTGTAGATGCCTATCTAAGAGATACAAATTCAGTTAACTTGAAATTTTCATTTTTGATTGTATTTTTCATCTCTCGGAGCGCGCGAAAAGAAATCCCTATAATGTTCGGAGAACATCGTGTGTGGCTTTTGTTGAACTTTGGAGATTATAAGTTCTTAGGAATACTCCATTTGGCAAAGAATTCCAGAGCTTTGCAGTTCTATATGTACATAGACAAACGAGTTCTGGTAAATACTTGTTTGACATATTGTCGAGTTTGTCTGAATAGTATCGCTAGTGATGGAATGATAGGGACTTTTGAAGAACATATCCCGTGGAAGTATCAATAGAAAAGTGCAAAGTGAAAAGTCGTCGACTCTTCTACGGTGTTCCAATGAGGTCAAAAAATGTGTGGCATCACTCACCTGGCGAATTGCTCTTCTCTAGATGGAATCAAAGAGCATCAGCGTATGTTTGGGTGCTGAACTCCGTATGTGGAAACAGTATTCTAGAACATGCCGTATTTGTGCTCTGTTGGTCAAGAGAAGATGTTGTGGAGGAAAAACATGACACCAAAAAATCAGTCCGGTTAATTAAGGGATACTTGACTTTTTTGAATCGACCGTACAGTCATGGAATAACCAGAAGAACCCAACGATCATCAGGTTCAACATTGGCACTAAAATTGAGATTTTTTTTATATTGTATATTGTATTATCCGTTTTTATCGAAAACGAAGCAAGATACGAAAAAGAGGCAAGAGACAGAAATGTTGTATTTTTAGTGGGTTTATCTGAATATGTGGTCTTATATTGGTCTACTAAATTTCATTCGAATCGTGAGCGTTTTCAGCATATTGATGATAAACTCTTTTTCCCTGAAACTTCTATAACCTATATCTCGGGAACTTTTCTTCATATTTTCTTGAGAGGAATCTCAATTCACCAGGCTTTTGTCACCACAACTCTGAAACACCCTATACACAGTAAAAAACCGCTTCGAGTGAAATCCGTAGAGTATGTTTCTAGAGTTGAAATACTCTGACAAACTCACTCTAATACTGCAATCAACTCTATTACTACACTTCTCGCAGATTATCTCCTTCGAAACTAATTCTAGATTGAATTTTCACTATTCTCGTATTGAATTCACTCTATATTCCTGAAATTTCAATAAAATATCAATTCAGGTAACTCAATTCACAAACAATTGAAATTGCATTCATACTAGTGTTTACTGACACTAGTGAACTTAAATATTCCTCTGTTGTCGATTGAATTGACACTCTATCATTGTTCAATTCAATCTATATACGATGAAATATCAATCTATACAGTTTCAGATCGTTCAGTCTACTAGATAGTGAAATTATTACCCTTATTTTCTTGGATGTATTTTAATTTACAAGAAAATGACAATTTTGGGGAGGGGGTGAAGTTCGGTAAGTATTGTGCTTACTCGTTGAATTCACAAAGGTCGTGGGTCGGTTACCATATTAACAAAAAAATACGAATGGAGTAATAGAACAAAAAAAAAGAGTGGGGCGCCAAGTAGTTTCAATAACCCTTCCTAGCTCTAACCTGACAGGAAACCACTAAATAACATCAGGTTGGACAAAAACATAAATGTTTACTATCTTCTCAGTAACAGTACAATATGCAATAACATGAGTTCAAAAGATTATGGTATCAACACTCAACTTAAATGGGATCCCAATACTATCCCACCTTCGCAGGGGGTTTTGAGAAAAGCTGAACGACTCTCTACGCTAACTCGAGTCCGCTCAACTCTCTCACTCAACTAATTATGAACTAAATGAACACAGAGATGATGTCTCTTACGATTCTATGAACAGTAATCAGCTTCATTTGAGCTTCAATAAACCAGAAATTCACGCACTAATTTGGGTCCATTGCTTTTGTAACCACCATCTATTATATAGTTCGTAAGTGTGGAAAATTAAAATATGGAAATCCTCTACGAGGTACTTATCCTCCTCCGTGGCTTGACAGCATACAAAACGCAGAAAATCAGAAAAGATCGGTATGTTCCCAGTACATAAGGTCCATCGACAAATATCCTCGTCCGAAAGCTTGTAAAATTTGCGATTTTGGCACTAATCACACGACCATAAGGGCGACAGCTTCTTGACACCGTCCCAACATAGAATCGGTGTTTCAAACAGCTTGATTTTGCATAATCAAAACATCTGAAATATTTCCGAATTAATTTTATGATTATAAACGAAATCCTGACATACAGCAACTTAAAACAATGATAATATAGCTCACCTCCCAATGCCGATATCCCTAACACTGCAAGAGATGTTTATATCATATGGGTTGAGATAATTCAATCCGTTGTAAATCTCGGAAAACTTGGTACCTCGTTCAACTTTGTATACTCCACAAATAAAACAACACAACTCAATACCACCTAAAGGCACAGCAGGGTATTATCCGTTCGAAACGCACTTCAATTTGAAAATTTACCCAATTTGGCCAAAATTATCTCTTCCACCAACTTCTAACTTCTGTCTCAAATCGCCTGCCTGTCCGAGCGCTGAACAAACCGCAGAAAAAACTGGCTACTTTTTACGTACTGTGGAAAGAAACCAATTCTCGAAGCAACTTGCGTCCGAGCATATACAGGGCGTCTAAACCACCAGAGGGTTCCACGATTATCGGAATCCAAGAATTAGCACAAATTGTAAAAAATCGTAACACCATCCCCACTTAAAAAAAAACAAAAAAAAGAAAGGTACCCTATAACTTGATATCTTTTATATGGACCGAACCGAAGGATCTATTATCCTCCACGTTGACGAGTTCGTAAACATTGGTTGATATTTTGCGAACTACCCGGCATTTGACAAACTTTGGGGCAAGTTTACTCGCGTAATACTCGGCCTTATCGGACAGAGTATAGTTTTTCTTCCAAACTACCTGTCCGGCTTCCAACTTCATAGGTCTGTGCCTCAAATTGTAGCGCTCGGCCGCTTTCTCATAAGAACTGACCAGACGTTCGCGAACCTCTACGAATATATCCCTAACATTTTTCAGATGTTCGGAAAGACCTTCACGTCCAGCAAACACCATTGAACCATCTGGATTCTCCACCCGGAACGCTTTTCCACTAATTTTCGGTTCACGACCGAAATTGAGGTATGCTGGGCTGAAACCGGTTATTTCGTGCACCGCGGTTCTTAAGGCAAATCCAATCTTCGCAAGATTTTTATCCCAATCTCGCTGGTCGGCCCCAATATAAGATCTCAGCATCGTACCTATTATTCTGTTTGTTCGCTCGGTTGGGTTGACATGTGGACTATAATTAGCATTGAATATAATTTCGCAGCCATACGACTCAACCATTTTCCGAAATGTTTTCGAAACGTACTGCTTCCCATTATCACAAATCAAACGGTTCGGCACCCCATATACAAGAAAAATATCATTTTCCATATGCTTAGCTACAGCAGAACTTGTAGCTACTTTCAAAGGAAAAAGCATAGAATATTTTGTGAAACAATCCGAAATAACTAAAATGTACCTATTTTTATCCCGCGATAAAGGCAGAGGACCAATTATATCCGAGCATACTAATTCCCAAGGACGGTACAAGCGTCTAATACCCATCTCACCATTTGGTAAGTTCTGCGCCGGCTTCTGAGCCTTGCAGGTTTCACAGGCGCGAACATATCTGACAATATCGGAATTCATACCTGGCCAATAATAATACGAACCTACTCGTTTTTGAGTTTTGTATATTCCGAGGTGTCCCGCCGCAGGAACATCATGACTGTCGTGCAAAATTCTCGACCGTAATTGCTTTGGAATCACTTGCTTCCAATCGGTTTGTTCGTCATAAGTCGGAGCGCCAGGATTCACAAATTTATACAGCTTCCCGTGTGCTACTTTGAATCTAGGATATTTTTCCGGGCTATCTCGGACCCCCTCCATCAACTTAGCGTACCAAGGATCTGCATCCTCTGGATTGACTTCAATATTCGCGATGGCCCGAGACAGAGCGTCTGGCACTGCATGCCATTTCCCCTTGCGATGAACGACTTCAAAGTCATAATTTTGTAAACGAAGACCCCAACGGGCCAGTCTCCCCGAAGGATTCTGTAATCGGTGTAACCATAACAGCGAAAAGTGATCGGTTATCACTTTGAAATGAGACCCCTCAATATATGCCCGATACCTTTCGACTCCGAACAACACGGCCAAGCACTCTAGTTCAGTGGTGGAATACTTTGCTTCCTGTGCAGTTAAAGCGCGACTAGCGTACGCTATAACTTTTTCTCCCTCGTCGTACTCTTGGCTCAGGACACAACCCAACCCCACTAACGAAGCGTCACACTGAAGAATGAATTCTCTATTAAAATCTGGACACGTTAAGATAGGCGCTGAAACTAAACATTGTTTTATATCTTCGAATGATCTACTACATGCTGCATCCCACGAAAAGCGGACATTTTTCCGAGTTAAGTTTGTGAGCGGCGCTGTACGAGCGGAAAAATTCTCTACGAAACGTCGGTACCACGACACCATCCCTATAAATCGACGAACGTCTTTAACATTTTTAGGTGTTGGATAGTTTAACATCGACTCGACTTTTGCAGGGTCGGTCCCCAATCCATCTTTATTAACCAAGTATCCTAAATACTTCAACTCTTTACGCAAAAAGCAACACTTTTCCCTATTAATAGTTAAACCCGAGTCTAAAAGTTTTTGAAGAACCTGCCTCAAAATCGACATATGAGAAGAAAAACTGTCAGATATGACGATTATATCGTCCAAATACACGAACACTGATGTTTCTAGGACGGGCCCAAGCAGGTTTTCAAGAAAACGTTGCCAAGTCGCCGCCGCATTATGCAGGCCGAAAGGCATCCGAACAAAATGATACAAACCCCTACCCGGAACAGTGAACGCGGTCTTGTCTTTGCTGTTTTCCTCAAGCTCTATTTGCCAATAGGCTGACCGTATGTCAATCGATGAGAGAAAATGTGCACCCCGTAATCGATCGAGGATCGAATTCACATAAGGTAGAGGGTAGGCATCTCTTCGGGTCACCGCATTTACTTTCCTAAAATCTATACAGAAACGATATTCCCCTGAATTTTTCCTAACCATCACTACCGGCGAAGACCATGGAGAATTTGATGGTTCGATAACTCCAAGCTTCAACATAGTATCAATTTCTGACTCGATAATTTTTTGCAGGGGTGGAGAAACATTATAATACCTCTGTTTGATGGGTTCACAATCTCCTGTATCTATTTTATGTTTGATGCCTTTTGCCAGCCCTAGACCAGTGCCCATCTTGTCAAAAAAAAATGACAGCATTTCCTCAAACTCCTTTTCTTCGTTCAGAGTTGGTGACCCCTCCTCCAGAGCAGTAATAATTTGATTGCCTTCCCGAAATTCCCAAGAATTGTCCTTGAAACTAGTGACTATTTCCATATCCCGCCAAAAATCAACTCCCAAAATAATTTCATTATCAACATCTAAAACTACAAGACATTTAACCAACTTACATTTACCCTCCAACACAATCGGAACATTAACTAGTCCCAGAACTTCACATTTGTCTCCATTAGCGACCATTATAGAGTGGTCGTATTTTTCCAATGGTAACCTGAAGCTATCTAATTTTTCCCAACCTGTTCTACCGATTACTGTTTGAGTAGCACCGGAATCTAACAGTCCCATTAGTTGTTTACCAAAAACGGTAACTTGGAGGTAGGGACGCGGATCATTCCCTATTGAGCAAAATAAACTATCAATTTTACTTTTCTTATATTGGATTCTCACGAAATCTAGCCAAGCGTGCCAGGAACTATCTCTCGGAACCGGATTTAGTACCCCACTTATGACCGCCGACCGGATGAACGACGATCTGAGCTTCCGTTTTTTGAACAAACACAGGTATACTTAGTTACTCCTTTTTTCCCACACCGAAAACAAAAGGATTTCTCTCGAGGCCGGTTACACTTGGAGAAAGAGTGTCCGTCTTCCTCGCAGTTCCAACATTGGATGCTATTTAGTCCTACCTTAGCTTGCCTAGATCCGCCAAATCTTTCCGACTCCCTATCATGTGATGAAGTACTCGGAATTTGATAAGCCAAATCAGGTTCTAGGTAACTTAGTCTATTTTTGGGACACCCCGTGCTCTTTGCCCTAACTGACATATTTCTAGAAGCTTCCAATTTTTTACAAAGGACTTTTAGTTCATTTACATTCGCATAATTCGATAACCCGAGTCTATCTATAAAATACGGCTCTAAAATACGACGAAAAATATCCAGTTTTTCTCCTTCCGATATTTGACCAGGTAACCGATTGAACATGTTAGAAATTCGCGCGAAAAATTCACCAACGGGTTCAAATTCACCTTGATTACTTCGCCTGATTTCTTCAAGGAAATCGGTTTGAAAGCCGTCCGGAAGAAATTCTGTCTTAATTTCCTGAACAAATTCTGCCCACGTACTAATACTATCCCTCACCGACCGATACCAACTCTTTGCTCTACCCTCCAACAAATCGATTATCCCGTAGTAAAGTTCTATATTCGAAATTCCGCGTGATATCTTGTATTCCTCCACGAGTTCTAGGAATGCACTAACACTCATGGTCCCTTTAGCCCCCGTGAACTTAATATTCCACTTGTGCACTGGTACTACAGAATTTCTGGGAACGGTGGGTGACGGAGTAGTAACCGTAGTCGAAGAATTTGTAATTACATTACTAGCATTGCTGGTACTAGCCTGAGGAACCGACTGTTGTGGGTCATCCTCAGACCCCAACATTTTATTGTCAAAAGAAACTTCTACTGCCGCCAGCTGTTCTAATAAATTTGTTTTACTTGCTTTCGAAGGATCTTCCTGAGGTATCAAACGATTCAAACGAGCATATAAATGCTTCAACTTAACGTCGACATATTTAACTTCAGTACTATTAACCGATCGGAAATCATGAGAAGATACGTAGGTTTCCAACTCAACTACTTTCCGGTTACAAATATCTAATTCACGGGTCACGTCAATCCCCAGTGTGTCAGGTATAGACACTAGAGTTCCAAATGGTTCTTTCTGCATAACATCTTTCAGTTGTCTGCGCATTGATATAACTGTCTCCGTTTCCAAATTTTTAAAACCTCGAATTTCCAATTCATATTCAAGTTCATCTCTTACTAATCTAGATAAATCCATTTCGAACAAACAAAAAAAAATTGACAACTTGAACTTCGAAGTGAAAGCAGTTATGTTACAAAAGCAATGTCGATTACATAAAAAAACTAGAAAAAAAGCCCCACGCTAGGGCGCCAATTTTATTACCCTTATTTTCTTGGATGTATTTTAATTTACAAGAAAATGACAATTTTGGGGAGGGGGTGAAGTTCGGTAAGTATTGTGCTTACTCGTTGAATTCACAAAGGTCGTGGGTCGGTTACCATATTAACAAAAAAATACGAATGGAGTAATAGAACAAAAAAAAAGAGTGGGGCGCCAAGTAGTTTCAATAACCCTTCCTAGCTCTAACCTGACGGGAAACCACTAAATAACATCAGGTTGGACAAAAACATAAATGTTTACTATCTTCTCAGTAACAGTACAATATGCAATAACATGAGTTCAAAAGATTATGGTATCAACACTCAACTTAAATGGGATCCCAATACTATCCCACCTTCGCAGGGGGTTTTGAGAAAAGCTGAACGACTCTCTACGCTAACTCGAGTCCGCTCAACTCTCTCACTCAACTAATTATGAACTAAATGAACACAGAGATGATGTCTCTTACGATTCTATGAACAGTAATCAGCTTCATTTGAGCTTCAATAAACCAGAAATTCACGCACTAATTTGGGTCCATTGCTTTTGTAACCACCATCTATTATATAGTTCGTAAGTGTGGAAAATTAAAATATGGAAATCCTCTACGAGGTACTTATCCTCCTCCGTGGCTTGACAGCATACAAAACGCAGAAAATCAGAAAAGATCGGTATGTTCCCAGTACATAAGGTCCATCGACAAATATCCTCGTCCGAAAGCTTGTAAAATTTGCGATTTTGGCACTAATCACACGACCATAAGGGCGACAGCTTCTTGACACCGTCCCAACATAGAATCGGTGTTTCAAACAGCTTGATTTTGCATAATCAAAACATCTGAAATATTTCCGAATTAATTTTATGATTATAAACGAAATCCTGACATACAGCAACTTAAAACAATGATAATATAGCTCACCTCCCAATGCCGATATCCCTAACACTGCAAGAGATGTTTATATCATATGGGTTGAGATAATTCAATCCGTTGTAAATCTCGGAAAACTTGGTACCTCGTTCAACTTTGTATACTCCACAAATAAAACAACACAACTCAATACCACCTAAAGGCACAGCAGGGTATTATCCGTTCGAAACGCACTTCAATTTGAAAATTTACCCAATTTGGCCAAAATTATCTCTTCCACCAACTTCTAACTTCTGTCTCAAATCGCCTGCCTGTCCGAGCGCTGAACAAACCGCAGAAAAAACTGGCTACTTTTTACGTACTGTGGAAAGAAACCAATTCTCGAAGCAACTTGCGTCCGAGCATATACAGGGCGTCTAAACCACCAGAGGGTTCCACGATTATCGGAATCCAAGAATTAGCACAAATTGTAAAAAATCGTAACAAAATAAGTACAAGTAGTACAATAAGTACAGATGATAGTGTCGAAGATATAATGATCATGATATTAGCTTCAAGTAGCTTGTTTACTATACCCGCGTAGTGAGAAATTTTTTTCAACATTGAGTTATGAACGTATTTCCGTATACCTATCTCAGTCATTTTCCGTCTTTTCCGTTTCGAATTATTATTTCGAACGATTTATGAAACAGATATAGGTTAACTAATTAGTCTAGTGGGACTCGAGTCATTTTTAAAATATCAAACGATTAAAATATTATAAAGTCACACTACTTCTCATCCGTCAACTCTCGCCACTGCATAAAGGTGGCGCTGCGGAGACTTCGCCGCTGAACGTCTGTCGGGGGCCTATAAATACTGTGACATGTGGAAGAATGGTTACTTTGACTTGGATGAAATCTCAACAGGAAGTAGTGACTAGTTTACTCAACTAGTGTACTATATTAATCTAAAATGATGAATAAATGATAACTCCTTATTAGCACCTGAACAAATAGTAGTGTTAATTTGAACAATGCAGGAGCAATTTGACATCCACGTAGAGTAAATAATTCAATCAATTTCCGGTGGATCCGACACTGTTCATAGTGTGGAATCTACTCTCTACTATTGTATTACAACTCTTAACTTTTGTGACTATGTAATATTCGGTTATTGAATTTCACTCTAGAGTGATGATATATTGACACTAGCTTGGGTCTTGAGTGGAATATTTACTCTCGTAATTGTTTCTTTCAACTCTATTTTTGTATTTATTCAATATATTCAGAGAAATAAATAGAGTAAGTTTCAATGTGCTTGCATTGAAAATTTACACTAATTGAATTGAAAAAATCACACTATAATATACTAAACTATAGAGTTGAATCATTTACTCTAAAGCTTAGTGGTCTTCCTGGGAATAGGTATAGTGTTGAATTTCACTCTATTTTTTTTACTGTGTATATTGTCAAGAAGTACAAATGCCTATGGGATAACATCACTCAAACTCGAGTTCATTTCAAGATCTTAAATTATAAATTGACCCTTTCAAATTAAAACATCCAGTACAGTGTAGTTTCGATCAGGTCAGTGGCGTTCATAGACTTCAGTACCTGTAGAATTTGCAAAAACCGCTTACCGTGCGATAAAACCTAGGTAAGCAATATCGAAAGGGGGATGAATGTGGTTGGGTGATGAAATGATCAAAACCTCTCGTGAAATAAGTCAAAAGAGTAGCTAAGTTACGACCTATAGGAGGGTCAACATCTGAGTTGCGACAATATAAACTCCAAATGGTTTCCTGAAGACAGACATTCGGAAATGATGATGTAAAAATATAATTTTCATTATGAAATGGAAATGAATGGAAATGGAAATATTTGTTAGTATCTGTCTTACTACATCGTGATGCACAACGGAAAATTACCTATCGAAATTTCCATGACAATCGCTCTGAGTATTTCCGCTATCTGCGGATTCCGATGGCAAATCGCAATCTGGACCCTTATAAATCCGCCCCGGAACACTGGCGCTGCACCCGACCGACACAATTTTCCGGAAAACTATTGTATATACGACGGCAGTGGAAGCGAGAGAGAGAGAGAAAGAGAGAAAGGGCGCTGGTGGTTTTCCCCGGTGGCGGGAAAGACCCTGCGCTGATTTATTGCACGGATGGATTTTGTTTGGCTGTGAGGAAAAGCGATTTTCCGAAAAGAATTCGAACGGCAAACCAGTCCATCAGTGGCGTAGTTTTCAAAATATATACGTATTTGAAATGATGAGAAAGAAAGATATGCGTTTGGTTAAGCAACATTTATCTCAATCAAGCATATAAAAGTATTATACAGGATGGGACATTGGTGCGTCGGAGCTCGATTGTTCGAGTTCTATCATAGGTAAAAATTTGATTCAAAGACTAATGTGAATGAGACAAAAAGATCCATAACTAAAATTTATTGTCAGAAATACAGGGCCGAGTACAGGGCACCCAAAAAAAATCCAGAGGTTTGGAATCTTTTTTTTATCGGAATGCCATGTATATAAGCAGATTTTTTGGAGCATTCCTGTGATCTTCATCCACCTCTATAATATTGTTGACTATATCTTGATCATATCAAAGTTATGCATTTTTTTTGTCGAAATAATGTCAGCTGCAGGTGCATACCGAAAAAATCACCGTGGTCACATTTATGAAATTTGAGGGGAAAAAATCATGATATCATTCGATGAAGAGATGTCTGTTATTTCTGAAGAATTTCGATACCCTCAAACTATACAGGTAGGCTGATAGGGGTTTTTCAAATCGAAACTATTTGACGTGATTTTTCTCGAGTTTTTCAAATGAAACACCCCATATATTTTTTGACGATTTGATCTTAAATCAAAACACGAACTCATTCCGTCCTTACATACATATTGATATTCCTAACCATTTTCGAATTTTTGAACTTTGAAAATTCTTATCTGTTATTAAAAGATCAAAAGTTCACTGAACCAGTTTTTTTATTGAAAGAATTGATACCAGATTCAACGTTCACGTTCATATATGACAGTTTGAAGAACAAAATTTAAATTTTTCTCAACAAAACCAGGATAATTGAGAATTATTGGAAATATTGTCCTTCCTTACTACGTAGATAACTAGCATAATCATGTATTATTCCAGCTGACTTCGATTCTGGTATCACTCTTTTCAATGAAAAAATACTGGTTTACTAATTACTGATTGACCTCTCCATATTTTAATAACAAATAGGAATGTGTATCGATGAAAATCGACAACCTAACATTTTCAAAGTTCAATAATTATTCAGAAATGGTTACGAATATCAATATGGATGTTGAGATAGAAGATGTTCATATTTTGATTTTACATCAAATAGCCAAAAAATAGATGGGGTGTTCCATTTGAAAAACTCGAGAAAAATCACTTCGAATAGTTCCAAATTGAAAATTAATTTTTATCCACCCTGTGTGATTTGAGGGCATGAAATGCTTCAGAAATATCACGCATCTTTTCATTAAATGATATTGAGATTATTTTCTCTTGAATTTCATAATTGTGACGACAGTGATTTTTTCGAAATGCATCTGCAGATGACATTATTTCGACAAAAAAAAACAGGGATGCCAAAAAAATGTACTAATATATAGGGCACTCCATCTTTCTGGTAACTGTTATTGTCATAGAAAAATGAATCGAATGACATTAATAATATAGCTATAGGCTGTTTCCTATTCAGTTAATTTTTTTTATGAAGGGTATTCAATTTTTAATAACCGTGATTCGACCTAAACCGATATTGGTGAACGTATTCACCTTTAATTCATACTGTCACTCAAAAAATTGAACCTCTCGAGCTGCTGCAATCAAAGAAATTACAAGCATTTGAAATAAATCTACTGCGTACTATTTTTTGCCTGAAAAACAATTGGACTTTTTCCGTGGGCACGCCCCTGGTGATATTTCATCAACGTACTGTAACAGACATTGTGAATTTCATCACTATCGGTTCAGGTCTTCTTTTGGAAATTGATAAGAAATCGTAAGGAAACTTTAACATATCGGAAACGCATCGTTTTCGGACATATTATGTATACATATAAATATGACCTCGAAGTTTAATGAAACAATCTGTATAACTAATTGCATTTAGAATATAATATGAGTACTCAATTTTTGTTCTTCAGATAATGGTGCTCAAAAGTTTTTGTAGGCACACACTGTATAAAGTATTTTTCATTTTGATTACCTCTGCGATAACCTATCTGGATTTGGTCGGCCGTTATATATAGGTGTTTCTTGAGATTTGTTTCCAAATTAGTCGATCCCAACACTTTGATGGTTTAACTCTCCTGTAATGGAATTTGTCAACCAGAGATAATATTCAAATTTTTCTTAGATTTTTCGAATACGTACACATAATAATATATCGTTATCTATCGTACGAACACGACACCTGGCCGATTGGTGCATCCTATAATGTTTAACTTTTCCATTTCACGTTATTCAAAGAAATTAAGCGAGCGATCCAAGCTGCTGATAGAATCAGACTATCAGGACTGTATCGGTCCAAGAACATTTCCATTCACCTGAAAGTGGCGCAATAAAAAATAATTAGTCACGTATTTATTGGAGAAATTAGAAAAATTTTAATTAGAATATCACAACTCTGTACTTCAATCAATCAGTATATCAATACATTTATTGTTTCCTATAAAAACATCACAGTTTCAATGAATAAGAAGGCATACACAGATAGGTATATCGAATTCCTATACTTGGTTGTATACCTACCTATATGAACCAAAGTTACAACCGGTATTTCAAAAGTTATAAATTAGCTACATATTTGAAGTGTACTAACGTATCCATCAAAAACTAGAAAAGCGAATAATATATTGAATAACAGAGCAAGAGTAAAAAGTAACAGTAACAGTAGCAAGACCAGGAAATCAATATTATTATGATTAGATTATCTTATAGGAAAGAAAATATCAACATCAGTACTTCACTCATTCATAATAAATGAGCTGCGTTTGACAATATTACATAAATGGGCAGAGATGGATTTAGCAGTTTTGGGGCCTCATTGCAGTGTGAATATAGGAGAGTTAAGAACCCAATGACATGTTTATATGAACTTTATTTCCTAAAATATCACAAGGAATCATCCCTTGAATTTTCTCGGTGTTATTCAGATACACTCTGTATAAATAAGTTTGAGTTTCATGTGAAAAAGTAAGATATTGGTTGGGGGTCAAAAATTTCGAGCGATTAAGCAGTGAACGGTGTTCATTTTGTAAGTGAGTCAAATATCTGGAAACTAATGTCTTCTTATTTTGATGGAGTATTCTGTCTGTGATTTCGGACAAAGAGAGTTGGGATTTTGTAACTTCAAGATGTTGAATGACTTGCAGGGTCCAATTGTATCTTATGTCTGTAGTACTTTGAAACCAATACCGTGCCTTTATTTTGGCTTATTACCATGGCAAACATCATAAAAATTTCCCGACATATTTTCGATGCGAGGTGATGATGATTGAGAGAAAATATCTTGACAAATGGTGAATTTCTTCCAAATTGCGTAGTGTTAATTGTGAACAATATATTTCTACCACCTTTAGTGACCTAAAATTACCAAAAGATGGTACATATTGGAGAACTAACTATACCTATCTGAGTTTTAGCATTTTTTTACTTAACGAAATATCGTAGATGACTCTACATTTTGAAATTCATAACCATCACTTCATATTTAACTATCACTTTGGCAAATCTCCAAAGCTATCGAATGAAGAGAAAAATAAAATACTTCAACAAGTCCAATTGTGACAATAGGTAATAATAATATCAATATCGAGAACACAATGAATGATGATGAACTGTTTCCATTTCGTGGTTTGGATCTGGGAACTTTCTGTTTGATAGAACCGTTAAAATAAAAATGACAAATCACGTTATAATATGCCAGTAAGAACAATACCTTGTCCGATATTAACCCAGATATGCCTATCGTCCTTCTATAAGGACACTGCGGAAAAAGTTTCCTACTGCGTAATGTGTGGATCTACGCAGATTTTCTCATAAATGGCAGCACTCATATTTAAGGAAAGAACATTTGTTATAGATTATTATCAACACAGCTGATCAGCACTATAGTGCGATATATCTCATTTCGCACTATACTTATTTCTGATATTGCACCATCACACCCATTGGCCATATGGAAACTTCGAACGAAAATATCTCGTATTGTTTGGAATAACCCAATCAAACCCGGTTGAATTGGTTATATTAATTCCTATCGATTATGAAATCAAACACAGAGTGTGCCGTTTGAAAAGTAAAAGTGAAGAGTAGCTACCACAGGGCTGTCAAATGTAATCCATTAGGAAGGTACTTCGATGCCATTCAGAGCAGTTTTTTCATTTTCTGATTATCTTGTCAAATATGTATGTGTATGGAAAAAATGCCATGGTGAAGGATAATTTTGTTAGAATTTGGGAAAATGATATTAACAGTATGAATGACCCTGTATCATGATCTTGTTTTGACGGAACACCAATTTATCTAATCGCCCACAAATCATAACAGATAGCTGCTGAACACGAAACAAAATGGTGTTTTCTCAAATTATGTAGGAGTGGTGAAAATGGAAGGCATAATCAATAGAAAACAAGCTTTTATAGTAATCATTTTATTGGATTGCCTGGAAATTATATCCTGGGTTCTGGCTAGCCACTATACCTCACCTGATCTTCTCATTATAGTTGCCTATTGAGGGGGATGGAACCGCACGAAGGTAATTTTCTGAAAAAGAAAGTTTAGCTGAGAAAATGGAGGATGGGTTGGTAATAGGGTATAGATGGAATATACCTACATGATTACTTTCTGACGATTCGTTCATCTTTGAATCAACTACAATATAACCATTAATTGTACAGTGGTTTAGTGGATAGTAACAGCTTTTTTTCATATAGGTACATGGTGACTGCCAGAAAACGCTGAAATCCACATAGCGTCGTTATTTATTATTAAAAATGGGGATGGTCTCAATTTCATGTGAAAGAAGTAACAATTCGAATTTATAGATGGTGCCTGTATAGGCATCATTTTAATCAAAAAAGTTGATATAAACATGGGTCCTATCTCGATCAGTAGCGGAGCTACAAGGGGTCAAAATTTAATTATTTTATTTTATTAATTGAAATATCTCGCTGACTTCTAGAGATATCAATTTGAAATTGGGTGTGGTAAATACTTCCTAGAAGATCATTATTTGAAGCAATTTGAATATTTTCAAAATCTACAGCATGATACAGTTTTGGGGGTAGAGGCTTCTTTATCCCCTCCAAACTTTTTCATAGTACGTCTTTGACATCTTTTTCAGTTTCCAAATAGGGTGGAACGTTCTATCTGAAGGCTTTCTCTGCTCCTCAATTCTTTTCTAGAAACGAACAGTTAAATAAGCATATGCGTTCTATGCATGTTAATTTTGTTGAATTATATTCTTGGACGAAATTCGTATCTAGGAATAAAAGTAAATAGAAAAAAAAATTAGATGAAATTCACATGTTTCAGGACGAATATGCTTATTTCTCTCGAAAACGGTTTATTTCTCGGAAAAAAATGATAACCAAAAAAAGCCTACAAATTGAACGATCCATTCTGTTTGGGAACTGGGAGATGTCATAGGCGTACTACAACAAGTTTTGGAGGGATAAAGGAGTCTCTACCCCCAAAAGCATTTCACCCTGTGTATTTTAAAAACCTTTGAAATTCTTAAAATTCTGATTTTCTAGAAATTATCAACTACACAAAATTTCAAATTGATATCTTCAAAAGTGAGCGAGATATTTCAATTATTAGAAAAAAATAATTGAAATTTGACCCAATGTAGGTCTGCTACTAATCGAGATCGGACTCATTTCAGTTTGTACCTTTAATCCTGAATACCCTGTTTATTATCCAGAATATTGTTACATAGGTATATTGTTTCCGTTTGGAGATATTTTCTGGGCAGTTGCCCTATAGTTCTTCATGTTATGATAAAATGAGTTAAGATGTCAATCTCCTTGAAAAATATTATTTTGGTATCCAGAATCGAATCACTTCAGCAAGTATAGACAAAAATCGTGTCAGATTCCATAATAATCAGACGTGACAAAATTGACTATAGTTGAAATTGTTCAACATCAGTAATAATTTTTACCAATTTATCATCTTCCAAAAAACTGACTAGCGCATGTCAGTAATTGCATCCTGCATAGAGAAGACTATATATATTGGTTATGCCTCAGAATTATCTCTCACTTTTCTCTCTGAGAAAAGTATTTTGATCAAATTGAAATCACTAAATACCTTCTAATGGCCCCAGAGCGAATAAATAAATAATAATTGTTAATTTCGGGCGCAAATCTCCACTTCAATACAATTCCGGTAATGGCTTCGAATTAGCATATTCAAATGGGACCTACGTTGAAGCGTAATCTTTGCAAACGAAGGGTTGCGAGCAAAAAAAAAACAGTTGCAGGAATCCGGAGAATTACTTCCAACCCAATCCAACCAAAATTATAAAATGTTCTGAGGAAAATTTGTGGGAGTGAACAAAAATTATATTTATTATGATTTGATTTTTTCCGGCAGAATATATTTTGTATTTTACAGATTAATTTCGAATTACAAAATCAATTAATGAATAAAAATATGAGTATCATTTCAATAAACATGCAAATCGGATGAATTGCCACAAAAGTCGATTAAAATTTTTCTCAGCATCTTTCATTTTCATTATTTTTCGCGATTTTTCTCGTTTACATGACACTTCTCAAGGAATTGATAAAAAAAGTGAGTTACATAATTATATTTTTATCAATATATCTTGTATTCAACATTTTCAATTTGAGTGGAAAGGGTTCATATCACCCCTGTGTAAATGCTGCGAGGAGTTTTATTAATTCAAAAGCTTCTCCAAACTAATATACCAACCAGACACAACTTTGCTTGAAATTAATATTTCCAACAAGACACCTGTGACTGATGTGCCTGCCTTGTACTCGGAAACGCAGGGGCGTACTAACGGAATATATCATGGGGGCAATCATGTTTTCCATTCGAATAGTCAAAGTATTGAAGATAATCTCTGGTTATCCTCATAGATAAAAAGGTGGAACAAAACTATTTTGAATTCATCAGGAAGGCCATTATATGACAGCCCTGTAAAGAAAATGTTTTAGTATTAATTTTATTTCTAACTTTTTTCATTATAAACTTGAAGAGAAGCAGTATTGGGAGGATATTAGGAAAACGAGGTAGGTATTGCTATTTTTTTCAACTTTCGGATATTATATGATCTTGGGAACACTTCTTCAAACTTAGTATACCATTCCAGATAAATCAAGGAAATTACTTGGAGTTTTCAGTATTTCATTTCATGAACCAATGGCGTAGTTATATACGGTTTTATGCCGCCACATTTTGTTTCATATTCTTCATTGATAGATGAAATGTTAAATTGGTGCATGGCATCAATTGGGCTCATTATTCCATGAGCCTAAATGTTGAAATTCCTGAGATATTTGCAAAAAATTAGAGATTCAACTTCAGGTGATATTGATACGTGTAATACGCGTTCATGTGAAAATATTGTGATGCTCAATTTTTTCATATACTCAACAACTAGTATCTCAAACAAAGTGCACTCAAAGACTTAGCTTAATGTAAACTGTTCACCTTGTATGTATGTATGTATGGAATAAAAAATAAGTTTGTCGATCTACTCCAGACTCACCCTGACTATGTTTCCAATGCTCTCAACATTCAAAAATATTAATTTTTTTTGATATCTCGTGCAAGATCATGGCACGCAGCAAATTGGGTCTCTATTCAATAACCTCAAGGCATATCATTAGTTTTTCGGGAATATCTCAGGAACCTCTACATTTACGCATGTGGAATTATCACTTATAGGTTAGATATCGATGAGCGAGGTGGCGATATACGACCGTAACTACGCCACTGGTTAATAAAATTCAATACCGATGAAAACTTTTTTTTCTCGTATTTTTGACACCCTGTATCTCAGAGAGGATGCATTGTAGGACATACGTGGATGGGAACTTTTGACCTCAAAATGAGGTTAGGAATCCATATACGAGTTTTAGTGGCGTTGTATTCGACTTGGTTATTGGTTGTTCCCCAGGTTGTTGGTTTTCCTGATTGTAATTTCAACAATATTTTCATTGACAGCTTTGCCCTGCTTTTGCCACGAGGTCCTCGTTTCCTGATGGAAAGAAATGGGAATTCTGGAAGAGAACGCAGTATATAATTATGGAGAGTACTATATATTATCATCTACAAAGTTATGGCAAGGCTGGAAAAATCGTCGTTAAAGGCTTTTTTGCATTATTTTTGCCAATGAACAGACAATCTCGCCTACTAACTTTGAAACAATACAATACAATAATTTATTCATCCCATATAGATCACTTTACAATGATATAGGAAATGTCATAAAAGTTGAATATATATACATACAATTCATCATACATAATATGAAACGTTCACTTTTATACATTATATTTAAAAAAATAACAGAAAGGAACAAAGTGGGAACATACGAATTCACAAACATTGAAAACATTTTGAAAAACATTTTACTATTTTGAAATTTATGGTTGAGGAATTCATCGGTTGAATAAGAAATTAAAGACGCTAATAATGTCTTGACTCTTCTCTTGAAAAGGTGGAGTGAAGTTATTGTTTTAATTTCGGTATAAGCAGACAGTTGAAATACCTGATACCAGAAAATGTTGGTGATTTTTCGTATAAAGTTAATCTATGTTTTTTTTGTTCTAAGTAAGTCGCCACTTCTTGCTGGATATCTGTGGGACTGGGAGTTTGATTGTAACTCATTTTCCAATTTTTTTTTTGACATGACAATGGTTAGATTAATCACCCTGTATGGTCAAATGCACGTCCCTGTAGCTGCATTTTCTCTTCCGTGCGGCTCATTTCGTTCGTTGCAACCTTATCATCGTCAGTGCGGGGCCGTAATTAGGGACGTTTGGGGGGGCAGGAGAAAAAGGGATAGAGTATGTTGTGCGTACGGGGGTGGGTTGGGCAAAGGGGGGCCAAGTCTCGGATAATTAGTCCCATCTGGCGACGGGCACCGCGCCGTTCTAGTAATCGACTAGTGCCGCCCCCACACATGAGCCTCCAATAGCTCTGATGCACTTCATAATTATGATTCCAAGCTGTAGAAGTGTAGAATCCACGGGTTTTTCGTTTTTCAATGGATTGGGATTCTCATTTTCATCTTGAGATTTCGACTTTCATACTAAAATTCCGATTTTTATCTAAAAACTTCGACCTATCTCACTCATAACATAGATTCTTCAATCTATGATGCCCATAGCTGCTTATAGGCTGTACAATGCTTCCATAAAGTACTGAATAGATTCATTTTAATGAAGCTCCTGAAACAGGTCGATTTTTATTTTATTAATTGTGCTGCTCGGGTATGAGGGTGATTGCAATAATGAATTGAAATAATCATTGATCAATCCACTCTGATAATAGGTATCCTAAAGATAGCAATTTTATCAGGAACCTCATTTGGGATACCTGTATATGTTTGTATACCATGATATAAAAGTAAGTAATCCATTTTGTATGGAGTTGAGTGACACTTTTGCATCTTCATAAATTGAACAACAACGAACTGATAGAAATGTAACATTTCATGTTTCAATTCTCGATGAATAATTATCAACAGTAATCACACAAGTGGTGGTAATTTTTTGAATATTTCAACTAGATGCACAAATCTTTGTCGCTATTGAAAAGTTACGAGTAGAAAAAGTCCACGAGTGTGATTTCTATATCGCAACAAAGACGAGTGCTAATCTAGCTAGAATTATAAAAAAAGGCATTCGATCGAGTCTGGCACCACGGACTCCTCGCCAAGCTTCCATCTTATGGCTTGGCTTCCCAACTATATTCTCTGCTAGCTATTTTTCTCTCAAACAGGTCTCTCCATGTAGTTGTCGACGGAGTTTCATCTGACTCTCTTATCATAAATGCTGGTGTTCCGCAAGGATCAATTCTAGCACCAGCACTATTTCTACTCCATATCAACGATTTTTTGGAAGCAACTTCATATCCAGTACACAGCTTCGCGCATGATATAGTACCCTCCATACCGCCTTCTCTCCCAGGGCTTCAATACCAGCAAGGCAAATCAGAAACGAACGAGGACGAAATGTTGACAACATAAATATGGACTTGGCAACAATTCTCGAATGGGGATCCAATAACTTGGTAGATTTCAGAAAAACCGATCTCACTGTGCCCAACATAAGCTTGTCAGGAGTAACCATACCTCTGAAGAAATCCATTTCGATGCTTTGTATTACTATATCAGCAATAACCTTTCTTGAGAAAATCATGTGAGATCAATTGTTAAAAGTGCATCCCAAAAACTTGGTTTTCTGTTTCGGGCCAGGAGCTACTTCACTTCCAGTCAGCTGCTTATGATCTATAAGACACAGATCCGACCTGTCCTGGAATACTGTTTCCATATTCGGAGTGCAGCACTCAAACATACACTGAAACTGTTGGATTCTGTCCTAAAATGGGCAGTTCGTCTCGTGGGTGATGCCTCGCTCACAAACTCACTCACTGCTCTGGAACACCGTAGAAAAGTTGACGATCTGGCTCTTTTTCATAGATATTTTCATGGACGATACTCTTTTGATATATCAACATTTGTTCCTTCCTTGGAGTCACCGCGAGATTAACCCGTCGACTTGAGGCTATTCGCACCCCTTCGTGGTTACTTTGGAGACCTGCAGAACATTTCTTTCCAAGGACTCGTTCATCCAACGAGGCTCTGGAACACATTGCCCAGGGAGGTGTTCCTTGAGGCATATAACCTCCAGAAATTTAAGAACACCAATTCCTACCTCATTTCCCTTGGTTCTCACGATGTTCTCTGAACATTACAGGATATCATTTTTAATGGGAACCAGAATATAAAAAAAATTAATCAGCTGTTGCTTCTCATGTTTAACATGAAATGAACACTTTAGATGTTGGTTTCAAACAAACTGTATTGCCAGGGCTATGGATTACTCATCTAGTCTGTTGTATGATCGAATGTATGTAGTTTGCACATTACAAAATTGGAGAAAGAATATTGGAATCCGGCTTCTCAAGCAGGAAATCATAAACACCACTGGTAGTGTATAGTTGTTATCGCACTCACAAAATCCAGACTGCTGGAGTTTGATTTTATGGATTAGGTAGGTATATTTTTTCGAGACCCCAATTCGTTCTGCTTATTGGCCCAGTCGGCCAGGAACCGTGACCGCACAAAGAAAAAACACAATACAAACAATTTAATACCGAGTAAGCACGTCTAAAGCGGAGGAAAATCGCTCGGCTTCCTGCAGGATATTTCTATGAGATAAAGGAATTTGGCAGGGCGTTCAAAGTAGCAAGTCAGTTGGGCAAATTCGTCTTTTTTTTAATTCTCCTAAGGCCGAAGGTCCTTCAAAATTCATATGAATAAACGCTCGTGTGAAAACCCTCTTGGTATTTTAGCTCATGCCGATTGACTAGACTATATTTCACACGTTTGCGGAGGTACTGAACGTTGCTTATATGGAAATAACATGAATATACCTACAAAACGATACTTATTTATTGAGCAGCACTATACGTATATACACTCGTCTTCAGTTTTCATGTTGCGGTTGGAAGGAATGAGCGCTCTAATTGCAGCGGTGATTAAGAGAGCTTACACCGTCCATGTGCGACATGATCTCTGAATACGACTGTACATAGACAATCTGTTTGTTCATTGACATTGATAGAGTCATCAGGATGTTAAGATTATTTTTTGTTATGTTGTGTACATATTCTTTGTACTGTGCTCTAGTAGGTACTATAATCACATATGATACCTACTCTGTATTCGTTTTCTTTTTTGTGCTTGTTCTAAGCTTTCAATGATCTGGTATTTACTTTATTTTCTCAATTATATTTTATGTCTTGGGGGACAGAGCATGAAATTACACTGGAAATTTTTTGACGTCTATAGGTTGAATGACAAATTACATTCAACTTCAGATTATTTCGAGTTCATTCTATAAGCCAATGAAGAAAAATTATTTATCAACAGTTTACCATATAAATTTATCGTAGATGTGGTGTGAAATTTTCTTACCGATATTCGGGAATTTTCTCTCGAACACGAATATTTAGAAAATTCGTGTTCTCGGAAAAATGTCGGGAAATAATTGAAGCTCTCGTGATATTCATAAGTGGATATTATAAATGATGAAAATTTCAATCTCACTCCGAAGATCATCTTGTTTATGAGCTCTGTTATGCAAATTTGAGAACTTCATATTCTGAAAGATACTAATGCTGATTCACAAAATTTTTGCAGAACAACAAAATATATCGAAATTAGATGAACGATACGTATAGAGAAATACAACAATTCAGAGATACATGGTGATGGAGCTGAAAAATAAAAATCGTTCAGTAGGAATAATTCGAAGAGTTTTTCATTTTTCCCAATCCATTTTGGTCTGAATTTTCCTTTTTAATCCTCAACATTTCACATAGTGACACGCCACAGGGGCTGTTATTTGATTGAATTTGATATTCGACCCACAATAGAAATTTGTGTATATTTATAATCATTGTTGATTATTTTCAACAGTGAAAAATCACAAAAAAATCATTTTCTTCCTTATACATGAAATCACTTTTTCTGTTCAGCTACAGAATTCGCGATAGAAAATAACACGTCGCGACAGCTTCCAAATACTCCGATAGATGGCGTACGCGTATTTTCTATCGCGAATGGGAAGTAAGAAGTGTCCAATCGAGTTACCTGTCAGAATTTTTTTTTGTGAGCTACTATTGAAACTGATGAAATATTATATACTTATATACTTATATACTTATAGAAGTTTCAAGTTTCTGTTTAAGGTTGGTCATAGGCTTTTCAACAAAATTGAACAGGGGATTCGACAAGTTGAATATAATAAAAGATTTACTTAGTCAATCACATAGGTTAACTTAACCCCCTGTAGCGCAGGAACTTTTTTTTCGAAAACGAGGTATTCGAAAAAGAAACTATGTATACCGAATTTGCATGCAAAATATTAAAAGGATTCGAGATATTGCGAGAGATGTTTTTTCAATTGGATAACTCAACACTCCAGGACTCTGTGAAGCGTTGTCGGTCGAATTTCTCACCTTGTATACTGCTCAAACTGAGCATCACTTTTTTTAAGACAGTCAATGTGTACGATGAAGAAGAAGTCAATGTATGAAATGTTTGGCCTTCATCTGCATGATGATGAGACTGATGAGTATATCTGTAAATCTTCCACATATGCCCAGTGGATTCTCTCCCTGGGAGAAATTCCCTAGGGAGGGCCGGGAGCCAAGGATTTAGACGAACAGAAGTCAGATCATTCGGACTTGTACAGTGCCTCGCTAAACATGATGGATGTCGAGGGGTTGCATTCAATCAAATCTCCCGAAATAATCTCGGGACTGATTCGACGGCGCTAGAGGAGGAGAACGGGGGGAGGGGGGGGGGGATTCGTAGGGGGTCAGGGGGGAAATGAAAGTGAGGACCGCAATCTTGGCGCTCCGATAGCTGGTATGGGAGACCGGCTAATGGTCTCTCTTGGGCTGGTAATTGGAGAAGTTGGCTCTCGATGGTGAATTTTCGGGGGGATGATACTGCACCGTGAGATTCATTGGCCGAATGATGTCTCCAGAGGCATCGATGAACATTCTTCTGATAGCTCGAATATTTGTTGATCTTTCGTGTACTGTAGTGGGCGTTTTCTGTGGCTAATTCTGGATGAGGTTTTTAAAATATTGGTCCTGCGGACTGGTAGTGTGATCAAGCTGTTGGATGTTGTTGATTCCTAACCAGAATTTCTGTCGGTAGTAAAGCAAGCACTCAAGAGTCATGGCATCACCCCTGACAGTTGCATTCTATAGATATTGTCAAAGAAGTTGATATAAACCTATATACTGTGCACGAATTAAATTTTCTATACAATATACAGGAATTAGAAGGTGATTCCTCGTCATATTTAGAAAGATACGTTCATTTATAATGTGTACTAACCAAACCCCACGTATAGCGTTATATGCAATGGACTAGTCAGAATCCGTTTTCTGGTTAAAAACTAATCTATTTGGAACAATATAGACCGAATTTTAAAGCTGAAAACTGAGTCCTTGAGTTATTGCGAAAAACAATCTTTTTTTTACAAGCTTCCATTTTCTTTCACCTGTCCCGCTCTTTGTGTGTAATAAAATCTTGCAAGTTGAATATGACACACTTGATACGAAATTTTGCAGGTGTACAGAGTGTTTCACCATAAATGTCCCCCCATCTAGCTCAGTTATTTTTTAATCAATCGCAAAATTTGAGGCATCATTCAAAATAATTTTTGATAAAGTTTTATTCCGCCACATCAGAAAATACAGGGTGCTCGGAACAAACGATCTACAGGGTACTAGTTGATTTTTTCAAATGAAACACCCAGTATTTCATTGCATTTCTAGATTCTTCCTCGAGAGCTAATCTCATCAATGTATCACACTAGGAGTCTAGCGTGAATGATTACAGAGATATAGGGTGTTCAAATCGACATTTTTCAACTCAAGGATTTTTTTCTGTTGAAGCTATTCATTGAACCACCCTGTAGTGTTGCGATTTGATGTCAATAGATAGTTAATCAAAGGTTGTGATAGGGACATATGACTCGTTTTGACCAATAATGAATAGTTTGGACACAAAGTTGAAAAATCTCAATTTTAAACACCCTATACCTTCCTAATTATTCCCGCTAGACCCCAAGTGTGATGCATTGATGAAATCAGCTCTTCAGGGTGAATATAAAAATAAAATGAAATACAGGGTGTCTCATTTCAAAAAATCAACTAGTACTCTGTATATCGTTTGTTCCGAGCACCCTGTATTTCCTGATGCAGCGAAAAAACTTATTGGAATAATTAACTAAATTCTGCGATCGGTTTAAAAATAACTGAGTTGGAGGCGGGGACATTTATGGTGAATCACCCTGTACATAATTCTGGTGACAATACATCATGACATTTTTGTTAGAGAAAAATATCTGAACGGCGGCTCCAAAATGGCGGATGAGTTTTGTAATTATTATCCCGAATCTATTCAAAATTTGTACCTCCGACCCCGAAGAGATTCTTATTCTTCCGTCTAAATTGGGAAATTCAAGATGGTGGATCCAATATGGCGAACGAAACTTTGATTCAGTTTCACCTGTACCAGTGTATGTCTGTGTGTATCTAGTGCATTTTTATGAAAGCTTGATGTCATTAACAATGTTTCTTATAGTAAAGCTTGTTTTTCTTCAACACCCATGATGTGACCCGATAATTCAACGCATGAAAACCCAATGTCATATCTTAGTAGTTACAAAATTATGAGGGCTATAACCTGTATATAAAGCGTTGTCGGTCGTCATTCTGAACACCCTGTATACAGCATGGTCCAAAAAAAAGTTTAATGCACATCAAAATTGACCCAGCGTCGTAGGATATGCCTCACCATTTATATCACAAAAATATAAGTTCCTGATATGACTTGAGTAGAAAAATGGGTATTTTCAAGAAGGAAATTGTTGTGATCAAGGTTTTTGCGTATCTCGAATTATTTTTATACTATGTGAGACACATAATTGAACTAGAATACATGCAGTGAGAATGGATCATAATAATTAATAATCAATGAACAGTTTGTGAATGAACAACTCGCATCGCAAAATGATTTACAATACCATAGTATGATAATTATTCTGCCAGAGATAATGCATGATAAATCAAAACGAATAAGGAACATTAAAGCCAGTCTGATGCCTATACATTGGAAATTAGTATTCAACGTAAATAGGCAGACAATAAGTATTCAATTAGCTGATGATTTTCCTACTACTATAGGTACTAATGATGGGGCACCTTTAATCATGATTCCATAATAATTGTGAAACGTGCTCAAGATTTATGCGCTTTTATTGAATCTCATTAACATGCAGCCTTCTGCTCCCACTTCCATTCAATACATATACTCAGTTAGATCAATGACTATATATACTGGGTGTTTCCTAAATTGGCGCAATAAACGAAATGAGGTAAGATATTATGATGATATTATCGATGATATTATGATGCAGAAGAATGCATTCATCACAGGAATACCATTATTGTTCATTTGTTATACCACATCTTAACTATATTGGAACATGCGACAACATGGCAAAAGTCATCTAAAGTTCTGGCACTTCTAACCTACTCGAAAGCAAAGGCATAATTTGAAATTCGATCGAAGAATTTTTTCTCACAAATTCTACTTCAATTTCTTTCTGATTTTCATCTTCTATATTACCTATACTTTATTGATTGAATGAGTTAATCGATCCAATTGCAGAATATCTAAATTTCTTTAGTTTTTTTACAAAATATGTAAGGGGAATGTTACAACAGGCTCGTCACTGGATGAAATGACTCCAAAGTTACTGATGATTCATTATTCCAAATTTTTTAGGATTTTCTCTCCTCGTTTCAATAAAATGAAAATATGAATATTATTTCAATATACGTGTAGTAACACAGATCGTCAATCCGTGATTACTCGATCATTTAGCGTGGTACATATCCGTACGCTAAATGCCGTTTTAGTTATGTGAGTAGAAAAATAACTTTTTCGTCATGACTTTCCTCGTGAGTGTTTTCATGTCCCCATATGGACTGGACCGCTCTATGCTTATAGGTACATACGAAAAAGATGCATCTGATTTATTACGAAATTCATCTTCTAATTAGGAGAATCGAGTCCGAGAGTGGGCGTTATCTCGCTGATTGAGACATTACGAGGAAAGGACAAATACGTCCCAGATAAACGTCGGACGTGGATTCGGATTCCGTCTAATTGAGGATATTAAATTTAATGGAAAGGATCGGTTCTTGTAGGATGATGCCGATTGCCGATCCGCTTATCGCTCTACACGCATACGTAAAGAAGAAAACGGATTTCGATACGGAAAATTATGTCGATGAAGAAACCGATGATTTGAATAATGAAGGTCCAATTGATTTTCAATATTCTTATCAAAATCCAATGCTGCTAGCTGATGGAAGGATTGATCTCTAGAATGGTATCAAATTATTCACTAGTAGGTACAGTAGAGCCCAAATAAATCGTAAGGAATCTTGAGTTATGTTGGTATATTATGTTTAACTCTTAAATTCGTGCGAATAATATGCTTCTTACAACACATATTACGTAATATACTAATTATGTACCAAGAACGAAACACTGTCTATTATAGTCGATTCTGGAAATTCATAGCTGAGGCTAGCAATGAAATGAGACAATCGACAGTTTTTCCAATATGGCGTACGAGTTTTTCAAATTATGCTCCGCAAAACTGATATCTGAGAATCAGAGTCGGAAACTTTGATTCTTTCGACAAAATTTGAAAATTTTTGTAATTTTTGTTTTGTAATAATTATGATCCGATTCTTTTCAAAATTGGCATCTATGGGTTATCGGGGTCGGGGATCGTCATTCTCTCTTCGAAAATTGGAAATTTGAGATAGCGAATCAAATATGGCGGACGAATTTTGTAATTATGATCAGATTCTATTTAAAATTGGTATCTGGGAGATGGACGAGTTTTGTAATTATGATCTGATTTCATTCAAAATCTGTATCTAGGAGTTTTTGGGGTCGGAGATTATGATCCTTTCAACAAAATTTGAAAATTCGAGATGGGGAATCCAATATGGCGGACGAGTTTTGTATATATGATCCGATCCTATACTCAAAGTTGGTATCTGGGGGTTTTCAGGGTCGAAGATTTGTCAAAATTTGAAAATTCAAGATAGCGGATTCAATATGGCGAACAAATTTTGTAATTATGATCCGATTCTACCCAAAATTTGTATCTGGCGGACGAGTTTTATAATTAATGGTCCGATTCTGTTCGAAATTTCTATCTGGGTGTTTTTGGGGTCATAGATTATGATTTTTTCTTCAAAATTAGGAAATTCAGGATGGCGGATCCAATATAGCTCACCAGCTTTTTAATAAATAGTAGTTTGAAAAACTATAATGAAACACGCTTTTATAGATAGCAGAAATTGAGGTCAAACTAAATAGACGTAGAAAATAAATAGTAGGTATAGTTTAAAAAACTAAGGAGATGGAATGTCCAACAAAAAAGAAGTAGAAAATCAATTGAAAATACGCTTTTATGGATAGCCAAGGTAAAAATAAAATAAAATAATAGAAGTGTGTTGAGAAATATTTAACTAAAGCAACGTTTGCCGGGTCAGCTAGTAAGATAGCATTTTGATATCATTAAAAAAAAGGAAGTCATTTCAACTGAATTCTATATTTACCAGTATAAAGGATCAACCCCATGCATAGGCATCCACCGTACATTTCATGTGATTAGGTATATCTCCTTTTATTGAACGATAAATCTCCAGAATCTCGTTTTATTCATTACAGGAGCACCTTGTGTCTTCATCACCCCCTCTCTCTCCCCCTTACCTCATCCATGCACCTACTTTCTATTACGTTATCCCCGTCATCAATCTCTGCTAATCCCCAGCTCATCCCCACAGTTGTGACCTGTCAGTGTGTTGTTTCGGCCCTTCTCCCTTACATTGCGTAGGGCGTAGGTATCTTCTACCGAGAATAGAACTCCAAATGCAAGCTCGCCGTGCCCCGAAAATAGAGGCTTTTGAAAGAAGAAATTGGTTATAAAACTTCACTGATCAACTTCTAGAAAGTGGAGAATCGACGATCACAAATCATTCAAAAAAGAACTGAAACAATCTTTGCCTGATAAGTGCTTCTACTCCTTCTTTTTTATATTCTGGTTCCCACGAAAAGGGATATCCTGTAATTTTCAGAGAACATCGTGAGAACCAAAAGACATAAGGTAGAAATTGGTGTTCTTCTTAAGTTTCTGGAGGTATTATGCCTCGGGAAACACCTCCCTTGGCAATGTGTTCCAGATCCTCACTGTTCGTTGGATGAACGAGTCTTTGGAAAGAGATGTTCTGCAGTTCTCCAAAGTGACCACGAAGGGGTGCGAAGCCTCAACTCGACGGGTTAATCTCGCGGGGACTGCCAAGGAAGGAACAATTGTTGATATTTCAGAATAGCATCGTCCATGAGAATATCTATGAAATAGATCCAGATCGCCAAATTCTCTACTCTGTTCCAGAGAAGTGAGCGAGTTTGTGAGCGAGGCATCACCCCCGAGACGAATTGCGCTGTTTTGGACACAATCCAACAGTTTCAGGATATGTTTGGGTGCTGCACTCCAAATATGGGAACAGTATTCCAGGACAGGTCGGAACTGTGCCTCATAGATCATAAGCAGCCGACTGTAAGTGAAATAGCTCCTGGTCCGAAACAGAAAACCAAGTTTTTTGAATGCCTTGGAGATATCAAGTGCCACGGCTGAGGTTTCGGAAGCCATATTGCCTATCGTTGATAATACCTGAATGTTCTAGATATTTCATGAGCTCGATGTTGATAGCTTCCTCCATGATCTTTGAAATATTAGATAGCAGTGCGATCGGTCTGTAGTTGCTAGGTAGGGTTTGTTTTGCCTTTTTTAGGAACTGGTTGTACTCGCAATTTTTCAGTTCGACGGGAATATCCCCAATTTGTAAGAGAAGTTGAATGAATGAATGAATTTAATAATGCCAGGTGGTGGATCTCATGATGAAAATCATATTATTCCAGTTTTTGTATTTTTTTCATTATATTTCAGCTACATTTGCTGTAAATGGCCTATCCAATGTATGTACACACTGTATTCCCAAAACATTAAAAATAAATCTTATATCATTTTATCTCATCTTGATTCATCACCCACCATCTTAAGAAATTTTTGAATGGCAGAGGCGCATTGATTTTTGCTTGAAATCACAAAAAAAAGGTATGTATGGAGCTGTGGAACGCTCATTTTTTTTTAGAAGTTTCCAATCCATTCTTATTAGCTTGATACACAGAGTATCTAAACATTTTTTAATTATTGAAAGTACTTATAGTGAATTGGCAACTATTGGCGAATTCGCCATTCTTTACAGTCTGTAATAAAAACAGCTGCCACCACAGTATCAGTTCATGCAGAAATTTCTTTTAGAACTACATATCGTCTTCGCAATTATACACCGGATATGCTGCCTGATGTTCACTTATACATTCTTAATTGAATTACTATAATGATATGGAGTGTAAATCATTTGAGAGTTTGCTTGTATTTCGCTGGAATTAATGAAGAAATAAAACAAAATGTCTTGACCTGCTGCTCTGACATGTCCACAGAGACTATTTTTGAGCAGAATTGGTTTTAACTTGAAACACATTGAATTATAGAAGATTAGAGATATATCCAATCTAACGAAGCATTCTATCATCTACAATAGCAGAAAGATGTATAACCATTTACCATTAGCCATAAGAACTATTCCTCTACTTAGTAAATTCAGAGAGGCTGTGAAAGAAATACTTATTGAAAAATCATATTATAATCTCCACAGGAATTCTTCGACGATATCGCTATTAACTAAGAGTACGCGACAATTTTTATTTCGACGAGGCATTTTGATTCAAGTCGTCATTTTATGTATAAATACAGGGTGTTTGGTTCACCGGCGTAGGGGGTGATAGTTGAGAACATTTCGAACATTATTTACCATATATATAAATATATACTATCATACAAAGTGTTTCATTTCGAGGTATCATCGTTCTTTCAAACAGTTTATCTGATCAAATCTCTGTTTTCTTAGGAAGTTGTATACGCATTTCATCGAGCCTGAACACGAAATGGGATCCAATGTGATGATAACATCATTTTTTGGCTCGTTAGAATTCAAAAAACGATTTTTGTAACATTCAATCTTGAATTTATATAAGCTATGATTTCTCGAAAAGTGTAACACTTTCTATAATAGTATATATGGTCAAATTTGTTCAAAATCACATAACCTACCACCTCCTTCCGTACATACGTCGATGAACCAAACACCCTGTATATAGATACATTATATTAGGTAGGTTCTCCACTTGACCATACACATTGTTGTGTATTATTCCAATTATGTTTGTCTTGATTTTATTATTATATGTAATATGTGTGTTTTCTTGACTGAGACTCTAAATGAATATACATCAACCATCTTCGTCGATAAGAAAATTTTTCTTTGACGATAAAGTATATTTTTGATTGATTGATTGATTTCATGTTTCTTGTGTCAAATTACCAAAGTAGGGTTGTCGTTCACTATTAAGATTTGAGGGATTTGAGCGGTTTTTTTTCACTCTATTGAATCTCGATTGTTAGCAATTACAATAACTTTCATAAAACACAAACATGTATTCATCGATGAAAACTTCATCACTTATGTATTTACCCCCCCAACAAAAATGATGCAACTTCTTCCAAAATGACGTCACCATCAAATGGTGTTTTTTATGCAAAACTGGATTTAGCGTGAATACATATATATATAAGAGACCCTTTTCAACAGATGAATACATTCACTACACACTGTTTTACCACTAACCAAACCGATTTTTTACACTTCGACACGTGTTTCGCTAACTCTATTAGCATCTCCAGGCACAGATTAAATATATCTGGTATCTCAAATAGTTATTTCGTGTATCAACCGTTCAACTATCACGTTGCTTCATGGTTCTCGTCATTACCTCACAAACGAACCAATTCCATGTAGAGGTTTTCATTACTATTCAAAGCGTCAGTTACCTTTTTTTTTTCATTTTCGGTCGTCCCTCACAGATCCATCAAGCTGACACAGCCGCATAATTCGAAAACATTCCTGGCGCTGTCGTGACGTATGACGCAACCGTTATCGCATATATATACGTATACGTTTACACACTGCATAGGTAACCCTAAACGAAGGCGAAATGAGGAGCGGAGAAAAAAAAGGCCCCGAAAAAAAAAGAGGCCCGTCGCGACATGAGAAGTTTGGAAACGCTTGTATGGTGTCATCGCCGCGTATTTATTACCGGCCAGGTTTCTTCTCATCTGATACGGACGGGGTGACATGACATCCATGAGAAACGTCACAGTGGCGTATCTTTTTGCTCCGCTCGGTATACATCCCAATCGAATGGGGAAGACCACTGATTTTTTAAAACGAAATCATCCTGAACTCTACACTGAAAAACTACCAGTGAATCAATTTTGAATTATTCCATTCATGCTAGGACGATGAAAAAAATAAATTAGAATATGTCTATTTCAAAACACACAATTCCTGCGCCATTTGAAATGGTGTCAATTCATTGGTGTGACTGGTGCGACGTATTAGTCCCAACCGAGCCCAACACGCCTATTGTCCTTGAGCTGACCAATCACACTGCAACACTGCAGAATGGCAAGGTATCAGAGAGAGATAGCTACAGTTCGGGACTAATACGTCACGGCTCCACCTTCATATTTGGCTTTTGGAAATACCGAATGAAATATGCTGATTTCAAAACGCTATAGATTCGATTCCCTTCCATTTCAACTCATAATATTGATTGTACATCAAACGTAAATCATGATTCGTCTATTGAAAGAGGTTTGCACGGATTTCTTCCCTCAGTGGTCTTCTCCATTGTTTGTTGCATTGTTGTTACAGTAGCAACCGATCTGCTTAGAATATTACTACTATACTTCGAAACTTCAGACAAGAGGGATCCAGAATTTTATAGAATTTAAAACTTTCTCGAAAGTTTCGATTGATAAATAATGCTGAGATACATGAAGTAGGAGACATCATCGAGTAACTTTCTGGTAGCTCGTTTCTATGTGGAATATAATATAACCTTAGTATAGTCAGATGCAAACAAAATGTCACTGACTACACCTATATACAGGTGCTTTCACCGACTTTCTGCGACATGTTGCAATGATGCAAATCGGTAAAAGACCTGAACTTTCCATGCCAAATGCAGTTGAAATAAAATCATTTCAAAATTCCATTCGGGAGTGTACGATACAGGGTGGAAATACAAAATACATTGAATATTGCTCAAACTTTTTTCATAAGCAAGACACAAAACAGGGATATCCTGTAATGTTCAGAGAACATCGTGCATGAGAACCAAGGGAAATTAGATGGGAATTGGTGTTCTTCTCAAATTTCTGGAGGTTATATGCCTCGGGGAACACCTACCTTGGCAATATGTTCATCAGTTCTGCAGAAGATTATAATAAACCTTTATTCTGTCCTCTCACTCTTGGTGCGCCTTCAGTGGTAACAAGATTAACATATACGTGTTTTTTTCACATTGTGTTCCACCCTTGGTCTTCCACTTCAACATTCCAATATATCTCAACTATATTTTAGGAAGTTTGATTATTGTATCCATTAGTATAGCTGAAACCATTCTTTTCTTCTGCATCATCCGTAACTACCAAATTTGATCTTGTGGGGTGTGGGTTGTCCATTTTTGTCTTGATGTGTTCTGAAAGTTTTCACTCCTCCATCCAAAATGTTTATATTCCTGAATTCCTAGCTACAATGTTTTTGCTCTCACTTTTCTGATTCTATATTGTTCTATCGAGGTTTAATATAGAAACCATGAATGTGTAAAATCGGCATTTTCAACCTAAAAAACATCGTGGTTCAAAATATAGACCGAAATCCTATAACTGATTCCTATTCGTTTTTCACAGGTGGTCAGCCCAATCTTTCAGTTACTTGTCAGAGCAATGATCATGAAACTTCATTTCTTTACTTGGATCATTTTGGAATTTTTTTAATCAGAGCCTTTGTGTCGGAGATGTATTTTTTTCTTCAATTATCAGCAAATAATTGAATTTCAAAAAAAAAAACAAGCTACACAAAGTAGTTCGACCACACTTTGTAAAAAAATATTCAGTAAAAAGCTAACGGTTTCGGTACTACGGCCATCATCAGACAATGGTACCTAAAATATTATGTGATAATAATGAGGGCAAAACATGTTTCATAAAACATACCAAACAATATCGGATTCAATATACAGAGTGGGCCTTCGAAAACGAAACAGAGGCTCTGTAGGTCGCCAAAACCGGATTATCAAAAAAAACTGAAACAGGTCAACTACATTTTCGAGGGGGACATCTTTCTAAAATATTTTCAGCCCTGCGGCGTTGCCGCTTCTAAAGAAAAGAAGCAACAACTTTGTGATTTCAAATGGAACACCTTGTATTTGATTGCATTTTTAGATTCTCCCCGAAGAGCTGATTTCATCAATGCATCACACTTAGGGTCTAGCTGTAATGGTTTCAGGGATATAAAGTGTTCAAAATCGAGATTTTTCAACTTTAAAATTTTTTTGTGTCGAAACTATTCATTATTGGTCAAAACGGCTCTCATGTCCCTATCTCAACTTGTGATTTACTATCTACTGACATTTATTTGAAAGATTCAGAATTCTGATCACCCTGTATCTGTTCCAATTAAATGTTAGTAGATAGTGAATCACAAGTTGAGATAGGGACAAGGGAGTGGTTTTGACCAATAATGATTAGTTTCGACACAAAAAAATGTTAAAGTTGAAAAATCTCGATTTTGAACACTTTATATCCCTGAAACCATTACAGCTAGACCCTAAGTGTGATGCATTGATGAAATCAGCTCTTCGGGGAGAATCTAAAAATGCAATAAAATACAAGGTGTTCCATTTGAAATAACAAAGTTGTTGCTTCTTTTCTTTAGAAGCGGCAACGCCGCAGGGCTGAAAATATTGTAGGACGATGTCCCCCTCGAAAATGTAGTTGACGTGTTTCAGATTCTTTTCATAATCCGGGTTTGGCAACCTACAGAGCCTCTGTTTCGTTTTCAAAGGCCCACTCTTATTATACTCTACAGCAGTCTCTTTCAAATATAACACTCTGTAGTAGCTTCATTGCGATGTAAGCAGCGAACTTTTTGTCCGCACTTTTTACCTAACTATCAACAATTTTTTTCCTTTCCTCTGTTATCGCTTTCGCGGTACCGGTCAGAGCCTTTCTTTGCGTGTTATGTGTCGTACGTAAATTAAATCGTCGGGAGTGATTCAGTGAAAATTATTATAACTATGCCGAAATATTGTGAAAGAAATATTATTAGTGGAACTGTAAAATGAAATTCGGGAATCAGTGTTACAAAGAAAGGCTATTCGGTCAGCATTTTCGTCAGATGACTCAGGTATGTACCATACATACATCGATCCAATGGTATGCAATTGCTATGTGTCATAAGTTACTGATGATTGTATAAATATTTTTTCAATTCTTTGTTGAGATGTTCAACCTTATTAGAGCCAGTTTTGGTAATTTTTTACTTAGAGGGCATTGTCGAATTTTTTCAAAATTTTTGCCAGTACTTACGTATTTTGGGGTGTAGAATACGAATCTGAAAACCAAAAAGCTGGGAAACCAATACTTTTCGAGATATTTGCAAAACAAAATCTTTATCATCACTGTTTTGCTGTTGTTTGGCGGCTCATCACTGGCAATAGGTACTGGCATGTCTGGTGTATACGCACTCCGTGCATATGTTAATGGGAAATAAATTACCAAATTTAGGGTATTTTCTTTGAAAAATTAATGGATATTGCAAAAACTTAATACTGTTAGTTATTTTCCTAGCACCTATTCACAAAAAAATAACAACTATGACAGCTAACAGCACCAAAAAAATCAATGTCAATTGTTTGATCAACAAACAACAAAGAAAGATGATGGCAATGTTGCCATAGCTCGTCCGTTTAACGCTTATTTTCTTTCTAGACGATTCTCAGAAATAAACATGAAATAAATTAAGTTAAATTAATTTAAATTTAATTTCTATACATAGTTTTAGTGTGATTAAAAAAATTGAAAATTCTTTCATTGAATGGAATAGAAAACAATATAGGGAGGGTATTCCAACCATATTCTTTCCAATGTGTGTTTGAAAAATGAGATCTACTTAACCCGAACAAACTAACCTAACTATAGAGCTCGGATTACGATAGACGTTGCGGTTACGATAGACGCTGCGGTTACGATAAACGCTGCGGTTGCGATAAACGCTGCGGTTCCGATAGACGCTGCGGTTACGTTATCCGAGCTCTATAGTAACCGCGGTTCTATCGTAACCGCAACGTCTATCGTAATCCGAGCTCTATAGTTAGGTTAGTTTGTTCGGGTTAAGTAGATCTCATTTTTCAAACACACATTGGAAAGAATATGGTTGGAATACCCTCCCTATATTGTTTTCTATTCCTATTACGGGAAAAAACAAGATCTGGCAACATTGCTTGTTATTGTCTGTCAATTTATCATGTCTGTCAAGTGTCACGTTCACGTTTGATGCATCTTTTAATCATAAAAAAACACATACATAAAATTAACAAGGTAAATAGCAAATGAAATGCTTTCATTGTTAAAATACCCAAATAAAATGAATTGAGAAATACATAATTCATCAATCAACAACGAAAGAAAGAAGATAGAGAATTATACCGCTTGAGGAATGTTGCTAAAAGACGCTGAAAAATGATGAACAAAATGACTTATTTTGCAAATATCTCGAAAAGTATTGGTTTCCCAGCTTTTTGGTTTTCAGATTCGTATTCTACACCCCAAAATACGTAAGTACTGGCAAAAATTTTGAAAAAATTCGACAATGCCCTCTAAGTAAAAAATTACCCCAGTTTTTTCTGACTCCTCAGTAAATTTGAAAAAGAGCAACAAATGTTCCCGGATCTGCTAACCCGTTGACGAAAATCATCTCGTATTGGTATGTTTTTAGAAAAATATTTTGTCCCCATTATCGTCACATAATACAGTGTGGAGACTTCAACTGGAATAAATTCGTTAGTGGGAAGTGAATATTTTTTCAAGAATTTTCCGAAATACGACAACGATTTAATGCAAGCAATATCGAGAATACAGGGTGTCCCTCCGGGAACTGCATCGATCAATATACAGGGTGGGCCACCAGTAACGCCTCGGTCTCTAGAAGGCTAACCACGCATCTTCTTGGAATTCTTCCTCTCTAGGAAGTTGCATGTCAACATAGGCTACCATTTGAAATTATTTTGAAACATACAGGATGTCCCCAAAAATCACAAAACACTGAAGTTGAACTTTTTTCAATCGAACACCCTATATATTATTTCATTTTGAGATTCTCCCTGATGACCTGATTTCAACAATCCATCATACTTGGGGTCTAGCAGGTATAATTACTGAGATATAGGGTGTGAGAAATCGAAATTTTCCAAGTTCAAGAATGTTTTGTGTCTAAACCATTCATAATTGGTCAAAATGGCTCACATGTCCCTATCTCAACTTTTGATCAACTATCTACTGACATTTAATTGAAACAAATACAGGGTGGTGCAGAATTCAGAATCTTGATCACCCGGTATATGTCCCAATCAAATATCAGCAGATAGTTAATCAAAAGTTGAGATAGGGACATGTAAGCCGTTTTGATCAATTATGAATAGTTTCGACACAAAAAGTTCTTGAACTTGGAAAATCTCGATTTTTCACACCCTATATTTCAGTAATTATAACTGCTAGACCCCAAGTATGATGGGTCGTTGAAATCAGCTCATCAGGGAGAATCTCAAAATGAAATAATATATAGGGTGTTCGATAGAAAAGAGTTTAACTTCAGTGTTTTATGGTTTCTGCGGACACCCTGTATGTTTCGAAATAATTTTAAATGGTAGCCTATGTTGACATGCAACTTCCTAGAGAGGAAGAATTCCAAGAAGATAAATGGTTAGCCTTCTAGAGACCGAGGCGTTACTGGTGGCCCACCCTGTATAGAAAACCATAGGTGGGCCGAATTTGAAAATTTGGTAGTTCACTATTGTTGATATCTGCTATCCGGCTGAAATATTTTGAAGATTGTGGCACTTCCGGTTGTACCGGAAGTGGACCCCAACTTCGTTATTTCAAATGGAACACCCTGTATTTTATTGCATTTTTAGATTCTTACTGAAGAGCTGATTTCATCAATGCATCACACTTGGGGTCTATCGGGAATGATTACAGAGATATTGGGTGTTCTAAATCGAGATTTTTCAATTTTAGGATTTTTTGTGTCGAAACTATTCATTATCGATCGAAACGGCTTGCATGTCCCAATCTCAACTTTCGATTCACTATCTACTGACATTTAATTGGAACAGATACAGGGTGATCAGAATTCTGAATTTTGAGGCACCCTTTATTTTTTCCAATTAAATTCCAGTAAATAGTGGATCAAAAGTTAAGATAGGGACGTGTGAGCTGTTTTGATCGATAATGAATAGTTTCGGCACAAAAAATTCTTAAAATTAAAAAATCTCGATTTTGATCACCCTATATCTCTGTAATCATTCCCGATAGACCCCAAGCCCCAAGTGTGATACATTCATGAAATCAGCTCTTCAGTAAGAATCTAAAAATGCAATGAAATACAGGGTGTTCCATTTGAAATAACGAAGTTGGGGTCCACTTCCGGTACAACCAGAAGTGCCACAATCTTCAAAATATTTTAGCCAGATAGCACTTATCAACAATAGTGAACTACCAAATTTTCAAATACGGCCCACCTATAGATTTCTATATATTGATCGATGCAGTTCCCGTAGGGACACCCTGTATATCCCTCTAGGGGCAGCTGAAAACACCCTCAACATGGTTTTTTCACGTGTAACCCTATGGCTTGTGGCCCCTCATTGGAAAGCTGATGGAAAGAGAAATTCAGCGTACTAGTCATATTCTTGTTTTCCATAAGTTTGAAGGTTGTATAAAATTGAAATGTAATATGTAATTTTAAAATTCCATTCTTTTTACAACGTATCAATCGCTCAAAATGTGTATTGAACAATTGATGGCAATTTTTTGTCATCACAACTGCTATCTGTTATTGTATTCCATCAGTGTTTTTATAGAGTCACAAAAAAAATGTAGGTTTTTTGCCGTTCATAGAGTTTGAAACGAAGATTCATTGCAACTGGTGGAAATGCCCTATATCACTTCCATTAAGTCGACATTTTTATAAAAATACGTTGAAAGGTCTTCACAAAAACATACCACATATTCCTAAGACCAAAATAAGTCGATTTGAGTAAAATTACGTCAGTACAAAGTTGCATCGTTTGGGCTCCAGAGGGCCTTGAAGTTACAATTTTCAAATTGTTTTTCCCATATAAATTTAAAACGACATATGCGATTTTGATGAAATTTGTGGCAGAATGATTGTGTTGAATTTTTGTCCGTTATTAATCCATAGGCGTAGAACTTGATTTTTTAAATAATTGCACCTTAAAAATTCTACGCCAATGGAAGAAAAGGAGTTCGAGTATGAAATTTACATTGCGCAACTCATTTACTTGGAAAAAGGTACTCTTGATAAGACTCGATTGCTCTCATAGTTTTGACGAAATTTGCATTTTAGTAATTTTAGAACATAAACAATAATTATTGGAATACAAACTTTGTCAAAACCATGAGAGTTAATCGAGTGTTATCAAGGTTACTTTTTCGTAGTAAATGAGTACCCAATTCAAATTTCATACTCAACCCCCTTCTCTGCCATTGGCGTAGGTTTTTAGAGGTGCAATTATTTAAAAAATCAAGTTCTACGCCTATGTATTATTATTAATTTTCTTCGACGTATAAATCTTTGTATGCGTGAAAATGGAAAACATTCCGAACAATTTTTGTAAAATCTCTATGTATTTTGATTATGTTGTAAATAAATATTTTCGTGAAACCTATACACTCTAAATTATTAAAACAGAAATTTAGCAAAAACCATGAGAGTAATCGAGTCTTATCAAGAGTATTTTTTTAAAGTTAATGAGTTGCGCAATCTAAATTTTATGCTCGAACTCCTTTTATTCCATTGGCGTAGAATTGTTAAAGGTGCAATTATTAAAAAAAATCAAGTTCTACGCCTATGGAATAATATCGGACAAAAATTTAACACCATTTTTTTGCCACATAAAACTCTATCAATATACCAAATTTCAGCAAAATCGCATATGCCGTTTTAAATTTATATGGCAACAACGATTTAAAAATTGTAACTTCAAGGCCCTCTGGAGCCCAAACGATGCAACTTTGCTCCAAGGTAATTTTACTCAAATCGATTTTGGTCTAAGGAATATGTGGTATGTTTTTGTAAAGAACTTGCACAGACAGACCTGTATATTGAATTTCGAAATTATATTTTGATTTTATGCGACCCCCAAACTTACTGCAATCTGGAATATAATCAATACGCTGAATTCCTTTTTCAACCAGCTTCCAATGAGCGGTCGCAAGCCATAGGGTTGCATTTGAAATAATCATGTTGGGGTTGACTCCAGCTACCTCTGAAGGGTTATATTCTCCATATTGCTCGCCAAATGTAGGTAAATTTAAACGTTGACGTGTCTCGCGAATTTTCAGAAAAATCATTCACTTCCTCATCAGTAGCGAATTTATTCCAGTTAAAGTCTCCACCCTGTATGATGGCCGTAGTGCCGAAACTGGTAACTTTTTTTCTGAAGATTTTTATATGAAGTGGGGTCGACCGACTTTGTGTTGCTTGTTTTTTTTTTGATATTACCTTGTACTACTTTGATGAGATATGAGATTTGTTTTCGTTCGAAAAATAAAAAGTCCGAAACCATCAGGAGAATGCGCAGTTTCACAGAACTGTTGGAATTTTTCATGTTCCGTGGAACTGCGCATGCTTCCGATGGTTTTGGACTGTTCATTTTTCTAACGAGATGATTTTCATGATTTAAATAATTGAATGTTTAGGGAGGGTGTTTTTTCAAAAATTTCAGGTACAACTGCATTTAGGTATCATGCGATGGGATTTTTTTCGAGAATTTTGTTTGGTACTTACGTATTTTTGTTTGAAAAACACGAATTTGAAAATGAAAATGTGAACAAACCATTATTTATTGAGATATTCCAATATAAAGTTACTAATTTCACCTTCTTTTCCGCCTGTCTTCTGGATGGCATTTAGAACAATTTTCCCTTCTTTTTTCATCATTGGACAATTTATATATATCACAATGTATGACACATTTTTTTCTATAATATGATTCAACTACAAATATGATTTCCATGAGATTTTTCCATATTTAGTGAAAAGAAGAAAGAATATAATTTAAAATAATGGCGTGTGAAATGTCATTCAGAAGCAAACTGTTGACATTTTTTAACATCTTCTATTTGGATTGACTATTGATTAAATGGCCGTCATATGGTATGCTTGTTCACATGAAAAACTTCCATAAACATCATATATTTCCTGTTGAATGTTCTATATAAAAATGTGTCATTGAAGTACAGCATGAGTATATGAAGTGTTCAATGACAGAATAAGAAGAGCAAGTAGCTGTGGATGCATCCAACACAAGAGGAAAAAGAAGGCGAAATTTCGATTTTTTTCTTGAAATATCTCGATAAATAGTGCTTTGTTCACATTTTCATTGTCAAATTCGTGTTTTTCAGACAAAAACACGTAAGTACCAAAAAAAAAAATTCCAAAAAAAACCCATCGCATGATAAGTCCAAAATTTCCAAATTTCATATTTTGTGGTTAGTTATTGATAATGTGAGTGTTCGAATACAAACATCTCGAACAAGGTATATACAGGATGATAAAAAAATCACCATCATGAGATTTACTGGAGAGAAACAATTTCAATTTCATATAGATGAATTATACAGGGTACAAACTGAAATGGGTGATAGATCTCATGATTTTTATCAGAAAAAGTGTGTAGAAATATGTATCTGATCTCGATCAGTAGTGGAGATACAGGGGTTCAAAATTCAATTACTATTTTCTATCAACTGATGAAATATCTCGCTAACTTCTGAAGATAACAATTAGAAATTTGGTGTGTTCAATAGTTTTCAGAAGATCGCCATATGTAGCTTTTGAAAGATTTTCAAAATCCACAGGGTGATACGTTATTGAGGGTAGAGGTTTTTTTCCCCCAAAATTTCTCGTAGTATGCCTCAGGGTGGATCATTCAATTTGAAGAATCGGAACAGATACAGGGTGAACCGAATTCTGAATCTTGAACCACCCTGTATCTGTTCCGATTGACTATCAGTGAATAGTGAATCAAAAGTTGAGATAAGGACAAGTGAGATGTTATGGGCGATAATGAATAGTTTCGACACAAGCAAATCCTAAAGTTGAAAAATCTCGATTTTGAACACCCTATATCTCTGTTATCCTTTCCGATAGATCTAAAGTGTGATGTATATCGATGAAATCAGCTTTTCAGGGAGAATCTAAAAATGCGATCAAATACAGGATGTTCTATTTGGAAAATCAATGTTGCTACTACTTTCTAGTAGAAGCGGCAACACTGCATTATTGAAAATTCTTCAAACGAAAAGAGCGTATTCTAAAATATAAGCATGCACATTTTCATGATTTCTCTTGACTGATTCTTGATATAAGGATAGTAAGCTCGTCGTGACATACCCTGTATATATATCAACTAACCCATTCATGAGACGGGAAAATATTCTTTGGAAGTGTCCCTCTGGAAAAGTAAAATTGACGTGTCCTTTCGGTGTTCCATATACAGGGTGTTTCAAAAAAACCTAACCCTCTCGCTAGGGTAGGTACAACATTGCAAAATGAGTTGAGTTTGCTCAGTTAAAAAATGTCGTAACGCCATCCGTTCTCAAGATACAAGGTGTTGGAAACATATTTTTTGTACACATTTTTTATGATTATTTTGAAACTACTGGCAACATTGTAATGCAATTTTGTGTGGATGTGTTATGAAAGCTGACACATCGCATGAATTTTTTTTTATATCTGATGACACTATGAGTGTTTGAGGTTAGATTTTTCTGTCCAAATTTAAGGAGGGGTTTACCCTCTGAAAAAGGTCAATCTTTATCTAAGGTGTAAAGGGGGAAGTAAAAATCCTGTCCGAAGGAGGCGGGGCCCGATAACGAAGGAAGTCGTCTAGTGTCTCACTCCAACTCATTCTAGCGTAAAATATTTCAACATTTATAGTAAAAGCGGCCTTGAGTGTTACCCCTATGCATCTGCGGTCGCCGAATTCTCCGTACAAGTTGTGCTTTAGGCAATAAACATCTAGTGTAGAGGGGAACGAGGCACAATCCTCTTCCTTACAGACTTTCGGAGTAGAAAGATATAGGACCTTCACCACCTTGAATATATATGATTATTACATAATATTCCAGCTTGACTACTTTTTGCTATGGTACCGAAAAAAGTTATAGGCGACCAAACTCGAAAATTTAAGAAAAAAATAACTTTGCGCGTAAATATATAAACCTTTGTAACTTCGCAATTATCACACTCATATACGTAGTCTTTTCATAATTTGATCAAGCATATTCTGGAGATTCGATTCATATATAATATGTTGGGAAATTGAATTATTTTTCGATCCAAAATGTATCATTTTGTACCATGGACGTATAAACATACGTCCATGTTTTGTACAGAATTCGCGAAAAAATTCCCATTGTCATCTCTTCAGTTTATCATAACTTTTTAATTCACGATATGAATTTCGATTTTTATGATATCTTTCGATAGATTGAAATGTAAGCAACAAATTGTTTCCTATAAACTTTTCGCACGTTTCAAAAATGAACTTTGTAGAAGCATTTATTGTCTAATGCGTAAGAGGCCATCCGAGCGCACGAGTGAGAACGATACAGCGGCGTTTACGTGCTCTAGACAAGAACAAACAGTAAAGATTCGGGGAGGATAACTGTCTCATTTGGGAATGGAGAAAGGAGCGTTCTTGGTTGGATATGTAGGTAAATAACTTCAGTTCATGGATATGGTCCCAAAATAATTCACTTCAAAGGCAACGAAGTGAAAATGGCAAAGAAAAAATACCAAGAAGATACCTATTGGGAGATGCTAGAATTTTCCAAACATGAGTCCACAGAAAAATTGATCAACATTATACAGCTGGAAAAACTATAGTATACCAATATGGTATATTTATGATAAAAAACTTTTTCAGAGTCTTTGAGAGGAATGTGTGATACATTTTAGTTAGATTCAATGTTTTATATCAAAATTGACATTCTTAGCGAGCAAATATGTAAATTTATCGATATAAATCTATTATATTCATCATATCTGTGGATGGAGCTCTTGATATTATTTCATCTTCGTTCCGCACTCATGCACCAGTATCTATCGCACTCTGTCTCACTCACTGTGCATGACCTATCTAAAGTTGTACGTTATCACTCAAAGCGCTATAAAAAGTTTATTTTTGAAACGTGCGAAAAGTTTATACGAAACAAATTGTTCATTACACTTCAATCTATCTAGATGGGAGAAAAGAATTGAAATTCATATCGTGACAAAGAAAGTTATTATCAATTGAAGAGGTGTTAATGCTAAATTACTCATGTGATGCGTGCCAAAAAATTTATTTTCACATATAAAAAACTCAATTTTGCCAGTTTATATACCATGGATCAAATCCGATCGAATCTTCATCATATCCTCAACAAAATGATGAGAAGTTGAGGCATCTAAGTTATGTACACGGAAAAAAAGGATTTGTTGCATCAACAAATTATTTATGCTTGAGTTAATTTTGTTGGACTGAGCAATTTTTTGTTGAATCAACCAGATACATGATTATTCCATGGAAGCAGCTTGTTCAAATCAAGAATGTAGTCTATAATTGAATCAACAGTATAATATCAATTCCATCAACAAAATATATGGTTTCTTCAAAAACAAATTATGTCGATCCAAAATAATGTCGATGTAGATTCAACTATAAAAATTTTGATGATTTGATCAAAATATGATCATTTTGATGAGTATAATATCTTTAAAACAACATACAAGTTTTCTTATTCTGATGTATCAATGAACTCGTTTCGATCGGATCATTTGCTTGAATAGAGCAACGAAATATGTAATATCAATGGAATATTTTGTTCATTCTACATCAACTTATATTTTCGCCTCTAGATGGCGATCTTTTCGCCTCGTCTATGCCTGCCTCGAGTTCATTATATACGTGAAGCCTGATTCTTCGTGTTTGAAATATCAGCTGGATAAATCGAACTTAGGATGATTAGCAATCCGAAATAGTTTTCCATCAGCTGAAGAGAAGTAATGACTGAAGATCTATGCTAGGAGTCGACTAGTTCAACCAAATTTTTCATTGAATCAACCAAATATTTCGTTGAATCAACTAAGTATTTGATTGAATCAATATCTTGTTATTTTGAATCGAACAAAATGTTTGTTTGAGGCGATTCAATATCTCTTCATAAACAATTCATGGATGTGCTTGATTGAAGAAGATCCAGAGTTCATGCAAGACATATTTACTCGATTCAAACTTCAAATTAGCTCTGAAACAAGATATAGATTTACTCATTTCAAGATCATATTTTGTCGTGCATATATGACACTTTTAATTGCTCCATTCAATTAAATTTTGCTTGATTCAACAATTCCTTTTTTTCCGTGTAGTCTCCAAGTTACAAAGGTTAATACATTTACATGCGAAGTAGATTTTTTTTTGTAATTTTTGAGTTTGTTCGTTTATAACTTTTTTCGGTACCATGGAAAAAAGTAGTCAATTGTTTCTAGATAGGATAGTGAGGGTCTGATATCTTTCTACTTCCAAAATTTTCTTTGATTACTTTCACCTTGTGTCCCGCTACACTATGAGGAGGACATGTTTTCACGTAAAAATCACCTTGCTCGTTTCATCCCCTTTGCCTTCACTGATGCCAGCCGCCAGCCCCTCAAAAATGTTAAATGACATTGTAGGGGTGAGAAGTTTTCAAAGAAATATACCCGATATACCCTATATGAGCATAAATTAGTGGTATGTATCAACTCAACTGCAAAAATATAATTCGAAAGTACGAATCTGAATAATAGAAAGGCAGCAAAAACAGTTCAAGATAGGGATTTTTTTACAGAAAAATACTGCTATTCGAATAACTTGCACTCACCTACATGATCAAATTTATTGATTGACGACAAATGCAAATGGAATATCAAAATGCATTGTTACAGGGGAAGAAAAATAACTATTACATGAGTGGAATTTTTTGGTTTGTATAAGCAGAATTTATATTGTGTAATAAACAACGCCATATACAGGGTGTCTCAGGTTTTACTCGTCTAACTTTGACAATCGATAGCAAAACTCAAAATACTAGATACGTATTTTTCTGTTTTGTCATGGAGAAACATGTTTTAATTATACGGGGTGTTAAGGATCGCATACATTTTTGGTTTTTAATTTCTGTCTCAGTTGAAACAAAACCTAGCGATCTGAAATTCGGTGAGCACTTTTCTATCGGCAATATGAACAGTCCTTATCCATTGAAAAAACTGGGTGTTATCGTCACCCCCAATGGGAGTAACGATGTTATTCTTTTTCGAGCCCTCTGACATGGAACTCGTCAGATTTTTTTTTATTGGGACGCTAGTGGGTGGATCGAAGCTAATGAAAAATCATTATTATTTCTTCACCACACTTTGTGTTTTTCATTTGTTTCAATATCTTTCGTGTACGTGAACCATTCAATATTCAATTCGAATGATAATTTGATGTAAGATAAACATTTAGGTTATAAAATTGTTATACAGTATGATGCAAATGTATGGAATAAATTCATTATTTCAGAAATGGGTGACATTTGAAAAAATTCCAAAAACACGTGAGTTTTAATTTCTGAAGCCTCATCTCATGATATTCATATGAGAGATGTTACGTCACCGGTGTTGGAGTAAAGACGTAATGGACGATTTTTTCAAATACAAATAGGGGTCATGTGACACCTTGATTGAAAGGTCTACCGATCATCTATTCAACAGTCAAAATGTTGCATAAGAAGATTGAAATTGAAATAGATTATCATGTGATTAATTGAATCTTGCAGAGGTCTGCTACTGAGAATTGAACATCGAAGGGTCGTCTAGTTAAAAAAATACGTCGAAAAAAAAGTTCTAAACTCTAGTTTTTGGTCTTTTTTCGAAAGTCGTCTTGTTTTGAAATGAATTTATTCCATACATTTGCATCATACTGTATATGCATAGTAGGTGTAACATTATTTCGAATAACAAGGAAACTAAGAAGGATAGGGACAGTTCATATTATATAACAGATAGAAAAGTGCTTACCGAATGTCAAATATCTAGGTTTGGTATCAACAAAAATAAAAAATAAAAACCAAAAATTCATGCGACCTCGAACACCCCGTATAAAGAAAACAAGTGTCTCCACGACAAAACAAATAAATACGTGAATAATATTTCAATTTTTGCTTTCGATAGTCAAAGTTAGACGAGCTAAACCTGAGACACCCTGTATATATTACAGGAACAACTTCAATTTGTAATCTCCATATTCCTTTCGAATCTACTATCCACTATTTCGATTACATTTTATTTTGCCAACATTCATCATTGCGAGGTATATTTTGACAGATTGTCTTCTGCGGTATTTATTACCAGTTCGATAATTACTTCTCGGCATTATATATAACTTTTGCTCATACAAATAATGCACAAATATTGAAAAACGCAAATGTCACTGTCGGAATACTGAAGTAAACTGAACAAAAACAATATTCCAATCCCCCGTGTATAACACGAATTCCAGGATTTTCGGACCCTTTATGTTCGCCGCTTTTATGCTCACCGCCTTTATGTCCATCGCTTGCCGCTTGCCAAACATGTTCAATCTTTTATCAGCTAATTGGGTGAGTCACCTGGAGCGAAACTATTATTCTTCAATGAGAGATTTCTCTGTTTATCTATTTCCAGAAGGCAAATTCTTAATGTAGACAAGAATATTAAAATATATGTAACTCGTATATTATATAATACCAGTTATTACCTAGAATAAATATGATGGAACTTCTGGCATTCCTTATATTCGCATTTTGAAATTATTGGAATTGGTGTCCTACCTGCAAACCGAGCTGCGAACCATACGTATTTTTATTATATGGGTTACCTAATAAACGTACCTATACGTCGTATACAAAAATTCAATCAACCCATCTAAAACTTCTTTTGGTTTCATCTCCAGTGCTAAAATTTTCTGAATAGCTTCAGTGCTACTTTTTATGAATGAATTCACTATTCATTCAATAATTCATAGTATCCATGTAGAAGTGCATATTCGTGTGAGGGCGCTCGTATCAGTGAAGAAAAATGATCCAAAATTGCGTCTGCAGAGGTCCAGCAAAAATCACTTTTGATGGTGATATTTTGAATGGATCCTTGCGAATTTTTTTGACAACGAAGATAAATGTATAAGTGAGGCATCTCTCGAACTACTTTTCGAAAAAAATATATACCTAGTGAGAAAAAAAATAGTGAATCTGGTCAATTTTCTGGAATTTTTTTCGACTATTTTTTTTCAAAAATTTGAAAAAGTACTCCGAGAGATGCCTAGATCCAACCTTCTAGAAACGATCCGTGAAAAAAAATCTTGAATTTATTTAGCGAGCTTCGAGTATTTTGATTTCTGCCGTCCCTTGTTTCCCCAATGATCGCTCATAGGGTTAAACCCCTCTTAATGTGAACGTGAACATCATTCAATTTCACACTAAAATCGTTCTCTTGGTAAAAGTTGATCCTGTGTTCCGTTTTCGGGATGTTTCGATTTGAAAATGCTGAAGTGTAACACTGATGCTAGTTGAAAGTAAGTATCATAAAAGACTGTTACCTATTTATTAATAATCACGTCAAGAGCTGCAAGAAAGAATTGAACGTCACTTCGATGATCTTGTAGCTGATCTTAAACCGTTGAGAAGATTGATGCATTCTTTAGATGAAAGGATCGAATTGTGTATTCGTGAAAACGGAGGACATTTTGGGCACTTACTCTAACTAGATGATCCTTTCAAATTTAATTAAATATCTTCTGATGTTATTTTGTTTAATAGATATCTTCAGCAATGAAATAATGTTAATGTTTTTGATCCTTGATGAATAGATAGGTAACTGTTTTTTATAATACTTATTCTAATACCAGAATCAGAGTTATTGCTTCAGAATTTTCAAGTCGAGATATTTCGAAAACGGTACACAGTATCGAGTTTTAGCAAGTGCATCATTTTGGTGTAAAACTAAATGGTGTTCAAGTTCACATTGAATTTGGACTGAGAAATGTAACCTCAAAAAAGTTATGTTCAAAAGTACTCGGTACGAACAGTGTAACTAGCGCCCTCTATGAATGTCAGATACAAAAACAAATTCATGCGGTGTGTCAGCTTTCAGAACACATCCATACAGAATGTCATCACAATGTTGCCAGTAGTTTCGACATAATCGTGAAAAATGTGTAAAAAAATATTTTTTTTCAACACCTTGTATCTTGAAAACGGATGCCGTTACGACATTTTTTCACTGAGCAAACCCAACTTATTTTGCAATGTTCTACCTACCCTATAGCAAGGGAGTAGGTTTTTTTTAAACACCCTGTATATCATTTTCTGGAATGTCTGGATGAAAGATAATGTCACAAACTGTAGGAGGGGGTTGCCTAAGTTGTGTTCTAGATCCATTAGAGAATGAACTTCAAAAGTGATAATAATAAATAATACTCAAAAAGGTTTTCGAACGAACACATTTATTCTTGGCATAAATGAATAACAATTAATAAAACCTTAACTTACCCTATATGTACAGGCTATTCCACATAACATGGGCCACTAGAATAGATTGAAAAGGAATTGAGAATTGAATTTGTATATGGATAATCCGGTATAGTTGACATTATCTGAAAAAGAGAAATCATATGACTATGAACAACTCAGATTCCCAATTTTGTTCGTATCTCTTGAACTTCTCAGTTTACTAGATAATGGGCTGGCCCATGTTATGTGGGATACCCTGTACAAAATTAACTGGTATTTCTGGGAGCCTGAGGAAGGGCATCTTCTGTTCTGCCAGAACTCCGAGATTCGGGCACAGTGGCAACTTTACAGCCTTACAATCGGTAGAACTTAGACTTCCCTAACTGGTATAACGAAAACAGAGCTAGAGCTCGAAATGTCAGTTGAACATACGGTTGAACTCGCAGCCTTACCGGTAGTCGAACTGTCGAACCTGCTTCCTTACGTCTTTTAAATAGTTGTCTTTATTTTCGGAAACGTGACGGTAAGGAAATCAGGTCGATAGTCCAGGTTCGTTGAAGTCAATGTCACGCCTGTGTTTATGTTCAACTATGGAACAAAAAGTTCGTTCACGATTCGAAAATTTTGGAATTAATAAACAAAGACGCGACCGTTCAATGACTTCGAACCTTCTATGACTTTGAACGAAATTAAGAAAAATAACCCTATTCGTGACAATGGGTTGCGTGCAAGAACTGTCAGATGACCGACGCTGGAGGCAAAACATTGAAACACAACGTCACTTTACTTATTTGTTTACAAGTGATCGAAATAGTTTTTCACAATTATTTTGGCATACGAATCGTATTTTTCGCTATTCATCAATTCGCTCATGCCATCACATTATGCTGTTGTGAAATGCACAAAAACTGCAGCGGAAGACGAAATAATCCGGTTGGTACAATATGATTTAAAAGTAAGTACCTACTATAGTGACTCACATAGTTTTCATTTTTGAAATTTGGTAATTTCTCTGATTTCTCATCGGAATTCCTTCTGCGATAGGAGGTGATAGAAATACATCTGAAATTTCTAAAATAATGCAAGAAAATTGGATTCATGCATCATGCAATCAATCGGGAGGACTGGTCTGACATGCTGACGATCGTGTGTGTTGTAGACATTTTCAATCTATTAGCAGTATTAGCTTGTATTGCAGAAGTGACAGAAGGCAGAAGGAATTCCAATAAGGAATGACAACATTTCATAATGATAACTATGTGAGATTACTATTTACCTGAAAAATCATATTCTTCAGTCTCTTGCTGCATTTTTTGTGCATTGTACAACAGCACAATGCGAAGGCATGCTCGAATTGATGACTATCGCAAAAAACACGATTCGTATGCCAAAATATTGTGAAAAACTATTTCAACCCTTTGATTCCTCTGTAACCAAGTGAAAAAGTGAGGTTGTGTTTCAGTAATTCACAGAAGAATGAGGTTGTGTTTCAATATTTTGCCTCCAGGGTCGGTCATCGTGCACGCGACCTATAATAAGGGTTGGGAATTTTCCAAGTGACACCCTATATACTACGTGTATATACGGATCACGCCTTGCAATATCTAATTCATGCCCCAGTTTCCAACATACATCAAATTCCTGAGAGATAAACGTACGAGCAGAAGAGGCAAATAACAATAACCATCCAGAACGTGTTCTCGTTCCATCTCTCATTACACCGATTCCAGATTAAGCATTAATCTCCTAGCCGTTTCTCTTCTCTCAGACTCCGGTAGACTGCTTGTGTGCTTCGCCCAGCTCCCAGCAGTCGTGTTTGTAGCTTCGCAATGTTTAATAAGACCGAATAAGACAGAGAGACATAGAGAACGGCCGTAAATCAAGTAGTCGTCTTGAGTAGAGCGTTTTAGAGGGTGCAATGGGACATTGCCAACGAAATGCCTGGCAAATTCGCTATAAATGTGCATCTTCATCAATTTCACAGGAGAACGAAATGATTGTTCCGAGGTATTATGAAAAGTATCACGATGTTCTGAATATTCGAGATGATGCTGTCGCTTTGTTGTTGCTTGGACCGCTAATTTTTGAAAATCTGAAGAAAGAGTTTTCTCTTAAATTTGACTCCGGATTCTTTCCTTATAGGTTCGAATTAGTATCCATGAGTGTTTGGGATTTTTGAGGCAACCAGAAAACATATTTTTCGCCCTGTATGATGCATTGCGTGAATCGTTAATTTAAAACAAACTACAGAAAAAGTACTCCACTGTATCTGACTCCAGATTCCTTCTTCATTAGCCTCAATTAGTGACTGAATTTTTTTGGATTCTTAGGAGAAAAAAAAATTTTTCACCCTGTATGAGCCACTAATTTTGAAAATCTACAGAAAAAGTTCGCCACCAGATCTGACTTCAGATCCTTTCCTCATCTGAATTGGTGTCTATGACTCTTTTGATAATTTGAGGGCAATCGGAAAGAATATTTTTCGCCCTGTATATGAACCTACTGAATTGCGTGTACCGTTTATTTTGAAAATCTATAGGAAAAGTACTCCACTGAATCTGACTCCGGATTCTTTCTTTATGGTTCTGAATCAGTGTCAATGAATTTTTTGGGATTTTCTGAGCAATCAGGAAAATATCTTCCGCCCAGTATGAGCCTACTAATACATTGCGTGAACAGGTAATTTTGAAAATCTTCAGAAAAGTTCAACTCTTAATTTGACTCCTGATTTTTTTCCCAATGGGTCTGAATTACCAGTGTCTATGAGTTTTCAAAACGTCTGTGATCACACTGTCTTCACATAACCTCAAAATTTATGTGAAAAATTCCAATAATCAAGTTTTTGGTTTTTTATTTTTATCTTATGCAAACAAACATTTTTCCCCACGAAATTTGCTAAAAACTTACATTTTTATGTCCTGAAGACACCGTAATTTTTTTGATTTGAAATATTCATTTTTTCACCTCATTCTGACTCAATATTGAAAAAACACCCTAATTTTCAATCGAAAATTCTCACGTCAAAATATCAGCTTTTTAAAGAAACTCGAAGAGTTTTTTGTTTGTTGGAAACTCTTCTTTCTGATAATGTAAAAAAATATATACATCACTATAGTAAATGTTCTCAGAAATGCAAAGAAAAGAGAAAAACTCGAATCCGAATTTTTTTCAATCACTATGTACAATTTTGAGCAAGATAAGATTAATAAATGAGAAAATAAAGGCATTTAAAAATATTATTATGAATAATAATAATCAGTATAAAGTATCTAAATTCAATAGTACGATTTACATTTATATTCATATATTATGATATTTTCTATGACATAAATGTCATCAGAATTTAATGAATCAACTTTTTGACTAAAAAAATTGCAGCAATCACATTTTTTTATTGAAATCACCCCTTTAAATCCCATTTTTGATATTAAGAGCAACTATTTTCGCATGTTTCTTGCAATCTTAATGTTTTATAGATTTGTAATTTTTTTGTTCATCAATGTAACATGGAATCTTACGACTTTCAAGTAATTAAAGTGGAAATTTTACAAAATAACTCAAAATTGTACAAAGGGATTTAAAAAAATTTGGATTCGAGTTTTTTTCTTTTCATTGCATTTTCAGAAAGAAGTGATTTCAACGAACAAAAAACGCCCCGAGATTTATCAAAAAGCTGATATTTTGCCGCGAGAATTTTCGATTGAAAATCAGGGTGTTTTTCGATATTGAGTCAATGTAAGGTGAAAAAATGAATATTTCAAATCGAAAAAAATTACAGTGTCTTTAGGACATAAGAAGGTAAGTTTTGACTCAATTTCGTGAAATGAAACCTTTTTTTGCATAAGATAAAAATGAAAAACCAAAAACTTGAGTATTTGAATTTTTCACATGAATTTTGAGGTTATGTGAAAAAAGTGTGATGACAAAAGTTGTAGGTCCCTTAATTACCTACAACTTTGCTATTCAACTTTTTTCCATATAGGGGTTGTAGTTTTGCAGGAAATCAAGATAAGCCGTTTTTTACCCTTAAAACTCACTCCCAGCACTTCTCGACCTCAGATCGCCCGTAATTTATTTTCTCTTCCATCTTCGTTATATTCTCTCTCTTTTTCAATGACTTTCATCCTACTATGATTTTTCTTCACATTTTACCGTTTTCAAAGGCTTCAGCACTGGTCTAATTGCGGTGAAGTCATATTAATTTTTTTACATAAAAAGGACTATTCTTGAAGTTAAAAGTATTACGCCATATTAAGAAAATGAGGACCGACCCAATTCAGTTCTTCATGACTTATCGGTGTAGTGTTGGGGGGTCATAGCCTATACTCATATATAGTAGTTGGTAATTAATATCCCTGGGCCAATAACGAATGTGCTCTTGCCGTGCTGGGGTGTCATCAATAGCGAAATGGCAGTCGGTGGGCCCGAGTGTTAATGAAGACGCACGGAACATTCGTCGTGTTATGCGGTCTGCCTACCCATTAACTTCTGAGTGCACGCACCTTCCATAAATCGCGCTGGTCCTTTCATAATTGCTCGGCTAATATCTCTCAGAGAAAGACAGAGAGAGATAGAGAAAAGGAGAGGAAGAGGAAGATAGAAAACGGGCCAGAGATGATTTCTGAGGATATACGCTGATGTGGGCGCAATTATCTCTTGTGATGGCTAAACAATGGCAACACCGTGCATCACATCTAGGTCCAGGCACAGAACAATATTTGCCATCGCTAATGTTTTAGTTATTGTAATTTAAATGTTCTTCAATTAAGTTTCCTATTAATTATGTCGATTTCATTATATTTCAGTGCATGCAAATATCGTGCGGAAAACTTACTTTACCGCACTAGTGCTGATAAGTTACTTTTCCGCATAATTTTGGTATTGTTGAAAATAAGGATTTCTTAGGACTAACTAAATGATCCATGTAACTATTCTGTCTCATGTGTCATTTTGTAGCATCATTATAAAATATTGTTCATTGAAAACCTTTTTTTTTTTCATAAATTATATACACAAAAACACTCGTAGGAAAAACTTTGTACCTAACTCTTGCGGACAATGTTTTTTCCGCCCTTGACGACTTGCCCGAACTCCGCTTCGCGTCGTTCGTGCAACTGGCGTCGCGTGCGTAAAAGTACTACTAACCGTACTTGTTAGGTAAATAACTATTACCAGTCTCAATATATATCAGAGATAGTAATTTAGTGTACAAGATCGAGGTGTGTTGTCTCCCAACGCGTAACGGAGGGAGACAAAAACCCGTGAGCTAAAATTTGATATTTTTCCAGTATAAAATACACAATTTCTCTCTGTGACAGCAAAAATGACGAATCAATATTGAGAAGATATTACATTATATTGAAATCTAGAAATCTAGATATAAATGGGATTTCTTACAACATACAAGCTGAGAACGAAATTAAATACTTAGGTATATACATTGAAAGACAACTGAAATGGGAATACCACATAAATTATACAGTGGAAAAATTACAAAAAATAATCTATGACTATAAACACCTCAACAAATACCTACCCTATAGAGATCTGAAAACTTTGTACTTGCCACTAGTAGAATGCCATCTCCGATACGGATTACCTGTCTGGGTAGCAGCTCGACGTACACACATAAGCAAACTTGAAATATGCCAAGAAATATTCCTGAAAATAATAATAGCAAAACGCCCCACTTACGGTAACGCACTTACCCGTCAGTAGCAAGTATCAAACACTGCTATTCGGATCTGCAACTGAACATCACATTTTAATCGAAGTACATTTGAATAAGAAAATGAATATCATCAGATGAAGTACATGGATGTTGAGACATACCTGAATGATATTTTCATCGTCCGTACCTGGATTGCTACATATCCGCTTTCTTTCCGTATAGTGGTTTTTCCAGTAGGCATCTTCCACATTTCCAATTACGTTATATGCCAAAAAATGTGCTGCTCGGATCTAAAACTAAGGATCAATTTCAAATTCGAATCGTGAGACCTACATAGAATGTAAATTCGTAACTGGAACGCGATATATTTTTGTAATTCATCAACTATCTCAATGAAGACGAGGCAGGCAGATAAACAACAATTTTCTCTGCAATGAAGAACACTGTATATACCTAACCCACCATGCGCCTACCTCCTTTGCAGAGAGGGTTTATAAACGCCGAGTTGATACTCTCCCCTCGTAAGGGTACCTGTCGTGTTTCCATAGAGACATAAAGGTGAATATCTGTCTATCTGTTTCCTTGAGAATCTGAAAAGGATATCAATATATCGCCTTCCGTACGAAAATAAGGATCTGAATTCTGTAAAGTATACTCTGGTCAGTTCTCTTTGCGGATCTTCTGTTCGGTTCGTCTTGACTGGGTGGTTTTCTGGTTTTCTCCGATTGAATGGCAAGTATGAAAAACTGCTTTTTGGATCTGCAACTAAACATCAAATATTAAGGGAAGTACATTTAACTGAGACATACCTGAATGATATTTTCATAGTACGTAACTGGATTGCTACATATCCGCTTCCTTTTGAAATAGTGGTTCTTCCAGTAGGCATCTTCCACATTTTCAATAACGTGGGTTATATTAAGGACCTTGCATGCCAAAAAAATGTGCTGCTCAGATCTAAAACTAAGGATCAATTTCAAATTCGAATCGTGAGACCAACATGGAATGTAAATTCGTAACTGGAACGCGATATATTTTTGTAATTCATCAACTATCTCAATGAAGACGAGGCAGGCAGATAAACAACAATTTTCTCTGCAATGAAGAACACTGTATATACCTAACCCACCATGCGCCTACCTCCTTTGCAGAGAGGGTTTATAAACGCCGAGTTGATACTCTCCCCTCGTAAGGGTACCTGTCGTGTTTCCATAGAGACATAAAGGTGAATATCTGTCTATCTGTTTCCTTGAGAATCTGAAAAGGATATCAATATATCGCCTTCCGTACGAATATAAGGATCTGAAATCTGTAAAGTATACTCTGGTCAGTTCTCTTTGCGGATCTTCTGTTCGGTTCGTCTCGACTGGGTGGTTTTCTGGTTTTCTCCGATTGAATGGCAAGTATGAAATACTGTTTTCCGGATCTGCAACTAAACATCACATATTAATCGAAGTACATTTAACTGAGACATACCTGACTGATATTTTCATAGTACGTAACTGGATTGCTACATATCCGCTTCCTTTTGGAATAGTGGTTTTTCCAGTAGGCATCTTTCACATCTCCAATTACGTGGGTTATATTAAGGACCTCGCATGCCAAAAAATGTGCTGCTTGGATCTAAAACTAAGGATCAATTTCAAATTCGAATCGTGAGAGCAACATAGAATATAAATTCGTAACTGGAACGCGATATATTTTTGTAATTCATCAACTATCTCAATGAAGACGAGGCAGGCAGATAAACAACAATTTTCTCTGCAATGAAGAACACTGTATATACCTAACCCACCATGCGCCTACCTCCTTTGCAGAGAGGGTTTATAAACGCCGAGTTGATACTCTCCCCTCGTAAGGGTACCTGTCGTGTTTCCATAGAGACATAAAGGTGAATATCTGTCTATCTGTTTCCTTGAGAATCTGAAAAGGATATCAATATATCGCCTTCCGTACGAATATAAGGATCTGAATTCTGTAAAGTATACTCTGGTCAGTTCTCTTTGCGAATCTTCTGTTCGGCTCATCTTGACTGGGTGGTTTTCTGATTTTCTCCGATTGAATGGCAAGTATGAAATACTGCTTTCCGGATCTGCAACTAAACATCACATATTAATCGAAGTACATTTAACTGAGACTTACCTGAATGATATTTTCATAGTCCGTAACTGGATTGCTACATATCCGCTTTCTTTTGGAATAGTGGTTTTTCCAGTAGGCATCTTCCACATTTTCAATTACGTGGGTTATATTAAGGACCTTGCATGCCAAAAAATGTGCTGCTCGGATCTAAAACTAAGGATCAATTTCAAATTCGAATCGTGAGACCAACATAGAATATAAATTCGTAACTGGAACGCGATATATTTTTGTAATTCATCAACTATCTCAATGAAGACGAGGCAGGCAGATAAACAACAATTTTCTCTGCAATGAAGAACACTGTATATACCTAACCCACTATGCGCCTACCTCCTTTGCAGAGAGGGTTTATAAACGCCGAGTTGATACTCTCCCCTCGTAAGGGTACCTGTCGTGTTTCCATAGAGACATAAAGGTGAATATCTGTCTATCTGTTTCCTTGAGAATCTGAAAAGTATATCAATATATCGCCTTCCGTACGAATATAAGGATCTGAATTCTGTAAAGTATACTCTGGTCAGTTCTCTTTGCGGATCTTCTGTTCGGTTCGTCTTGACTGGGTGGTTTTCTGGTTTTCTCCGATTGAATGGCAAGTATGAAATACTGTTTTCCGGATCTGCAACTAAACATCACATATTAATCGAAGTACTTTCAACTGAGACATACCTGAATAATATTTTCATAGTACGTAACTGGATTGCTACATATTCGCTTCCTTTTGGAATAGTGGTTTTTCTAGTAGGCATCTTCCACATTTTCAATTACGTGGGTTATATTAAGGACCTTGCATGCCAAAAAATGTGCTGCTCGGATCTAAAACTGAGGATCAATTTCAAATTTGAATCGTGAGACCAACATAAAATATAAATTCGTAACTGGAACGCGATATATTTTTGTAATTCATCAACTTTCTCAATGAAGACGAGGCAGGCAGATAAATATCAATTTTCTCTGCAATGAAAAACACTGTATATACCTAACCCACTATGCGCCTACCTCCTTTGCAGAGAGGGTTTATTAACGCCGAGTTGATACTCTCCCCTCGTGAGGGTACCTGTCGTGTTTCCATAGAGACATAAAGGTGAATATCTGTCTATCTGTTTCCTTGAGAATCTGAAAAGGATATCAATATATCGCCTTCCGTACGAATATAAGGATCTGAATTCTGTAAAGTATACTCTGGTCAGTTCTCTTTGCGGATCTTCTGTTCGGTTCGTCTTGACTGGATGGTTTTCTCCTATTTAGTGGCAAGTATCAAACACTTTGCTTCTCAGATCTGCAAATAAACATGACATCAAATATCGAAGTCTATGAAAATTAATACTGATTTTCATGAGAGGCGGAACATGGATGTTGAATCTCAATCATACCTGAATAATATTTTCAACATTTGTAACTGGAACGCAATATATTTTCGTAATTCATTGAGTCATCAACTATCTCAATGAAGACGTGGCAGGCAGATAAACAACACTTTTATCTGCAATGATACTGCAATACTGCAAAAATACTCTTTTATTTCCACGCATGAAGCAACGTTGTCATGTTACCAATTATTATCAATTTATCAAAAGGATTGGAGTCCTGTCGTTTGGTAAAACCCGAGATAAAACATGATATGAGTAAGCCATGATATTATAGTTCATTCTCGACTATTTTGAGCAACCAGCATGTCTGAATGTCTCTTGTACTCCATAACAAAATATCATGTTGATGTTGAAGACTCGGCACCAATGTGTTAAATGCTGAGAACTGACAAGGCACCGCCCACAATTCCTGCGCCGTGTTGTCACGTTTACCCTCAAATGCCCCTTTAGTGTGAATCAATATAATAATATTAATATTAACACAAATGTTTGATATGCAATAAGCCACAACAGATGAGACAATTGATTTTTTATGTCCAACTAGGAATATAACCAATACAAAATTGAGAATTCATGAATTATCGGATAACTAATATTTCTGAAGTTCCAATAGTATTTCAACAAATGGCAACAGTGCTATGGTCTGTTTCTACTTACGAAATCGTTTATCGTATGTTTATACTCGCGGTAAATTTTTAGCCGTTTGAAAATTACCCTGGCAGTATTGTTGATCTTAGCACCTTATAATCAAACGAGAAATTCTAAAAATATATTAAATTAAAAGTTATTTGAGTGATGATTCTATTTGAGAAATAAAAAAAAATAGTCTACTCGCCTATTTCATTTTTGTGGGTGGCAATTAGCAAGCAGTATATATCACTGAAGATGACTCTACTTGATGGTCATAGTGTGTATTTTCATTATATATCTACCGCTCCTGCAAATTTCAGAATCCTAACTCAACAAATACGAAAGATACATGGATGCTTCCATTAGAAGTGAGACACACTGTGCAATGTTCATCAAAACCTGAAAGTTAATTTTTTGATATCACTCTGTAAGTAAAAGAGATAATGAGACAATTTGAGAAATGTGAGGTTATATATATTCAAATTGTTCAAAGAAGAAAAAAGTGTGAACCGAATTCAAATTGTTCAAAGAAGAAAAAAGTTATTGCTTTTGGGTGTATGATAAATTGACATTCATCATACAGGGCGTGGAAAGAAATTCTGAATTGAGACTCTATCACCAATCTGCGATTAGAGGTCTATAAAAATCACAAGTTTCCATCGTTCAAGTTTGAACCCACTGATTGGGTATGAAAGTGTTGAAAAGGAATATTCTCAGATAGATTATGAACATACAAAAAAGGATATATATATTTATATAAAGCAATACACTGATATTAATGATTATTTTTGGAAGTTTTCAAGCTCATCAAGATCAGAGTTTATGCCAGTATACTTCTCCTATACATTCCAATTTTCATTTCAATGCTGAATATATTGGTAAGTTATATTTCTATATCATTATACATCATATTATTCATCCGATTTGAAGAAGAATGTCAATTCTTAATTTCGGAGGATTTTATTCTTTATTTTTCATGTTCTCCTTTTGAATGTTCATCAGATATAATTCAATGTTCGACGTGGCAAATAGCCAGGAAAGTAGTTGTTTTCTGTTGAATATTCAGAATGATGTGTGCATATACATATTTTTTGTCTGAAGGAGAATGCAAATTCTCAATTTCAGAAGTTTTTATATTTTATTTTCATACTCTCATCGTGTGTGTTCAATAGATATAATTCAATGTTCGTCGTGGCATATAGCCAGGAAAGTAGTTGTTTTCTATTGAATAAACTGAAAAAGAGTACATATTCTCATCACATAGAGAATTCGAATTCTCAATGTATTGCTTTATATAAATATACAGTATGATGCAAATGTATGGAATAAATTCATTTCAAAACAAGACGACTTCCGAAAAAAATCCAAAAAGTAGAGTTCAGAACTTTTTTATCGATGTATTTTTTCAACTAGACGACCCTTCGATGTTCAATTCTCAGTAGAAGATCTCTGCAAGCTTCAGTTAACCAAATGATAATCCATTTCAATTTCAATCTTCTTTTGCAAACTTTTGACTATTGGATAGACGATCAGTAGACCTTTCAAACGAGGTGTCATATGACCCCTGTTTGTATTTAAAAAAACCATCCATTACGTCATTACTCCAACACCGGTGACGTTACATCTCTCATATGAATGTCATGAGATGAGGTTTCAAAAATTAAAACTCACGTGTTTTTGGAATTTCTTCAAATGTCGCCCATTTCTGAAATAATATCCTTTTTTGTATGTTCATAATTTATCTGAGAATATTCCTTTTCAAAAAAAGTTATTCATATTTTAACAGGGGGGCAAAATTTTGGGGTGCGACGAAGTATTTGTTGCGTAGTTTATATGAATAATCACCATATCCAGGAATGCGGGCTGGATATAAATATAATATACAGGGTGTTTCTTAAGTACGTGTAGGAAATTCAGGAGCATGTTGCTGACGTCTAAATAGGAAGAAAAGTTCGTAAAAACATATGTCCGAAAGTTATCCGTTTCTGAGATACAGAGTGTCAAAGTTGAATTCTTATTGGAAGAGTTCGGAAGGTACAAATAAGTAAGAATCATATTTTGCCTACATTCCAATGTTCAATGAAGAAGAATATTGAAAGAAAGAAGAAATATGCACTGGCGTACCTTTTCTGATATTCACTAGAGGCGATTATTTCGAATCCCAATAACTCGAAAACAGTTGCTCGCAGCGACCTCTACCAACTACCTTAATATATTTTTTACACAAACCTGTTGTATAAATAAATCTATTTTTTCACTATGAAACGTTATACAGGTACGCACAAAAAAGTTATAACTCTTCAATAGACTCAAAAGACATGTAGGTAGCGCCACCCCCACGAGAGAGACAAACTAACATAAAATTTGATATTGTTATTGAAAAATACCCCTAGATACCAAATTTTATTTCGATATCACAATTATTTTGAAACTTATCAACGAAAAACGATAATAGGAATTCATTTTTTTGACACTCTGTATCTCAGAAACGAATAACTTTCGGACACATATTTATACAAACTTTTCTTCTTATTTTGACGTCAGCAACATGCTCCTGGGTTTTCTACACGTACTTAAGAAATACCCTGTACAATAGGAAATGATACAATTAGTATTTTTCAATATCTATCACAAAATCCAACCGTACGTGATGACATCTAATATGAGACTGTCTTGATTTACCACCTGGTCCCGAATGACTAATAAGTTGAATCATGCTAACCGATTAATTTCCGAACAAATGATTTATCTATGACTAATGATGATAATGAAATTATACCGGGGAAAAAATATATCACAATAAATGATGATAATGGAATTATACGGGGGGGGGGGGAAGGGAAGATATATAGTATACAAAATATAAGATGAAGTATTGAACATGGATATACTGCCAGTATTATTTCCGAGAGTCTAATGATTTGAAAAAATTGAGCACAGGTTGAAAATATAATCTTTCCCAAAATCTCTAGATATCTTTTGATAACTGGAAAGAGTAGGGAAATAATAAACAATGTGGCCTACTTTTCATTGTGTGTGTGTGAAAATGAAATGAAAATATCTAAAATAATTGACAAATCATTGTATGGAACGAAATCCATCCTAATTCGGTTCTAATTAAGTTGAAATTTGAGGACTGGTTATTTTTTGTAATAAAATTGGATTTTGAGAATTACGAGTTCAATAAAAATTATATTTTTCAAATTGGATGCGCACTGGTAAAAAAAGAAGAAGTTTTCAGTTTGTTTTGATGAGAAAAATGAGCTGAATATACCGAGTATGAATCGATTATACACAGTGGTTCAAAAGTAATGACCTGACCATAGATGGATATTTTGCCGAAATCAAGATAACGTTCTGTATCACAGTTATTACATATGGTAGACACATCGATAGGGGGTGATTGGAACCACTAAAGTCTCTCGCAAAAAAAAAATTCCATGAAAAATGTTCGAATCGTCTTATTTTATCCTGGTTTGTTCTTTTGGCATTATTTTGTTTTCAAAAAATACAGTTCCGAACAGAAAGCACGAAAATCGGAAAATAATACAACAAACGGTAGAAAACATATAGGGTAATGAAGTTAAATGAATACGGGGAAATTTGAGGAAAAATTCAGAGGATTTTTCTCCACTCACAAGCGTGAAAAAAGTGAAGCTCTGATGAAACAACACGAAACACTAGAACACACACGATCCCGATATTATTATTGAATCGAATGAGGGATACACAAACACTATATATATACAAATCAATACGATCACTCAATTTTTAGGGAAGAACTAGGACGTTTGTCGTAATAAAAGTATGAAATTCATATATGCAGTTATCATAACCAGCAACGAGGTAAGCGAATTTTGATTTAATCTCTTGATTGAGTATGGATTTCCATTTAGTAACAGCAAAGTCAATTCGATAAAAGTGATAATTATAACTATACAGGGTGTTTCAGACTCAAATGTACAGACGATACTTGCAGATAGAGGACACTTTGAAGGTTTCAGATCATCCCTCATTGATGTATCTACCGTCTCTTATAACTGAGATACAGGACGTTATCTTGATTTTGGAAAAATCTTCATCTGGACATAAGTTTTGAATGACTCCGTATAATCTATTCATACTTGGTGTATATATTCCACTTATATTACACATGAAAACTAAATAGGAATTGAGATCAGAATCCAGGTCCGTCTTAAGGAAAAACAAAAAACTTCTTTTATTTCAAAAACAACACTCTGTATGGCAAAATTTTGCGTGAATCTGTTTTGATATTCGGAAAGACCGGGAAAAAATAAATGAAGTGAACTACCTTTTTCGAGCTCCATTTCGAGGCATTTTTATTGAACTCGTGATTCAAAATCCAATTTTTATACAAAAACATCATTATAGTCAATAAAGGTGAATTATTATTAATAGATTTGTTCGTTTGACAGAATAACTTCTCAATGATCTTGGAAATTGTCGATGACTTACAAACACAAAATTTTAAAATTCTGACAGTTCATTATCACCAGTGTTGATATAATTGGGTACATCAAGTTTTGGTGTTAAAGCATCATTATGAACATTTTGCAATGTAACTACCCAATACATAAGCACAAACAGTTATCTAATATCACCCTAGTGAATATAGGAACTGTCAGAATATCAGATTTTTTCGCACAGCCCACTTTCTCGCAGCTCATGAATTAATAGCGAAGAATAAAATGAGCCATCAAAAATTTCCAAAATTATTCTGTCAAATGAACAAATCTATCGATAGTTGACCTAATCTGATGACTCTGATGATGTTGATCTATAGAGACTGTTATTTTTTTGTAAAATAATTGGATTTTGAATTACGAGTTCAATGAAAATGCCTCAAAATGGAGCTGAGTATTTCAGAAAATAACAATAAAACATTTGTCAAATCGAATGCACACTCGTGAAAAGTAAGTCACTTTATCCGTTTTTTTCTGCCCTTTTCAAATATCGAGACAGATCTACAAAATATTGCGATAAAGTGTGTTGTTGTTATTAAATAAAAGATATATCTTCTGTTTTTCTCCAAGACGAACCTCGATTTGATCCCGATTTTCATTTAGTTTGGATGGGTAATATAAGTGATATCCAGATGAAGATTTTGATAAAATCAAGATAACGTCACACATCCACGGGGGGTGATTTGGAACCATCGAAGTATCCTCTATCTGAAGGTGTCGTATGTACATTTAAATCTGAAACACCCCGTATATAGACAATTTTTAGATGTATATTACTAAGGCATACTTAAACAGTTTTAATGATGAAATATGTGCTCTTATAAAATTCCATGATTTATTATTGCCGAACAGCATTATGTTTTGCATTGGGCTAACTAACCAACCGAGCCGTCTCGTTTACAATCACGCATTATCTGAACCCCGATCCATCATTCCCTTATTCATGCATTCCATCATGGTGAATGATATTCGTTTCCCGCCGAGTTATTGTGAATCTGCCTTACCGATAGCTGATAGCGTCATCGTCACCTGTAGTACTAATAGCGAGGAACGGTCGACGTTTTTTCTGGTTCTGTCATGCTGATTATCAATATTATCGATCTCACATAACCACCAGACATAGTCATCTTTTATACAGGGTGTATTTGAATATCACCAAAGGAATTCAAGGGGTGTTTCCCTGTGACATTCTAGCAAATGGAGTTCATATAAACATGTGTCCATGCTACGTTTTTGATATCAATTATCAATTGTTTTCATTCATAACCCCCCTGTATGAGCTTTGATGGTGCTAAAATTCAGTATGGATGGAGACTGAGAAAGCCCCAAAATTTCAGAATGATTCTAATTGGGGTTATTGAGTAATCTCGATGGAAGACTTGAGAACACTGAGGTAGATACAAGAATCACACAGATGATAAAAAGTTGTTATTTCAATAGTTCAATCTAATAAAAATATGAAACTCAGAAAAACCGGTGTGGCGTACAATGACATACACCATAAATGTCGACAAATTTACCCACTGTGACGCCACTGGAAATATTATTTCGAATCTAGTTACACCAGAAGAAGCCTCTTATTACTATCAACAAAACCACAACGTTTTATTGAAATTGATGAAAAGACAATTATTGAGAAATGAATAGAAAAAATATTTTTAATGGAAGTAATGGCACCCTGTATCTCGAAAACGAAGCAAGTTAGGACACATGTTTATATGAACTTCATTTCCTAAAATATCACAAGGAATAACCCCTTGAATTTTTTCGGTGCTATTTAGATACACCCTGTATACCTGTTCAAACTCACATAAGTAGAGAATATGTTATCGAATTTAAAATTTCAATGATTGAAATTATTCCTTTTTTTTGTGATCTGGTGAGCATCACCTAAAAATGTTCATTCTTCATTAATGGAAGTATAAGAAATACAGTATGTCCCACTTACTATATCTTTTTAACGGTGAGAGATACGAGGTCGGTTAAATGACACCAAATGTGGAGTTTGTCAAGGCCAACTATAATGTGAAAAAATATTTTGATAAATTCTATTCGTTATTGTTTTATACGCAAAAAACAGATTTTGATCATTTTCATGTCTCCTCCGTAAATTCTTTATTTATGAAAATAATCAAATAGGAATTTCACATTCTCATGGCAGTTTTCCAAAGTGATTTCGAGAAAAATATGGAATTTATCCGAACTCTTCTAGAATTTGAGATATCAGCACCAACTTCAGTTTTTAAAATGTAGGTCATAGCTCACTATGACTTAGTTACAAATAACTTTTTTTTCTCTTGTAGATGATATGTCGCAGTAATAGTTTTGTGTTGATAACAACGGAGTTATCGTCATTTATACAAAAACAAAAAATTATTTTGGAAGCCGCCATCTTGAATTTATAAATTTTAACAAAAAAATCATGATCTCCAACCTCAAAAACCCCCACTGATATCTCAAATTCTAGAAGAGTTGATATAAATTTCATATTTTTTTCGAAATCACTTTGAAAAACTGGTGAGCATGGTAAGTGGGACACACTGTATATCAAAATATAATTTAATCTATCGGCTAACCATCGTAATGCAAAATGCAACCATGATACTAAAACCAATAATGCAACTTCTTCATCAGTATACCGGCTCCTTCGTCAAAATATCGAATAAAATGGAGATAGATATTACAAAGATACATTGATATTGTAATAGTTGATATTCAGATTGTTTTTATAAATTGCCTTAACCCTTCTTGATTTCTGGTTGTGGAGGCATATTTGACAAAGTTAATTAGTATCGAGGGATTTGATTAAGAGGACATTGACTGCGAATAATTGTGATTTATTGATTTCTATACAGGGTGTATCTAAAAACACCGAAAAAATTCAAGGGGTGATTCCTTGTGACATTTCAGGAAATGAAGTTGATATAAACATGTGTCCTAACTTGCTTCGTTTTCGAGATACAGGGTATTAATATTTCCATGAAATATCTTTCTTCTATTCATATCTCAATTGTCTTTCCATCAATTTCGATAAAACGTTGTGGTTTTGTTAATAGGAATATGGAGCTTCTTCTAGTGCAATTCGATTCGAAATAATATTTCCAGTGGCGTCACAGTGGGTGAATTTATCGATATTCATGATGAATGTCATTGTACGCCATCACCGGATTTTCTGAGTTTCATATTTTTATTAGATTGAACTATTGGAATAACAACTCTCTTATCCCTTGTGTGATTTTTGTATCTAGCTTAGTTTCTGAGGAAACAATAAAAATTCAATTTGACTCCAAATTTCAAAATGGGTGTTTTCAAGACTTCCATTGAGATTACTCGATAACCCCAATTAGAATCATTTCGAAATTTTGGGGCTTTCTCAGTCTCCATCCATACTGAATATTGGCACCATGAAAGCTTATACAGGGGGGTTATAAATAAAAACAATTAATACTTCTAACTTCAACATCCTGTATCTCAAAAACGGAGCAAGTTAGGACACACATATTTATATGAACTTTATTTGCTAGAATGTCGAAGGAAACACCCCTTGAATTTTTTCGGTGTTATTTAGATACACCCGTATACCTACGAGAAAAGTTATCGACTCAAGTTTTCAGTAGAATTGCAAGTTGCTAGGAAATGGTAAGAAAAAAATTCGTATTAGTTGGGGTACACGTTTATATAGCTTAACACGGACCTCTCACCTCCCCTCTCACCCTGTATATAAAAGGTTATATGCATCAACTGATAAAATCGCAATAATATAAGTTTGAAGCCCTTTTATACGTAATTGTTTTCTATGAAATATGTTGAAAACTAATATCTCGGTTAGCTAAACAGGATGCGGAAACAGTGTGAAAAAATCTGAGATGTCATGTATATTAGCACATTGTTTTCAAGCATTTTTGTGATGTATATATCCAACACTCGAATATTTATTACTAATGTGGCAACCAGGTCAATGATCTAATTTTTGTTTTGTCAGATTATCATCTGCAACAGATGAATACTTGAAAATCTCTGTTTCAACTATTTTCCAATTTTGGGCATTTAATTTTATCGTTTTTCAAAACTGTACTCCATTCATGTTAGCATCTAGCAACTATATGCGCCACTGCTCAGTGGAATGTGCTTAGATCAGAGCCTATGACAGACGTGTGTGAAGACTGGCTCATACAGTGTTCGGCAGGCAGTCGAGTTAAGAGCAAGTGTAACCCTTGTCCATGTCATTTGTGCTCGTGTTTATTGAATTATGACCATAATATAACAATTCAAATTTTGTATTTGCTTGTATAGTTCACAAACAGTAAGTGTAGTATTGTACTCTTGCAGAACGAATCCTCATTTATTCTAGTATATATTATTTGGATTTGACACCACGATAGAATGTCAGCACGTTATAACGCAATCGCACTGTCATTTCTTGATTTACCATAATATTTGAATACTTGAATAGTTGTAGATGATTTTTTCAACTCCACATGCAAATCCGCCATCAGATCAGATTGCCAGAATTTCTCTCGACGGGAAATGAGGAAAAAAAATCGACTAAGAGAGATAAAATAAATCTGATATCTCAGGGAAACGTAATAGGTGGAGTGAAATAAGCGAGAGAGGAGACAGAAACGTTCTGTAGATTCCCGACAATGATTTAGTTAATTAAATGCGAGCCTCGTAAGGATGTTGCATACCGGGCGATAGAGGAATTTCAGAAACGAATTCCGAAATGTTCTGTCTCGATCTCGGGCCGAGATAATCCTCCAAGAAGACGACTGACACAAGCGTCTAGCCACACCATTTCCATCGGTGGCTCTCTGAATTCTCGCCCGTATATGACGTCACTCAAAACACGTGATATCTGTGATAGTCAATAATTCTGTCTTCATTTTTGTTCATTTTATAAACATTGCGTGGAAATGACTTCGAGCTTTTTGTATTCAACTTGAAATTACGCCAGTCGGGCAACCAGCCACTCCCGTATGGGAATGTTGGTTTTAGAGTGTTTGTTTCCTTCTTTTCTACTCAGATGGCGTTGCTTTCATATTGTCTATAGAGGTCGCCTCTGAAGGAATATAATACCGACTTGATTTTTGTTTGGCTAGGCTACGCTTTGTCGGCGGTCTTAGGACTGTTGGCTGGAGACTGCCTTGCACTGATGAGAGTCAAAGAGCTCGAAACCGGTCTGTAGGTGTCTATAGCGTGGCCTGGCTAAATCGAAATCAATAGGCATTCAGGAGAGAATAACTTGTACCGGTATTCGTTTATACGAGTAGATGTATAGAAAAGTAGTTGTTTTCCTTTGGAAATACCTTCAATACATAACATAAATGGTGCACTCGTTAAGCGTTCTTGTTCTGTGCTCTGATAATATCTTGCTAGTATCTTGGTACCCAAGAAGTGGTTGAGTGAATTGAATTTTTCTCCGAATTCTCTCAATATGTCAAACCTCTGAGGTTTATGTCATTTACGTCGGTGTACTGTCAGTTCCCGATTTTTATATCAATTAATTTGTGGTTATGTCTGATTGTCAGTGCTTGTCATAGTGTCCGTACTCTCATATACAAAAAACGTCAAAACAGCAGTGACAAGTACATTTAGGAACTCTACCGTTAGTCAGTTTGATTAATCAGTGTCAGAGAGACAGTTGAATACCGCGTGTTTTGAACCGTTCCAAAATAAATATTAGGGTCAACATTTTCTATTTTTCAAGTGATTCTCAGAAAAATATACTTTCTTGCGCGAAGGTTCATTAAGCCGAGTTAGGATGGATTGTTTAGGAAAATCAGTCTCTTCTCTCATGCAGATGCGTGATAGTTCCCTCTCTCATATTAAGCTCTTACTTCTTGGGAATTCACAGAGACACAGTTGAAAATGGTAGAGCTAGACGCTTGTGAAGACTGACTGTGTGCCTCTCAGCTTCTTTTCTTAGATGGAGCATCTGGCCGGTACACAGAGAGAACAGCGTCACACACAGCATCGCAGCGTGAGATGCCGCAAAGAGAATGTTATTCGTTTTAAATTAAAAAGAAAAAGTTCGCATCGGATATTTATGTGGAAGTCGAACTCTGGACGTTTTCAAATTGAGGAGTACCTCTTTGAATCCACATGATGCAGTCAATTTGGATGTCTGTAGGTTAATCGAGGAGGTGGAATGTTCATTTCTCTGTGGAAAAAGAATTTCCTCAGATATATCATGAACACAAAGAAACTTATATTTATATATTTCTTTTATGTTCTGGTTCCCCTGAAAAGGGATATCCTGTAATGTTGAGAGAACATCGTGAGAATCAAGGGAAATAATAAGGAAACACATCCCTTGGCAATGTGTTCCAGAGCCTCGCGTTGGATGAACTAGTCTTTTGAACACAGATGTTCTGCAGTAAAGTGACCAGGAAGGTGTGCGAAGCCTTAACTCGACGGGTTAATCTCGCGGGGACTGCCAAGGGAGGAAAAATTGTTGATATTTTAGAAGAGCATCGAAAATATCTATGAAATAGGGCCAGATCGCCAACTTTTCTACGGTGTTCCAGAGAAGTGAATGAATTTGTGAGCGAAGCATCACCCACGAGACGAATTCCATTGCATTTTTAGATTATCCCTGAAGATCAGATTTCATCAGTGTATCGCACTTGGAGTCTAGCAGGGATGATTACAAAGATATAGGGTGTTCAAAATAGAGATTTTTCAATTTTAGGATAATTTTGTGTCGAAACTATTCATTATCGGTCAAAACGGCTTTCGTTTTTTTTTATAACTATTGAACCACTATCCACTGACATTCAATTGGAAAAACTACGGGGTGGTTTAAGATTCAGAATTCAGGTCACCCTGTATCTATTCCAATTAAATGTCAGTAAATAGTGAATCAAAAATTAAGACAGGGACATGGAAGCCGTTTTGACACAAGAGAATCCTAAAATTGAGGTATCTCGATTTTGAACACTCTATATCTCTGTAATCATCCCTGCTAGACCCCAAGAGTGATGCATTGATGAAATAAGATCTTCATGGAGAATATAAAAATGCAATACAGGGTGTTCCATTTGAAAATTCGAAGTTGCTGCCATACTTTCTAGTAGAAGCGGCAACGCCGCATCGTTAAAAATATATTAGACGTGTAGATCATGTAAATTCATACATATAAACAAATTTTTGGATCCGTCTAATTAACGCTCATCGTGAAAACATGGATTTTTCAAATTTCAGGAATATAGATAGAAAAAGAAAATTGAGAAATGGGGTTATACCATGACTCTGTGTCAGTATATCACTCATAATTAAATAATGAAAATAACACTCACCAGTGTGAGAACAAAATGAATTTGTATAAAATAGTCCATTCTATTTCATTGTTTGAAATTTTCAGCAGGAACACCAAAACAACACAAGATCGCGATTATGTAATCACTAATTCGAATGAGAAACACTAAAACACAATACTATCACTCATTTTTTAGTGAACACTCTGTTTGGAATGATTATTAATTATTCCTTTCGCGAATTTTTCAATGCCTGTCACAAGATTCGACCGTTCGTGATGACATCTAATATGGGACTGTCTTGATTGAACAGTGATCCCGAATGAATGACTAATGAGTTGAATCATGCTATCAACCGAATAATTTCCGAACAAATGATTCATCTATGACCGAGTCTATGACAAAAAATGATGATAATGAAATTATACGGGGAAAAATATATACAGGGTGTTTGGTTCACCGACGTATATCTGGGTGGTATGTGATGTGATTCTGAAAATATTTAAACATTTTTTCAGTTATACAAAGTGTTACATTTTTGAAGAAATCATCGCTGTAATTAATACGAAGTTGTATGTTACAGAAACTCGTTTTCAAAATTCTGACAAGTCAAAAAATTGTTTATCACATTTTTTTCCATTACTTTTTCAATATCTATGAAAATCTAATCCAACTCTTGGAAAAGAAGAAGTTAACAATCAGATGAAATGTTCGACCAAATGGAGATATCTCAAAGTTCTTAACACTTTGTATAATATTTTATATGGTTAAATATATTTGAAATGTTCTTACCTATCAGTCCCTTTCAGATATACGTCGGTGAACCAAACACCCTGTATAGTATACGAAATACCAGATGAAGAATTGAACACGGAGAGTGGACAACATCCCTATGAAGTTCTTTGTTTGAAAAATTCTGATTCATTAGATTTCAAATCATTTCCCAAAAATTTGCGAATTTTAAGTATTCGTAGTGATGACACTCTTATATCAGGAATTTAATTGGACTGCATAAAGAAAAAAGATGAGCCACTGAAAATGTTTTTCAAAACAAGTCACTTTCATTTTGAGTATCGGTCCATTACACTGAAACGTCAAACAGAACCTGTCTCGAATTCGAATATTCCAAAATTATTTGCCTGACTTGATGTCCCTTTGCTCAGGTAGTACTCCCGTGGTTCAATTATCTGAGAACATCGAATTTTATCGTTTCCTACCACATTGAATTGTGAACATTTCTTGAGTTTTGGTTTGCTTTCATTTGTTTTCGTTCGACAATTTGTTCGTGTCGTAGAAATATATTTTTTTTTATGAAATATAAAGTGTTTTATAATTATTTTGAAAATTATGCAAAATACACCTTGTTAATTGAAGACTCAAGTGATGTTTGATAGTTAAACCATAACAAAATATCCGGTACCAACAGGCGTATCTGAAGAAAATTGCGAAACTGGCGGCTATGTCACGTGATACTGACTTTTTTCCATGAAAATGTATTGATATATTCTTAGTGCAGAGCACAAGTTCTAGAACGAAGTCGCTTATAGTATAACTATTGCTCAATCGATGTTTGACTGTACCGCAGAATCTTTAAATTGCTCTCCTGAAAAATTGGAAAAAATCATTTACGCCGTTTGGCAACGGGACCGACGATATGACTGGATCCCTAGCTCATATTATCGGTGTTCCGTCTTGTGACAGATATCGTTTGGAGATTTTCTGATAACGGCCGTAAGCGGTGATTTTTCCCAGTGTATTCCTTCGCTTCATGTGCTATTGAGTACAAGGTGTAAAACCTTTATGGATCGTATATTGTCGGAATTAAGGACGGAACATATCGAATGTCGCGTTTCTCTCACATTTGCATACCCGTCCGGATCGCAATCATAAAAATAATATGATAATAATCGCATTCAGCCCGAGTGATATATGCCTGCGAAGTCGGCGTGGCGTTTTTCTTTTTTTTTTCCTCTCTTTTACTCTTTCGCGACCAGCGGCGTCATTAGAATGGGGTTTTTTCAGCAGATGCGAAAACGGAGCGAAACAATAGGAACATGTTCGTTCTGATTATTTATATCTACCGGCTGAAAATTTTAGAACGAGCAGTACTCAATATGTCTTCAACTGATGACACTAAGAATTTGGGGAAACACGTCAATTTTGACATAAGTAATGGATCAACCGCATTATGTGGTTAACAAATAATCGTTGATGGTTCGAAAGTTATTAAATTTTTTCTGAAAAACGCCACCCATTTGAAAAAATAATAATAACAAAAAGGCTGGCTGGTCTGAATAACCCCATTTCACCACCATTTCAGAATCAGTATTAAATGGGCAACTTTTTTATAATTGGTACGACGAGCCCATCCCAAAAATAGTAGATTGTTTTATTAGGATCAAAAGTGACACTTTGTTTGACAAGCGAATTTTGCATTTGCGAGGCGGAGCGTTTAGCGAAGCCGAGCGAAAGCAAAATTTGCAACCGAAACAATTAACTCAAATAAACATGTGAAGTAACCACCAATGCCGTGCCATATGTATGCAATGCAACAAATATTGACAAATAATCCATGTGGTGAGAGTATATTACCTACATTAACAGCAGGATAGGTTTTCTAGGATGTTCGAATTGTAGTTTCAATATAAATACAACCACAGAGTGACATATTTGTGTATGGACCAGGTGCTCTAATGGCAAATGCCGCGCCAGTGCCAGCTATAGGACCAAGACGTGGAAAATGTTAGGTTAGTGAGCATATCATTTACATTCAGTTCATTGATCAACAATGATAATAGTGAATATTTATTCCTCTCCATACTACACACTGTGTTTGACTTGATAATCAAATGAAGCTAAACAATATCGTTGTTTGAGACAAAAAAACTACTGCTTGCCGTGATTATTCGAAAACAAGTTATCCATCCCGAGAATAACGATATGAAATACAGATCAAACAAGTATTTGAATCTTGAAGGCTTCCCTGATCAGAACAAAAATACTTAACTGAGATGTTTATAATTCCAATACTAAACTTTAATAAGGTGTATTTACCTCTCCAGCATGGGTATGAAATGCCAAATCTGCTAACATCGGAAACAAATGCGTCTCAACCCAAATAACCAACCGTCACAATGTTGTTTATTCTTGATGACGTCCAGTACATCCTTTTTAGTTCCTAGGAGCTAAAGTTCAACTTTAGCTCCTAGGAACTAAAATTCAACTTTACCTCCGAGGAACTGAATATGTTGCCTAGCAACATACCTATTTTTGTGTCAGTAATAGAAACGTCAATTTAAGAGCTTATTTTGGTATTAAAATGGACTACTTTTGTGTCGGTTGCAGAAAAACTTTTTTTTTTCACGAATATTTGCCTAATTTACAGTTGCTACTGTGAATTAGGAGGTGTTCGTGTTCGTGAACTGAAAAAGTTCTCGTAAATTGGTCATCTTTGTGGAATTGTGCCAGAAGCATTAGAAAATCAACCGAGTTATTATTCAATGACAAAACTTATAAGAAAAACAACATTTTCCTCAGGTAATTGATGCGAAGTAATACAGGTCATGAAAATACTACTGGGGAATGCTGAATTGGCTAAAGAAAAAATCACAAATGTGACAGGGAGAAATGTTGACAACATAGGTACATATGGACTTGGCCACAATTCTCGAATGGGGATCCAATAACTTGGTAGATTTCAATGCAAACAAAACACAAGCTAGAAAACCCGATCTCACTGTGCCCAACATTAGCTTGTCAGGAGTAATCATACCTTTGAAGACATCGATTTCGGTGCTTGGTATTACTTTCAGCAATAATCTTGCTTGAGAAAATCACATGAGATCAATTGCTAAAAGTGCATCCCAAAAACTTGGTTCTCTGTTTCGAGCCAGGAGCTATTTCACTTACAGTCAGCTGCTTATGATCTATGAGGCACAGATCCGACCTGTCCTGGAATACTGTTCCCATATTTGGAGTGCAGCACCCAAACATACCGTGAAACTGTTGGATTTTGTCCAAAAAAGGGCAATTCGTCTCGTGGGTGATGCCTCGCTCACAAACTCATACTCACTTCTCTGGAACACCGTAGAAAAGTTGGCGATCTGGCTCTATTTTATAGATATCAACACTGTATATCGAGAGGGTCAACTTTTGAGATATTTGGACATACTTGAAGTGTTTTGTTTCTCTTTTATATAGAAGTGCGTTGATCAGATGTAAAAGTGCTTATTTTTCGAATATTGGCAGAGCTAGGTATAGCTTTTCATCATTACAATTGACTGTAAGGGCCACTTTATGAAAAAACTTAAGACTTAAGATTCATCACCTAACACGTATCACTTATGACAGATGGAACATGGAAATATCGTTGGTTATGTTATGAAACCATCAAGGACCCTTGATTTTACATTCAAGATTTAAGAAAATGGCCATCAGCTTCCAACTTAAGAAGTGCTGATAAATCATCATAAATGGAATAAGGAGTGCGCATCCAAAAGTGGCATCACATTTTCCCACCATTCAAGAATTATTCAAAATATCTTGGGTTGTTATTCCTGAATATTTGTTTTTCTTCTGATAGAAAATATGGATACTGAACCGTTCTTCAAAAATACACTAGAATGTCACCTTAACTCTGTTGCCTCCATATTTGGAAAAAGATCAAAGGAGTGAGCTAGTTTATTTTAGGAAAGGAATTCCTTCCTAAATAATGTGGAGATATAATGGTTGTGTGGTTGATAAAATGATATCAGAACAAGAAATTTTGATTTCCAACCAGCTTCTAACTTACAAAACTTTGAAAATCTGGTTCTGTATCAGGAACTAGATATCAGTAATGACAGAAGACATGTATCGCCCTAGAATCTTGATATTTTTTATACGGAATCCATTGGAATTTAAATGCTTAAAGTTTTAATAAAGTATTCTCAATTCTTATCTTTTGCGCGCTAATTATGGGACATCAAGTATGGTCCAAACATGTCTGATAACTATTTTTGTGTGTTCAAATGACGCGCACCTGTTTCAGTTCTCTCTCTTTTTTCCTCCCTCTCTATCTTTTTCTCTTCCTTTCTTTTGCGGATAGGCCTCGGCTTTGTTATGAAAATTTCAGCTCGGCTCTTGGTAATTTAAGTACTAAGTTGTTATTATTTACGAGAAAACGGTCGAATAAACACACCGTGTAATGGCCTCTTTCTCTGTATGTCTCCCGACGAGGACCGAAGAACGGGGCAGAATATGACTCGTAATATGCAACGAGTGGCGTTTCGTAATAACCAACGTATTACGAATGGCATTACCATGAGATATCGGTTTCGCTAGTCTTTTTAATTATGCAAACAAGCTATTAACATTCCGGGCATCTTGTGCTGCCCCGTGATATATCGACCGTATATAGGAGGTATTCCACGCTGTTGGCTCGAGGACATTGATTTTTCATCCATTAGTCGGAATTAGGTTGGTATACTCAATTTTTTCTATTGTTTACATGTAGTATACTTGGTTTCACGTATCTCTTCACTGATGCGTTGATAATGAGTTGCCACTTTCAACTAATTCATTCATTGTTGAAAATATTTCGATATTTCTACTATGTCTATGATGAAGTCTCCTAGAGTAAAACACTCCGGAAGTAAAATACCTATTCATTCGGATTTCCGGGCGAGAGGTACTCGTGGTGACTCATCTCTGAAGATTAATTTCTGCAACATCCGCGGACTCAACAAAACATCAGTGATGTCCATCATCATCTAAATCAACGATTTGTTGGAAGCAACTTCATGTCCAGTACACAGCTTCGCGGATGATAGTACCCTCCATACCGCCTTCTCTTCCAAGGCTCCAATTCCAGTCAGGCAAATCAGAAACGAACCAGAGGAAGATGTTGACATCATAAATATGGACTTGGCAACAATTCTAGAATGGGAATCCGATAACTTGGTAGATTTCAACGCAAACAAAACACAAGCATGCCTTTTTTCTAGAAAAGCCGATCTCACTGTGCCCAACATAAGCTTGTCGGGAGTAATCATATCTTTGAAGACATCCATTTCGATGCTTGGGATTACTATCAGCAATAACCTTCTTGGGAAAATCACGTGAGATCAAGGTCCCTTACTATTCAGTATTTTTCTAAGTGACATAGAAGAATGTTTTACTGAGTCTAAAATATTGCTATATGCCGATGATCTAAAAATATACAAAGAAATCAAGGACAACATGGACTACATGAACCTTCAGAACGATCTAAATCGTTTTTCAAAATATTGTACAACCAACAGGCTATTTCTTAACATACAAAAATGTTCTCAAATTCTCTTCTCAAGGTGTTTAACTCCCCTAACGACCAATTTGTACCTACATAATCAGACACTGAAATCTGAAGATGAAGTGAGGGACCTAGGGGTCATCCTGGATAAAAAACTCTCATTTGAGAGCCATGTTGAGGCTATTGTTAGGAAGGCATTGAAGACTGTAGGCTTTATCTTGAGAAATACCAAAGAATTTCGAAATCATCTCTCTGTCGTGTCAATGTATAACACCCTAGTGAGGCCTATATTGGAATATAATTCCGTTATATGGAACCCTGTTTATGATAAATATATCTTACGTATCGAATATGTTCAGAAAAAAATTGTAAAAAACTTAAACTACAGATATTTTCGCCATCGACATTTCGAATGTTATGATGATAACCTCAGATTCTATAAATTTGAACGTTTATTTATCCGGAGAGAATTCTCCGACATATTTTTTGTTTACAAAATATTCAATAATCTCATCGATGCTAACTACATAACTTCTGAGTACTCAGTTAATTGCAACCCCTACATCACAAGAAATAGACTAATCTTCTACATACGCACTTTCGATAGCAATTATTACAATAACTCTCCATTAATAAGGTCAATGAATTCCTATAATTTTGTTTGTAATACCCACTTAGACATCTTTCATTATTCTATAAATCTGTTCAAGAAGCATCTCAAATCTCTCCTATGTTTTTCTTCTTCTTTTTCTTATTAGGTATAAGTTAATTTTAGGTTTTCTGTATGATTCCATCAGGCTCATATGTAATGTATTTTGTTATATTGTGTCACTCTGTTATAGGACGAGCTTCTAAAGTTCTGTCTGTTGAGTGACCGTGCTTATTAAATAAATAAATAAATAAAAAAATAAATAAAAGAGTGCATCCCAAAAACCGCCAAAAACTTGGTTTTCTGTTTCGGGCCAGGAGCTATTTCACTTCCAGTCAGCTGCTTATGATCTACAAGGCACAGATCCTACCTGTCCTGGAATACTATTTCCATATTTGGAGTGCAGCACCCGAACATTTCCTGAAACTGTTGGTATCACTTTGGAGACCTGCAGAACATCTCTTTCCAAAGACTAGTCGTTCATCCAACGAACAGCGAGGCTCTGGAGATGTTCCCTGAGGCATAATAACCTCCAGAAATCTAAGAAGAACACCAATTCCTACCTTATTTCCCTTGGTTCTCACGATGTTCTCTGATCATTACAGGATATCCCTTTTCTTGGGAACCAGAACATGAAAAAGAAAGGTTCGATTAAACATCATTTTCGGAAATTAGGCACAATATCTATACATTAAAATATCCGGTGTACCCGATTAACTTGGAAGGGTGGATAGCAAATACATATTTTTACCTACTAAGAAAACAAATTCAACATGTGGTGAACTATTGAGGTCTAATCATTGATCGTTAAGTGTTGTCAGAATTTTTGATTTTGTTGATTTCTAATGATGCAAAATGATCGAGTTCGCCATTTCTTCATTTTCTACGTGTAGAATTTCGAAATTCTACACAGTAGCCACATGCACAAAAGAGAACACAACTTCAGAGAAAGCAAAGAAAAATCCTCGGAAAAATTCCTCTAAACGGTGGTTTGTTGTTCGGAGATCATTTCAGTATATGTACCTAAATCATATAGGTAATTTGATATTACATCGATATACCGTTAAAACAATATCGAATCATGTTCCCCAATCTCTAAGCACGATCTCATCGTGTCTCCCGCTGAGCAGTGGGAACGGTAATCATTAATTTTGAAATATAGTCGAGAAAACAGTGCGTCAAATAGCCCGTATATGGGTTTAAAATTTCAATTACATTAATTGGATAATCGAGTGAACTCTTTAGTGGTTAAATGATCCGTGAATAACAAGATTCAATATGCAACTCCATATTATAATAACGAAATTTGTGATAATTGGATCTACCAGAAAAATACGGAGGTCAAACAAACAGAATTCAGTCTGATGATAACAAATTGAGAGCTTCTGACAGCGATACCAATCAAGGAAATCTGTGGTTGACCGAGTTTCAGAAAGGCAGTATAGGGCTCAAAAAACTAGTACAGGAACCTATATATTCAGTAATAGCTCTATTCGCAAATTATGAATAATTTCATAATTTCATATAGTAGAAACAGTGATAGTCATTCAGTGAGTAAAAGTCATTATACCAGGTGAAACAGGATCATGCGTATACCAAACCATATTGATTAACATAATCTGGTGATGAATCAAGAAATTTTACATTTTGGACAGGATTCAATTTTTCATAATCAAAACTGAAATTGAAATCAATATTGTAGTTTGAAATGTCACACTATAGAAAATTCCTCTGAGTGAAGCATATGTGGTTGTGAGTGAATTTACTGATTGACATTTTTGAGTGAATTCTCAACTCAAACTAGATATTTCATCAAGTTCTCATATCAATGAGAATGTTTATAAAAAATTTGATTGAATCGGTTCATGAATTACCATTTTACACAGTCGAGTAGGGTGGAATTTCAACTCAATCAGGCGTGGACCGAAATTGACTCATTATTGCGTGGACCTTGAGTGAAATTTCACTCAATTTTTTTTTCAGTGCACTTATGTGGCATCATTGGATTCAAAAAATGATGTAGAACTCGAAAATGCAATGATATATAGGGTTTTCTGTTTGGAAATTGAAAGTTATAATTATTTCTGGTGAAACCAGAAGTAGGAAATGGAACATTCATGTCAAAACATGACGTTTATCGAGTTGATGGATCATTCCAAATGTCAATCAATAATCTCTAAAGCTAAAGGAGAAAAAGGAGGTGAACCATGATTCTGATACACCCAGTATGTATACTTTAGATGATAACTAAGTGTGGAACCTGCATAGTATTTTTACAAAGTGATAAATTAAAACGATATTTTCGTATGAAATACACTCGCAATGTTTGATGCGTTCAGTCTATACGCTATGTCAAGTTGTGAGAGGTTAGGATGATAGGTTTTATAATTCTCTGAGCAATTTTTATATCATATCAATATATACAAATCTCAAACAAGATAATCCTATCTGGAACAGATCATGTGTAGTTTATTGCATCCCTAGCATGTAATGACTGTAATCTGAAATATATTGGTCAAACTACTCAGAATCTCAGATCTAGGATATCTGGCCATGAAAGTGATTGCAGACTTCTCAAAAGTAGTTGTGGACTCGCTGAACATGTCGTCACTAATGATATTCGGAGAAACAAAAATTTTGCATTCATGAAAAATTTTAACAAATAGACTGTTTTTAGAGGTGGTTGAAATTAATAATGGGAAATACACTATAAACAGGAAAACAGATATTCATAATCTCAGTCAGATATATTCTCATTTATAATCTTTTGTTCATGTTGATATTCAAAATGACTCTACCTTATAAGATAATCAACAACAATCTAATTGAATGATTTCATTTCCTCCGGTATAGGTATAAATTATATGACTTTTGTCACTGTCCTATCAATTTTTATGTCTACATCATCATCTATATTTTTCCAAACTTATTATTATTCCAATTTATACCTTTTTAGTCGCATTGCAAGTAAGTTCTTGATTTTGTTGAATTCACTTGTAACAAAATGTTTTATATACAATATATTGTTTGAGCCTTGAAGAAAATAAAAATTTTCGAAAGCCTGGCATAGCAATAAAGTAGTTTGCTTGTAGCCCTATTGACTGAACTCCCCGATATTTCCTATTATATTGTAGTAGATCATGTAATTTTCAAATTCTCATCTTTCGAAATGGCTGAAATAATCTATTGGAACAGGTATACTGGGACACCCGGTATATAAAGAAATACATTGAGAATTCGCATTCTCTATGAGATGAAAATATCAATTCTTTCTCAGTTCATTCGACAGAAAACTACTACTTTTCTGGCTATATGCCACGACGAAAATTGAATTATATCAATTGAACACATCTTTTCCCACCTCGGTGTGTGTTGAAAAGCGAATAAAAGTTGAAGTTGGAAAAATATCAAGCTGCCTTACGAATTCCTACAAATTTTGACATCGAACTATTATTCAATCTTTCGAATCACACTCTTCATGAGAATAAAGATACAGAATGGAGAGAATGTTTGAGTGTTTACTTTGAACTGAAACGTCGTCGTCACCGACCAACCTGCTTTGAATAAGCTAAAACATTGATCTCCCACGAATCCAACGAACAACGTTTCGATATAATGGCTTTGTTAGCTTCTGTATGGGTCGCCCCAAACAGCACACTCCCCTGTCGCACTAATGCTAATCCTGTCCGAAAGCTATTTTCATTTTTGTAATTACGGTCATTGTTAGTTGCTTTCGCGTTATACTTCCGCCAGTGGGAACAAGAACCGTGCTTGGGACAATCCTATGAAGAGATTAGAAATATTAGCATTCGATAATGTGGCTGTCATAGCCAACATCATTTACATTTAACATTCACCCGAAAGTAATAGGGTTGGATTTTTGGTTTTACCAAATATATAGGGTGAGTTTGTCTATGCGCTGAAATTCGCTATAGATAGCCGTTCACGATACGAAGACTGTCGGTTCGAATCCGGCTATGGGCTGAGCATTTTTCTTCTCAATGTGTGATTCATGGTTGTTATCCTCGCAGCACCTCGATGCCCTAGAAGTGGATTGGATTCCACTATAAGCTGTAGGTCTCGCTCTTCCTTACCCCGCAAAAGCTCTTCTGGGGAGTAGGTTCCCAACTTTGAGGTAGCGATATTAAAATTTTACCAAAAATAAATGAGTTTTCGGAAAGGATGTCGTAAATGCTGATAGACTGAGCGAAAATAATGTTAGCACTTCATATGGCAGCAATCTATTGAAAAATATGGTGAGACCTTTGCGGTGGCACTTGATATCTCCGAGGCATTCGATCGAGTCTGGCACCACGGACTCCTCGCAATGCTTCCATCTTATGGCTTGCCTCCCCAGCTATGTTCTCTGCTATCTAGTTTTCTCTCAAACAGGTCTCTCCATGTAGTGGTCGACGGAGTTTCATCTGACTCTCTTATCATAAATGCTGGTGTTCCGCAAGGATCAATTCTAGCACCAACACTATTTCTACTCCATATCAACGATTTGTTTGAAGCAACTTAATGTCCAGTACACAGCTTCGCGGATGATAGTACCCTCCATACCGCCTTCTCTTCCAGGGCTCCAATACCAGCCAAGCAAATCAGAAACGAACGAGGAGGAAATGTTGACAACATAAATATGGACTTGTCAACAATTCTTGAATGTGGATCCAATAACTTGGTAGATATCAATGCAAGCAAAACACAAGCATGTCTTTTCTATAGAAAAGCCGATCTCACTGTGCCCAACATAAGCTTGTCAGGAGTAACCATACCTTTGAAGACATCCATTCCGATGCTTGGTATTACAGCATTAATATTTCTTGGGAAAACCACGTGAGATCAATTCAAGAACATAAAATAAAAAAAACACTGTATGATGAAAACAATGCGTTTCCGGATTCACGTAGGTACAGTAGCATTCAAAAAAAAGTTTACAAGTATATAACAGAGAGGAATTAACGTCATCCTATTCTGCATAAAACGGGCTATCGAGAATGATTGCTCACCAAATGTTGACAGTAAAGTTGTCATAGGTTCTCAGAAACACAAAGCATTGGCTGAGCCAGTTTTACACAACTAAAACTAGGATCCCGAAATCCTCTCTTTTCAATACTTGTACGCTTTTTTATTGAATACGACTGTACATATGAAAAAAATTTCTTATTTTATCATGTAGAATCACCCCCTTGATTTTTTGCGCATAATTTCCGGACACCATGTATAGTACCGAGCAGGCCTTGATGTGTCTTTGAGACGCCTCCCGTCGCGACGCATAATATGCCGGAATTTGTCGCCGTAAATATTCGGTAGCAGGCCCGAAAAGGGCTTTGGGACCCGCCACACATCACATCAGGAAAGAAGACGAAGAAAGAAGAAGAAGAAGGCCGGAATTAAGGTGTTCTCCCGGAGATTAGCTCGCCGATGTGTATTTTTTATTTTATGCCGGAAATGGGATTTGCGCGCACATACAGGACAGGGTGTGTGTGTTGTGTACGTTTGTTGCTGTAAATCATGGAATGAAAAGGGGATTGTTGACAGTCAGTAGGACTGGAAATACACCGGAATTGATGATCCGGCTCGAAGGAGCAATTTCCTAGAGCATTGGAAATGGTAAAACACTGAATCATCATCCGTTAAGAAACGTGGTTCCGTACGAATTCTATATCATTTTCATTTGTATGTACAGGGTGATTGATTTTTGTAATGAGAAAAATACATTGTTACACTAATGTATAGTACATTTCATGAAGTTGAAAAAAATTAGATGTTCCAAATATATAGTTGCCCCAGGTTCACGTTAACAAGAGCCTCGACAACTATAATAGGACCTCGATTCTTGTGAATCTTCAGAGTGCTGGCCGGCGAATTCATGCTGAGAAGATTGACCAACACAGGTGCGTTTCGGCCTGCTTGATTCTTGATGTGCTGGCCTATTCACCAAGAGTTCATCTTTGAAAGGCTTTTTTTGGGCCTTCCTCTCCTCCTAGGTTTTGGCTCAGTAGATGAGACTGAATTTGACGATCCCACATGCCCATCTTTCGAACAAGGTTGGTTGATAACTAGATCTGGAGCAAAACTTTTGCTGGAATCATGAAGGATAAACTTGGTGTTGTCTCGCAACTGGGTGGGAGAAACGTTTCAGATGGAAGACAAGAATTTCAGGAAACCTCTGGATAGATAATGACTTTGTACATTTTCGCCTTTTTTTGCATTTGGAGCAAGTAGGCTTGTCTCGCCATCCAATGACTCCTCTCTGGCAAATGAGTCCAAGCACTGGAACAAACTTAGATGGCGCGTTTGCTGATGTGGTATTGGCAATGACAAATCCCAAGAGGGATCAAACGTCACTGAGGAATAGCCGCAATACGTGCATTTCAATGAAGACTTAAGCAGACCAACGAAATTATTGACTATATTTTACTCAATAGCTATCTCAGTCAATTGGTCTCACAGAAAAGTTCAAATGGGCAAAAGTGGATTATTTTTCATGGGCATTCATAGAATCTATTACTATAGAAAATGCAAAAAAATATTGTACACCTGAAAATTCTACATACGATGATATTATTTAAATGGAACACCCTTTATTTTATTCTCCCTATTTCGCGAGCTCTTAAGAAATTCAGATTATTTAGTATAAACCTAAGACAGGTATTGAACGCCAGACGATGATGTTGCGATTTCTGACGTTTTACAGCTGCCTTAGAAACTATAATGTTTGAAAAACTGAGATAACCTCGAGTATATATATTTGAAATCATGAGAAAGGGCCTATTCAAAAAACTACCATCTTATGTAAAATTTTCAGGTTTTTGATGCTTTTCTGCATTTTCTAGTATTAGATTCTGAATGCTCATTAAGAATACTTCATTTGAATGTTGCTGTATTACCCGAACATCCCGTATACTATTCCGTTATTGAAATCTCAGCATAATAATTATTTTCAACAGTCTCATCTAATACACAGTACTCCTTAAATTCATTAAGTTTTCGAAACATTAACGTTTAAAAAATGACATTTTTGTCATTACAAACCGAACCAAAAACTCGAATTTTGGCTCATTGTTATTTATTGATTATTCGAGAAGTTACATTGTCTCATTCCGCATGTCAACAGGACATTCAGCTGTGTCTTTTAAAATTTGACGAATATAGCTATAGATAATATAAAACGGAAATTCTTCACCTAACCACCCAATATATCAACCATCATGACCAGGCCAGGCCGCTACTATCAAGATTTATTAGAGCGCCATAAATATTTGTTAGTGAGCTTGACAAATGATGGAATAATGGGGTTGCATTCCTATATACAACGGTTATTCTGATACTATGAGGGAACATTATCGCACATCATAACTTATAACGTATGTGTTTTCCGCGAATCGCTCACCTGTCATCTCAATATAACATTTAAAATTGGCCATTATTCCATGTACATTAATTTTTAAATTAGAAGATCTAGAAATTATTAGTGTTCACTTAACACTCGATATCTTTTACTGGATATATCTATATTTTGCAAAAATATTCATGATCAATCGATAGAATGATGATTTTTTAAATAGAACAAAAAAATCGATGAACAATCATTTTCTACTTATGTACACGTAAAAATGTTAACTCGGTTCAAATGCTTTCATTCCTTCATTCAGGATAGTGATCAGAAGAAACCATTTTTGAACCTTCGTGTTCATTGTGAGGAAGAAAATCATTCACGTTATCTATCTACACACTGTATAAATAATATAATTATACATTTGAGTGACCCGAGAAATATCGCTATGTAAGGGAATATCTCCAAAGCTCCGCCAACGTTTTCATTGCATTGATTGAAACATCGTATAATATCATATTTCTCATTGTATTGAAAAACCTAATCTCTTCAAGCCATTATCAGTTCTCAATTAAGAAATTAACGAACAATGATTTCTACTATATTCAATATTCCTCCAAACCCATCAAACGCGATGAAATATAGATAATCATGATTCATTAGCGATGACAGCTAGATCAGATTTGTTTTTTTTTCTCGCCAATGCCCACTTGGTAAAACAATGGTCCCAACAACAAGGATGCTCGTATCATCCATGATCTACTACCGTTAATAATCAAAAGCAAAAATCCTCTAAATAAAACTTGAGAAATCCATATGTCCCACTAACAAAAAATCAATATTATGTGATGTTTAAGTGTTTTTTAGCATCTCTGAAAATCCTACCAATATAGTATTATATATAATTTAGAAAGGAAAAGAACAGAATTCAACGAACTAATGAAATACAGGGTGTTCCATTTAAAAAAATATAGGTTTGCATCGTATCTTCCAAACCATACCCCGAAAAAAAAATTGAGTACGCCACTGGATTCTACGCAAAATTCTGTATCAGACGTAGTTTCTAGCTCAGCATTATTTCTTATAACTTCGGAGATGAAGGAGGGGTCCGAAGTATGAATTTTCAAAATCGCCCTGTATCTCATGAACGGAAACAGTTATGCAAAATCTGATTAGGCCATCTTGATTTTCATAAAAAAGTTGCGGAATGTGAAAAACAGAAGGCTACCTTCAATAACATCCGAGAAACCTGGCTGTCTCACTCAAAATGGGATACACTGTACATCAGGGTCTTCACGTATATTTTGAACCCCCACTCAATTTTTTTATGTATTGTTGAATTTTTTTTTAATGAATGTTTTTTAATAATTTTTTGTTGTAGATTTCATACATGCCAACAGAAAAACAGTTGAACATCTCAAAAAATACTTATGCGGGCAACACTTATAATTTTTTTATTGCATTTTAAAATTCTTCCTGGAGAGCTGATTTCATAGATCTATCATAGTTGGGGTCTAGCTGAAATGATTACAAAGGTATAGGGTGTGAAAAATTGAGATTAGCAATGTTTTGTGTCGAAACTATTCACTATTCATTATTGGCCAAAATGGTTTTCATGTCCCTGTCTCAACTTTTGATGTACCTATCATCTACTGACATTTAATTGAAACGAATACAGGGTGGTGAAAATCTGGAATTCTGATGACCCTGTATTTGTTTCAATTAAATGTCAGTAGATAGTGGCTCAAAAGTCAAGATAGGGACTTGAAAATAGTTTTGGCCATAATGAATAGTTTCGACATCAAAAATTCCTAAAGTTGAAAAAATCTCAATTTTTCACATTCTATATCTCTGTAATCATTTTAGCTACACCCTGGCTGTAATAGGTCGATGAAATCAGCTCTCCATGGAGAATCTAAAAATGCAATAAAATATAGGGTGTCCTATTGGAAATATTATAAATGTTGCCATTAGTATTTTTTGAGACGTTCAACTGTTCTTATGTGGGCATATATGAAATATACAGGAAAAAATATAAAAAAACGTTTTGTGAAAAAAAATTGAACAATACATAAAGAAGTTGAGTGGGGGTTGAAAATATACGTTAAGACCCTGTACATAATCGCGCAAACCTCAAACAGCTAACAATAACGCTTCCGCGTGATTTGACGTCAAGTGTGCCATCGAATTTGCGAATAAAATCCATAAAAAAACAGGTGGTACATAACGTAGGCGATCGAGGGGATGAGAACGAGCAGGGATTTGCGGATGATATCGAAGTCGGAAAATAAAAAAGCAAATTTAGGCCCGTCGCCACTCGCCAGGCAGTCAACAGCCGCATTCCGCCACCATTGTGGGGCTCAAATGAAGCCGAGACATTTCCAGACGTAATAAAAGAACGAAAAGGGAGCACTGGAGACGGATATACGAAGTCCTGTCTATCTATTGTTTGGAAAAATATTATTTCCGTGACAAGACGACTATAGAGAGACAAAAAGCTACCTTTTTTATTAGCCCAACCAGACTTTTGCTTGGTGGAAGGGGAAGTCGATTTTCTACATTTTGTAAAAAGAAATATCGTATAAAACACGAAAATATTCGAATCGAATAAACGTTCATTGGCAAGTTCTTTTCATGAGATGATGTAGAAGCTTCAAATGAATATTCATTAAAAGAAAAGAGTGACATCTCACTCATATAATATAAATGAAAACTCAAACATATATAGTAAAATCAAAAGCTTTTATGATCATATAAATTGTGTATAATGAGGTTATAAGTTGATAGTTAAAATTATTAAGAACAATTTCATTTTCTTCTTTTTAGAGCGTTTGAATAAAAGCTTTTTATTAAGAAGTTTTTTTTTACTTCAAATTTATTCATCAATTTCAGAAACATTGCCAAAGTGTGAATGTGAACATGAACAAATTCTGGAAGGCTAGTAATTATTATGTTTCATAAATATTAAATTATTCTAGAGTTGATTATCCCTAATGATATCATGAAAATGCACGACTCTATATACATCGCATCCTTCGGGTTAGTTGTAATTACTATAAGCAGCTACCATTTTCGTTGTACAGTGATCAAGAAGGCGATGAGTGAGAGGCGTAGACCGGCGTTCAACGGCATACTTAGATATTCATAATTGATATTTCGTTATTTACGATGGCGTCTGATCTCAGGACGAGATACCGATGATATATGTACGGCTCATCAGCACGCACTGTGTATATCGTATATTATAATGTATCGAACAAGTTCATTATTCTTGGAATCGAAGATATTTCGAAAAAATAAATCGATTTTCGTTTCTGACGGCATGCATCATATAAATATTCAGGATAACTCAATGGGCACAGTGTCGTTGAAAAAACGTTGCAAAATGGTCCGAAAATGAAAGGTAATATTATATATTCTTTGAATGAACGAGAAAATTCCGCGCGGAATAACGTACTGATGCTTTATCAAATTCTCAACTAGAAATGAACATGACATCTCAACATGTTGTTATGACGATTTCAACATGCACTGATGAAACATGTTCTCTTGAACCTTTAATACTGGGTGAGTCAGGAGGAACGCACTAAACTCCAGGTGTGTATTGTACAGATATAAATGATTAAAAAAAAACATATGTTCTGAAACGATTCTCATAATAATTGTTTTCATTCTAAATTTGAATATATGTGTGGCATTTTATAAGACTTTAATCGTACAAATTCGAGAATGAACGTGTCAAACATACTGACACTGACACGAACACAATGACAAGTCAGAACAACAAAGTAGATGAAACAATCGAGTTTGTACAATCAAAGTCTTATAAAATGCCACAAATCGTTTCGAATTTGAAATGAAAACAAATGAGAATCGTTTCAGAATATATGGGTGTTTTCAAATTATTTTTACTTGTACAATATACACACCTGGTGTTTGGTGCGTTCCTCCCGACGCACCCTGTATAGTTCGACCTATTTCAGATTTTCGAATTTTCATAAAAACTTCAGTTGATTATTATTAGACGATTCGCATATGCGTTTTAACATTCCAGTCCGATTATTTATCGGTGTTTTAGCAGGGCCGGTTTTACCAGGGGTCTTTTGGGTGCTATAGCACCATCAGGCGGCAAAATCTTCAGCGGCTATATGAAAATTTAGGCGTGAGATTTGATCACTATACACTACCTAAACTGAAATTTATGTTGAAAAGTGAATCATCCCAAGGAAGGCACAATTAGGAGAAAAAATACGGCAAAAAGTTCAAACCAGAGAGAAATATGGCGCGGACACAGTGTTTCATTTTGAGTTGCAGTATCGAAATTTTTCGTCTGTCTTCCACCTAGAAATCTTGTTCAGAATCATTTGACTTTCTGAGAAATAATGTAATATAATATCCTCTTTTTCCCAATATGAATATTTGTTTTCGGAATTTTTGAGCTAACGATTTTGTCTCAACTCAAACAAGATCTACTAAATGAAATTAATGTATAGAGCTTGTGAAGAGTATCATACATAAAGGATTCATAGCCTAGGCGTACCCGAGGCTAGGAAACCAGCCAAGGCATTACATCTTTTTCTCTGCCATGCAAAGTCCAAATAATCCATCATTTTTCGTCCACCCAAAGTCATCGTCAATTTTGATTACCAATTTGATTTAAAGTGTCACTGACAAGCTATAACGAATTATTTTTTCGAACATATAATATCATGTATAAATTTGAAAATGAATAAAATGGAATCATAAACTGATTTGAACCTCTCTCTCTTATTTTCTGACTAAAATTCTCCATTGGTTGGGTGTGAACGTATATGTGAGACGTGGATCACGTGAGCTGCTTTTCCTTTTGGATACTTTCCTATCTCATACACGTAGGTATATAGATATATACGACGGTTCGGTAAGTTTGGCGCAATTTTCCAATTTCCGTGAAAGTCTCGCCGGCATAATTTATCGTCCAGGGCGTGATCTGTGGACGTGGCGAGACTGGTGCTATAGGGATGCCAACCCTGCCGTGTATGTGCATATATTATCGCGATATATACAGATGATGCACGATGTTCTTCTTTCCGGGTTGCCATAATTCCCCGGGGTCGAATTTTCGGGAACGAGTTTTTTTCCTATACTTGGCGAACGGCTGCATTGAAGGTTTCCGTCGCATATTATCACCTGCACATTCACAACTAACTTTTTATCGAATTATTGGCAGTGTTCCATACCATAATTCCAACCGATTCCTAAAAAAGAAAGCAAGAGCCTACCTACCAACAATTATAAATAGGCCAATTATTGCCCTATCATCTGTCATCTCCAAAGTGATGGACATAGCCATCAACATCTGACCGTCGTATAGTCTTCATGTTGAGTGCAATGGAATCAAATCTTCCTGCTTTACAGCATCTTCAGGTGTCCCTCAAGGATCAAATCTTGGACCTTCACACTGTTTCTCCAATTTCCATTAACGATATTGCTGATCATATCCAAACTTCTATTTGCTGATGATATGAAGATTCACAGAGAAATTAAAGATGAAATGCATTGCATTGCAGGAAGACTTGTATTCTCTAAGTCACTGGTGCTTCCAGAACAAACTTCACTCGAAAAGTTGTTCCAGTCACATTTAACTACACAGAAAATAATTTTGTACGTAAAGTTAATGAACGGAAGTCGTCAATTTTTTGAACATTAATATTACGAATCGATGAATATTACAATCATTTCTGATAATGGGTTCATACCGCAAGACACTGAAACAATGAACGAGCCAACATTGAACAATGAACGGAAAACATCAAAAGTTAATCATTTTTTTTATTCATGTGATGAAAAAATTCATTGAATCAACGTTTGATGTTTATTGATCTATGTTTTTCATCATTGGAGCAATAAACTTTTCGTCATAGATCTATCAACAACAAACATAAGAAAATAATGAATGGTTTTCATTGTTTCAATGAACACTAAACGTTGATTTCATGAAATGAAACATCAACTTCCAAAACAGACGCCAAATTAATGCTGTCTACCCATGGATCAATCACGCCAAACATTATTACTATGAAAAGGTTTCATAATACGCGGTGAATTTTTCATTTGCCGTTTTATTTTATTTCTATTCGTTCAGTTGTTAATGAAAAGTTGAAAGGGCTGGGTCGTGTTTTGTGTTTCTGTGGCTCGTAGAATTCCTACCTATTCGTGAAATTGTGCCAGATCATCAAAGGGATACAAAACCTAACATATTTGAGAAAGGTGAGACCTGTTAATTGCGATTTTTGCAATTTTCAGGAATTTAGGAATTTTAAGGCATTTTTGCGATTTTCGCAATTTTCAGGAATTTTTTGAATTTTTACAATTTTCCGGAATTTTTGCAATTTTCAGGAATTTTTTGAATTTTTACAATTTTCCGGAATTTTTGCAATTTTCAGAAATTTTTGCAATTATCAGGAATTTTTACAATTTTTTGGCATTTTTGCGATTTTTGCAATTCTCAGATCTAGTAACCTAACATAAGATATGTTACCAGATCTGGTAACCCAACCTAAGATATGTTTCCAGATCTAGTAACCTAACCTAAGATATGTTACCAGATCTAGTGACCCAACCTAAGATATGTTACCAGATCTAGTAACCTAACCTGAGATATGTTACTAGATCTAGTAACCTAACCTAAGATATGTTACCAGATCTAGTAACCTAACCTAAGATATGTTACCAGATCTGGTAACCCAACCTAAGATATGTTACCAGATCTAGTAACCTAACCTAAGATATGTTACCAGATCTAGTAACCTAACCTAAGATATGTTACTAGATCTAGTAACCTAACCTAAGATATGTTACCAGATCTAGTAACCTAACCTAAGGTATGTTACCAGATCTAGTAACTAAAAATGTATAAGGTGAGCGCATTTTTTATACGTCCATGGGTGAGCGAATATTTGTGTTTTGAATATCGTCCAAGTTTATCAGTCTTCGATCATTTAGTGTATTTTTGACATTTCGGAAACATTCTTAGTTTAGTTTTTGCAATTTTCAGGAATTAAGGAATTTTAAGGCATTTTTGCGATTTTTGCAATTTTCAGGAATTTTTTGAATTTTTATAATTTTCCGAAATTTTTGCAATTTTCAGGAATTTTTTAATTTTTACAATTTTCCGGAATTTTTGCAATTTTCAGAAATTTTTGCAATTATCAGGAATTTTCGCAATTTTTAGTTTTTTTTGCGATTTTTGCAATTCTCAGGAATTTTTTGAAATTTTCACAATTTTCCGGAATTTTTGCAATTTTTGCAATTTTCAGGAATTTTTGCGATTTTTGCTATTTTCAGGAATTTTTGCGATTTTGCTATTTTCAGTAATTTTTGAAGCAGAAATGCTTCAGAAAATATGCAAATATACTGGGCATTCCAATAAAAACAACTGATTGAGATCTAGTAACCTAACCTAAGATATGTTACCAGATCTAGTAACCTAACCTAAGATATGTTTCCAGATCTGGTAACCCAACCTAAGATATGTTACCAGATCTAGTAACCTAACCTAAGATATGTTACCAGATCTAGTAACCTAACCTAAGATATGTTACTAGATCTAGTAACCCAACCTAAGATATGTTACCAGATCTAGTAACCTAACCTAAGATATGCTACTAGATCTAGTAACCTAACCTAAGATATGTTACCAGATCTGGTAACCCAACCTAAGATATGTTACCAGATCTAGTAACCTAACCTAAGATATGTTACTAGATCTAGTAACCTAACCTAAGATATGTTACCAGATCTAGTAACCTAACCTAAGATATGTTACCAGATCTGGTAACCCAACCTAAGATATGTTACCAGATCTAGTAACCTAACCTAAGATATGTTACCAGATCTAGTAACCTAACCTAAGATATGTTACCAGATCTAGTAACCTAACCTAAGATATGTTACCAGATCTAGTAACCCAACCTAACCTAACCTAACCTAACCTAACCTAAGATATGTTACCAGATCTAGTAACCTAACCTAAGGTATGTTACCAGATCTAGTAACTAAAAATGTATAAAGTGAGCGCATTTTTTATACATCCATGGGTGAGCGAATATTTGTTTTTTGAATATCGTCCAAGTTTATCAGTCTTCGATCATTTAGTGTATTTTTGACATTTCGGAAACATTTTTAGTTGACTTCATTAAAAAATATTCATTACATTTGTTATTCAATACAATTAGGTAGATTTCAACAAAAAATAAAGAAAAATGATATTTCATCAAGGAAACCAGTGTTCTGCGACTGCCTTGTAAATGTTTATTATATTATTCATCAGGTCACATCAAATTAGTGGATGTACTAGATAATTTTGGGCCGATTTTGGGTTTTCCAAAATTTTAGAAATTAATTACTCTGATGCGTGAAAAAATTGTCCCCTTATTTCTGATAGTGACGATACTGTTGACAACATTATCTTCGACGACGACTCCACTGTTAAATACCAATAGAATTTGTTCGTTACATCGATAACTGGCGAACATAGTTTCATGCTTATTTTTCATTGATTCAATGAAGAAAATCATCAAGTGATGTCTATATCGTTCGTAATATCAATAACCGCCGATCATAGATCCATGCTAGCTGATTATTGATTCAATGTTCAGCTGTAATAAACTGAGTCTGTCCTTCGTAACTGGCACTTACATATTCATGCTCACTGTTAATTGATACAATGTACATCAACCATAAACCAACGTTATCATCATAGATCCATGCTCGCTGTTTATTGATTCAATGTACTTTATCAACAAGAAAATTTACGTACGACCGTTCATTGTATTAATGACACCCGTCATCGACCCAAAATTAATGTTGACGTTCACTGATTTGATGTACTTTTTTATTAATATAACGTACCTTTTTCGTTCTGTGTATGAGCTTGATGACAATATTCTATAGTACCATATACTTAGGAGTCATATGTGATCAAAGACACGTTTTCCAATCACATTCGTCATAGCGATTTCAGCTTCAATGAAAAATTTTGGTTTTCTGATACGAAACTGTGAAGACTTCAAATCATTTGATCCTCTGAAAAGCATATATCAATCGTAAGTCAGAAGTAAGCTTGATTATTGAAGTGTTGTTTGGAATCCGTCTTATGGCAAATATATTCCAGCTATTGAGAATGTTCATGGGAAATTTTCGAAATTTGCATGTTATAAAAGGCATGGTAATTATCCTGCAAGAGACTATAACAATGACCTACTCCTCACCGAGTTCAATTATTTGATATGACTTAAAAAACATCGTGTAATAAGAGACTTATGCTTCATTCACAAAATTATACACAATCAACTAGATTCCTCTACTATCCTATCACAAATGATGTTCGATGTTCCTCGAGCTTTTTCACGTGCTTGTAATACATTTTACTTACCTATACCTAACACAATACACAATTTCCACTCGCCTATAACATCAATGTCTAGAAGTGTAAACAATATCTCTACTGTCGATATTTTCTTCTGATATTTTGTATAACTTTTCTGTTCTAATCACTTACTTTCTAATTATGTACACCTGATGTAATTGGGCAATAGGGCCTGCTGGATGTATAATAAATAAATATCGAGATCATCAAATATCAAATCACCAAGACCACTATATCCATGCTCGGTTATTACCATCAGCAATACTCTCTCATATAGGAAAATATTATCCGATCCATCGAAGATCTTGTCCCGTTCTTCTGACTGAAGAGATTTCTAAAGAACATTCCCCGTATATCTTTAAGGTCTACGGTGTTCCAATGATGTCAAAGAGTTATAGTGAGTGTGGCATCACCCACCAGGCGAATGGCTCTTCTCTAGATGGAATCTATAAGAGCATCAGAGTATGTTTGAGTGCTGAACCCCATATGTGAGATCAGTATTCTAGAACATATCACATATCAATTTTTTGTCAAGGGAGCATACATTTTTCGCAACTAAATTTGCGCAAAAGTCAACTTGTTATACATCATTATATCCAAATGAAAAATCTCCATGAAAAAAAAAGTTGACAATCGCTGTCGTTATAGTTGAGATAGAAAAAATAATTTGATAGTGTCACCTTGTAGTAACTGATGAATCCTTTCATTAGATTTTATGGTTCTAAAAATCAGCCAGCCTGTATAGTTAGCGAAAGACATTCGTTCAAATATAGGTAAAAAATAATTGGCACTAAATTATTTCTGGGTCGATTTTGGACCTCATTCACAAAACGAAGATATCCCACCCAATAAATCTTGAGTACATTCCGAGATAATCGACTCTATTTATATTTACATGTACACCTCGTTTACGCAGAAAGCCAATCAGAGATGCTGGCAATGAATTACCGAGAAAATTAGTTTGCTGGTCATGTGACACTCGCCAAACCGAATGAGAGAAAAACGAGTCCGCGGAGATTGGAATTCCTCGTGGAATATTTCAATAACGACAAAAATAATTCAATGTCACACCAAGAAAATAGTTTGGATCATTTATTTCGTTATGTTAAACATATTTTTATTGTTACACAAATTGACCTCCTTGATAACTGAAAATGTTGCCACTTGAATGAGATGAAATTATGTCTTTCCAATTCATAACTTGATCATTTCAATTAACGAAATATTTTCATTGAAGCAGACATTATTTTATATACAGGTTGTCCCAGAATTGGATTCTACCTAATTTATTCATATACCAGAATGTACTGTTTGTCCGTGAGAAGAGTTCTGAGTTTACATAAAAAAACAGGTGCATTTCAATTTTTTACGTCGAATTGACCTTTGTAAATTGATAAATTCACCTCAAGGTGGAAGTTGAACATATATAATGAAAAATTTTCTGCCTTCGTTGCCACTGTCAACTAAGTTTTGCATTATACTTTATCAAACTTGTACTAGGAGTATCTGTTAAAGCACTGTTGTATAAAACTTATTTTTCCTTCCGAAATATGAGGAGTATATACTTACAAAGCTTTTACAATAGCAACAAAATGAAGATAATTAATCTGTCTATTCGTTAAAAAAATTATCAAGAACAGTATTGCCACCCTTAAGAATGTCAGGGGGTATATAGATCCAATTTTTCTACATTTTCTATTCTTTTCAATGATAACTGAAAGGAAAGTAATTTTCGTCAAACTTCGTCAAATTTGTTTCCCCTCGTTTCTGAACAGCGAAAAAAATGTGTTTTTTTTTTCATGTAAACTTATTTTGACCTCTATTACACGTGGTAGCTCTGATGTGTCCCAGCAATTCTGGGACACCCTGTATGAATATTATCTGCTCATTCAACCAATCATCGCTATAACGTTGAATCAATACATTTTTTTGTTCAAAAATAACAAAATTTTTGTATATGTAACAAAATAATTTGTCGTGGATATGTGATACTCACATTTTGTTGAATTCACTGAATTTTTGTGAATTCAAACAATTTATTTTTGTTCGTGTAGGTATAGTTGATTTCGAAAAGATCCGTGATGTGAAGGTATAAATAACTGATAGATATAAAAATCATTCAGAGAAGTAACGATTTCTAGTTATAGGTAATTTGAACACTCAAAAACATAGTCACAAAACGTCAATGTCTCCAAAATTTTAACTATTAGTATAATATATTCACATGAAACTATCGACTTTTTTGACTTACTGGTGAAATATTACCTTATCTGTTATCGAAATCAGGAATAAATCGTCTATAATGTTCAATTTCCAGTTATATTGATGTCGTAATCTTGTCATCACCCGCTATCCAAACAAACCAATTCCGCGTACAATATGCTGTTTATTTCCATCAAAAATAAAAATAAATCCGGAAAGAGATCGTGACATCTTAAAATATACTGTGAACAGAAATGCGATGTTTATTAGAGGGAGAAACAGAGATTCTCAAAAGTTTTTTTCAAAAATATAGATTGCTTAAACATTGAAATCATTTTTGGAATTGACTCGACCGTTATACACGAAGAAAAATAATTACTAGTATTATAGTATCATTACAATTATTATTATTATAATATATGTTGTATGATTCAGTACCATCAACCCGTATTATGTTCAGAATATCGACGGGTGCTGGTTTTATGAATAAGATATATTTCACTTCCATAGTCAACTGCTTTTGATCTATGAGGCACAGATCCGACCTGTCCTGGAATACTAATCCCATATTTGGAGTGCAGCGCCCAAACATACCCTAAAACTGTTGGATTCGGTCCAAAAAACGGCAATTCGTCTCGTGGGTGATGCCTCGCTCACAAACTCACTCACTTCTCTGGAACACCGTAGAAAAGTTGGCGATCTGGCTCTATTTTATAGATATTTTCATGGACGATACTCTTCTGAAATATCAATAATTTTTCCGCCCTTGGCAGTCCCCGCGAGTTTAACCCGTCGAGTTGAGGCTTCGCACCCCTTCGTGGTCACTTTAGAGACCTGCAGAACATTTCTTTCCAAAGACTCGTTCATCCAACGAACAGCGAGGCTCTGGAACACATTACCAAATGAGATGTTCCCCGAGGCATATAACCCCCAGAAAGAAAAACACCAATTCCTACCTTATTCCCCTTTTTTCTAACGATGTTCTCTGAACATTACAGGATATCATTTTTCGTGGAAACCAGAACATGAAAAAAATATGCTCGAGGGAAGATTTCTCAATCACCAAGAGCGACAGTACTCTCCGCTGATTGGTCTTGCGCAATATTAGTGGCAATGTTTGGATAACAACATCAGAGTAAACACTCTGGTAAAATTAGCTCGATACGAAATAAATCATCAATCGGCACAAACCAAAAGTAATGATCCGAATTCTTCAATTTAAAATTTTGTAATAAACATAATCAGTTTCTTCATCTATTCGACTCTTCATCTCTATTACCCATATAGCATCTGAATGAATCTACTAGTGCTATAACACTCAACGAGAGATTTATAGTCTGACATATATCGCGATCTCGGTGTTAACAATGTCATATTTATCTGGACCATCGGATTGGTAAGTATGTAAAGTATGTTGGGTGTCTCTGGTTGTTACACAATAGGACGCCGTGTACCAGCCTCTAGTATGCATCATGTAAGCATCTCGATCGTTGCCTGCCTGCCGTATTGAATTTATTTGTACATCCAGCCACCAGATACTAAGGTCCTAAGGTAGTTTACTTATCGATTAGGTATCACCGATAAATCGCTTGGCGCTAAATTCATTATTGATTGATACTAATTATTTTGTCTTTCACAAAACACATAAAAAAAACAATCCAAAACAAATTCCCATGAAATGCGAGTAGCTGGTTGCCAGACTGGAATGATTTCAACTAAGGAAATGCTGAAATGATCAAAGAAGGAAAGAGGTTCGCACCAGATAGTGGTCATGAATGCTATCTGGGACAGCCCTGCACTGATGAGAGCTAAAAACTCGAAACCGGTCTGCAGGTAGTCATAAGTTCCTGAACCACTCAAGCGCAGCTCGGCATTTAGGAAGAATACACTTGCGATTGTATTCGCCAATACGAATTATTGCATAGATTTCGGAAGGATGTAATTCAATGTTCTGCGTGGCATATAGCCAGGAAAGTAGTTGTTTTTCTCTCGTTATCTACCAATTTCGTTCATTTATAAATATTTGTGTGAAATGACTTCGAGCTTCGCGTATTTATTTATTATTTCATTTCACTTTGAGCATTTTGGACGATTCATGTTGTCTTTTTTGGGTGATAAGAACAACTTACTCGAATTGGAAAGATATTCATTTCAGCATCTATACAGGGTCGTATTTAAAGTGACCAAACTCCAAGGGGCGATTATTTGGGTGATTCCAAGACGAAAAGTTTATTGTTGAAGTTGAAAGTAGCAGTTGTTTTTTTTATGATAACCCAGTATAAGCTTTCATGATGACAAAATTCACTTTGGTTGGTTACTGAAAAAGTCTGAAAATTTCAGAATGATTCTTATTGAGGTTATTCGGTAATCTCAATGGATGTTTTGAGGGAACCTATACATTAAAATATGGAATCAAATCATGTTTTCATTATTTCCTCAGAAACTGAGTGAATTACAAAAATTTAATAGTGGACAAGAAAGTTGAATTTTCAATTGTTCAATCTGATAAAAATATCGAACTTGGAAAAAACAATGACGTATAGGTACCTTATTTACTGACGCCACTGAAATCATTATTTCGAATCTGATCAGACTGAAAGAAGCTTCTATCTTGATGCTGTTACAAAATCACCAAGGGTCATTGAAATTGAAAAACTGGGTATTGAGTAATAATAAATAGTAATAAAACTTTGAATCCTTGTATATTGAAAACGAAGCATTCCTGGACCTATGTGTACATCAAGTTTTTGTCTTAGAATCAGCCCACCCCTTGAAGCCACATACTTCCCTGTATATTTACTCGCCGTACTCTTGTAACGAAGTAATCTTTTTTATCATTATGGGTGTGATTGTGATGCCCGATCGTCAAACCCCATTTCTAGTCGAATCATTTCAATAACGATAAGTTCTGGAACGATGTGATGATTAATATTGAAACTGAGACACATTTTCGAGTGTATTTGATAACGTTATCCGTTTTCTGTCTTGGAGTCCATTAAATCGATCGAATTAGCAGAAGCCTAAGATAAAGTCATTGCAAACGTGGATTCGGCCAACACACACACACACACCTGTCGTCGACATAAAATACCACTTAGCCTCCCCCGATAAAATCCGCCAAAGCTGATGGCTTCACAATCTTCGACAACTTCTTTACAAGTCCACACACGAACACATATACGGACATATGGATAGAGTTAGCAGAATTCATTTCTGAATGCAAGGTATAGATTAATTTTAGAGGAAGGTTGCCTGGTGAGAGGAAATACCATAGTGATTTCTGGGGTAACCATACCGAAAAAATATATAGTGGCCTAGGTGGGAATGGTGGTACCAGACATTGTTATAGAAGAAGGAGAAGAAATATTTATTAAGTTGGTTTCCCTAATATATTAATTATTGCCTTCGCATGATTTGATTAGAATAACATTAACTTCCATGCAAACATTTGTTATTCATCTGATGTACTGACACATCAGGAAAATTCAGTATTTAGTAGGGCTTCAACCTACATGCAGGAGAGAACGACATCCTGATGATGGCATGCCCTATACTAACCTTTGTATAAATTGGCGTTGCATTCTTTATCCCACTCTTCCTGAATCATTCTTGAATGCCATGGTATAATGATTTCAATTTTCGAGAAAACATTATGTTAACATGCCATCAGGAGATCAAGAATGATGACAGGAATACAGAGCATTCAAAGTTCAAATCACAATATGCATTGCTGAATTTCACGTTTCTTTGGTATCTCGAATTACCCTGTAGATCGATATTCGCTCAATTCGAAGAAATTGAAGTGATGAATTCCTCCCTGAATCGATTTCATGAAAAAACTCTCTTATTTCATAAACAGATTAGCTGAAATTAAGGACTTTTCAAAAAAACGTCAATTTTCCAAATGAAAAGATGTTGCATGTTAATGAAGTATGCTAGCGAGAAAATCTCGAAACCGTTTCGGCAAAACACATCGAGCGTTCATAATATGCCCTAGAAAAAAATCCGAAAATTTGTCCATATGATTGGGATAACTTTGAAAATATTCATTTTTGTAATGGGCCAATGTTTCCCCCTGTAGATCTGAAAACAGGAACTTCATGGGCAGAGTAGGTAGACCATCTTATTTTTGAAAGAATATTACACAACATGGAACAAACCGTTCCAGAATCGGACCAGTATTTTTTATAACATTCGATTTCAAAATTTAGTGATAGATAGATAGATAGATAGTTTTATTGTGTTATAAAAAATTATATTTTTATCACAAGGGCTCGGTATGCAAACATGATTCCACATGGATCATAAGTCGAGTAACTAATGTAGGTACATTACACATTACAGAGTTATACAAGTTCCTAAGTATACCTAATAGCCACATTTATAACAATCATTCATAATGAACGATCGTAACTTCATAATATTCATCAGGGACTTCACAAGGTTTGCTAAGTGTAAAATATTGTGAGTATTGAGTAGAAGTACTAGACCATCATATCGCCGATTTCCGACAGAATCGCATTTTGCCTTATGCCTGAGTAGATAGGACATTCAAATAGGATGTGATGCAAAGACTCGGTTGCTTGTAAGTTGCAAATTGAACACATCTCAGTTGTGTCTATGTGGTAAAAGGAACCGTGAAACGAAAACATCAACGAAATTTTCAGATGGACCACTGCATTTGTCATGCAGTTTATATCACAATTATAAGAGGTTCAGTAATCTGCGGTTTTAGTAATTTTGGTTACACACAAACACACTCTGCACGTCAGACAATGTCCGTCTTTCGTCGTATTGTCCGGTCCGCACATTATTATAGCGACAATAGAGCACGAAACGAGTCCCAGCTATCGGAGTAGCGAAGGATTAGCACGAGGCCACGGAACGTGACGCTGTTCCGTGGCTCATCCCGGATTTATTATTATTTATTTGGCGGCCGAACCGCCCCCGGAGCGTAAATCACATTGATCCCTGACTCTTTTCGCACGGCGCTGTGAAATACTGGCCAATGCTTTTACAGAGTCTGCTAGAATCACATTTTTTTATATGAAACAACTTTTCAAGGATCTTGAGATCTTGAGTGTATCACTCCTACAATTGTTTTTATTTCTTCAGTACAAATTGAAATCGAAGCATCCTTTTTGTATGCCTACTTTTTCCACAGAAATGTATGAAAAAATTGCAACGGATTATCTCGAACTGTACAGGGTGATCCAACAAGAATGGGTGATCTTTGAACCACAGATATGTAAAAACACCACAGTGATATGAAGATTTACCCCATCAACAAGCCTTATGAAAATGTTGCAGATACATCTTGTTGTTGAAAGGAAACATTTCATTTTAAATTTCTCCGCATGCCATTGATATGGTCTAACATTTTTTTTGAAATTCTGTTTGTTGTTGGCGTTGTTATAGTGTCTATCTTATTTTCCAATGTCACCTCGCTAAATTCATAATTTGAAATAATAAAAATGTAATAAGTGAAACAGAAATCCGTTACAGATAGAAAATTTGAAAAAGAGTATATTATTTTTTATGTGAAATTGAACGGGCTTTCAGATTTTTGCCTTATTGTATGTCATCTTACGAATCCATGATTTCTCCACCAAATTAAAGTTTCAATGCACTTTCCATTTCCATATTTAATAAGGTGCTTACTGCATGATTCACTTCAATATTCTTCATTAATAGCTACTTGAATTTGATAATATCGAATAACACCAATTTCTAGGGAATGATTGCTGATTAATCATAGTAGAAATACATACTCACGTACCTACCCCACACTGAAAAAAAAAAAAGAGTGAAATCTGACTCTCTTATCATAAATGCTGGTGTTCCGCAAGGATCAATTCTAGCACCAACACTATTTCCACTCCATTTCAACGATTTGTTGGAAGCAACTTCATGTCCAGTACACAGCTTCGCGGATGATAGTACCCTCCATACCACCTTTCCTTCCAGGGCTCCAATATACCAGCCAGGCAAATCAGAAACAAACGAGGGAGAAGTGTTGACAACATGAATATGCATGAACTTGGCAACAATTCTCGAATGGGGATCCAAAATAACTTGGTAGATTTCAATTAAAAATAAAACACAAGCATGCCTTTTCTCTATAGAAAAGCCGATCTCACTGTGCCCAACATAAGCTTGTCAGGAGTAATCATACCTTTGAAGACATCAATTTCGATGTTTTGTATTTCTATCAGCAATAACCTTTCTTGGGAAAATCACGTGAGATCAATTGCCAAAAGTGCATCCCAAACACTTGGTTCTCTGTTTCGGGCCAGTAGCTACTTCACTTCCAGTCAGCTGCTTATGATCTATTAGGCACAGATCCGACCTGTTCCCATATTTGGAGTGCAGCACCCAAACATACCCTGAAACTGTTGGATTCTGTCCAAAAAAGGGCAATTCGTTTGGTGGGTGATGCCTCGCTCACAAACTCACTCACTTCACTGGAAAATTTGGCGATCTGGCTCTATATTTCATAGATATTTTCATGGACGATGCTCTTCTGAAATATCAACAATTGTTCCTCCCTTGGCAGTCCCCGCGAGATCAACCCATCGAGTTGAGGCTTCGCACCCTTTCGTGGTCACTTTGAAGACTTTGAAGACTTGCAAAACATCTCTGTCCAAAGACTCGTGCAACCAACGAGCAGCGAGGCTCTGGAACACATCGCCAAGGGAGGTGTTTCCTGGAGCATATAACCCCCAGAAATTTAAGAAGAACACCAATTCCTACCTCTTTTCCCTTGTTTCTCACGCAATGTTCTCTGAACATCACAGGATATCCCTTTTCGTGAGAACCAGAATATGAAAAAAAAATCGTTTATACGAGTCGATGCATAGATTTCGGGAGGATGTAATTCAATGTTCTGCGTGGCATTAGCCAGGAAAGTAGTTGTTTTTCTACCGAAATCTACCATTGTTGTTCATTTTATGACTTTGAGTTTCTTGTTTTTATTTAACATTTCATTCCATTTTGAGCATTGTGACTATTTCGTAGTTGGATTTATCGGATAGTTTTCGAATTCGAAGTTCGAATGACCAATTTGCTAGCTCCATCTAGCTTATCGACGTATAAAGCGATATACTACACTATAATACAGGCAAGTGCGAAACGTCAATCGAGCCGGAGCGTTGCCGGAGCAGCGGTGTTAATTCCCGGCACGCATTCCTAAATTGGGCCTCCGTGTAATCCAACACGGGGCACGGGAAGCGGCTTAGGATTTCATACTCGACCGAAAACTCATATAATTAGAGATGTCTTGTGTACCCGAGGGATGACAGGGATGCCGATCGCTCTCGCTAATTACCGATGTATACGCGGTGGGTGATCGCTTCCACTCGAAGGGGTTCGCTAGTCGAAATCTGCCTGATTACAAAAGTTTTTACGGAAAAGACGGAATTGCAGGTTGCAGATTTAATAAAGGAAAAAAAAACATCATCTCGTGCATCATTCTCACCATTAAATTTATTTCACAGTGTAGCCTATATATACAATGTGATTTCGAAATAAGTGCACATATTCAGCACATTAATATGATGCAGTCTAAGGAATAGTCCCATGATATCAGATTTTTTTCAATTTTTCTAATTAACAAGAAATTTCATCCTGAAAATTGAATGAAATACGAGAAAAAAATCAAATATGTCACTTTAATAGTATATTATGTAACAAGTGTTATAAACGTCCTTTTAGTAACGAGTAGTTTAAGCACGAGCGGAGCAAAGCGAAGCGAGTGTTTAATAAACGAGTGTCTAGAAGAGTTTATAAACGCGTTACATACTATGATTTTTCTACGAACTCCAAAAATTACATTAATTAACATACCTGCTATTCCTGCTAACCTACAAAATAATTAGAAAGGAATGGGAATTGAGAACATAATACATACAACTGCATGCAACCAGCGAGACACGTATGTGATATTGGTTGTAGATCTGTCCAGTCCATTGCTTAGTAACCTTTGTTTCACGTTTATTGTCATGCTTAGCGCTGAATAAATAAATTGTTCTCAAAGATGGATGCTTCATTTTAACACTTCTTGGAGGTATGTAAGTACCTGAACATTCTCTTCCATTTCACTCTCGTCTACTTTTCGCATATATTTTTAATGAAGAATTCCGATACAAATGAATATTGTTTGAATAATTCTGATACAAAATATGAAAATAACAGTTGACAGTTAATACAATTGACAGGCCAGACAATGACATGTCTCGAATTACTGAAGCTGTGTTTAATGAACTGCGTTGCCATGGTGATGTGTTTAAGAAATCGTGTTGCCATGGTAATGTGTTTAATATTTTGAATAAATCACAGATCGACAATCCGTGATTAATCGATCATTTAGCGTGGTACATATCCGTACGCTAAATGCCATTTTAGTTATGTGAGTAGAAAAAACAATTTAAATGATTGAACTCCGCGTGATTGTGCCTACCGCATAGAAATTTGAACAGAGGTGACGTCGGATTTGCCACAGTGTAGAACTTTGAGTGAAAAAAGGGGTCTTCCCTAAAATTTTATTTTGATCCCTAATTTTTTTTTATTAGTGTCATTCGATGGGACACGTAGAGCTTTCTCAGTTTTTGAAATATTCGCACTTATTTCAATTCCACCCTGTACATATATGTATATTAAAAGAATTAGTGATTTATTCAAAATCTAACAAATATTGTTGATTTTTAATTATTTCAAATAATAATAAATGATAATAGGTGATAATAGAGTGATAGTGAATTTTAAATGATAATAAAATGATGATAATAAGTGATATGATATGATAATGAATAATCGTAATGAATATTGCATATGTGGCATTTAATTTTTCCTGATTATTACCCATAAGTTTATGAATCAAAATACGAGGCCATTCAGATAAATAACCATTAACGAATTTTTACAATTCATATATGGATTTAACTGATTGTATGTCGTGGGGTAAATTATTTATTGCTTCGGTGCCTAAAAATTCGTATGATTTCTGTTCAATCGATTTGGCAGCAAAAGGTAATTTACATTGATTTTTATTTCGTGTAATATCAGCATGTTGTTGCTTCAGAACATTCTGATGGGTGAACTAGACATCAAAATACGAGAATGAACCGTTGACCAAATTCTCAACTTTAGAAGATTTAGTTTTCAAACTCTTATCGTGTGTATTCAATAGATATAATTCACTGTTCGTCGTGATGGCATAGCCAGGAAAGAAGTTGTTTTCTGTTGAATAAACCGAGAAAGAATTGATATTTTCATCCCATAGAGAATGCGAATTCTCAATGTATTTCTTTATATGTATATCCATTTTTTTATGTTTCTATGTTTATAATTTATCTAGGAATATTCTATTTCAATTCTTCCACCCAATCAAGGGGCTCAAACTTGAACGATGGAAACTTGTTATTATTATATAGCCCTTCAATCGCAGATTCGTGATAAGATTTTCGCAATCTAGAATTTCTTCCCACATCCTGTATGATGAATATCAATTTGTCATACATCCAAAAAATATTCTTGGATGTTGATAAATAGTTATTTATTATACAAGGGAAAAAAGTAGAAGATTTTAGCTCCAGGTTGTGTTGTCTCCCGACGCGTAGCGGAGGGAGACAAAAAACCGTGAGCTAAAATCTAATATTTTTCCCGTGTATAATACACTATTTTTTTCTGTGACAGAAGGAAGGACGAATCAATATTGAGAAGATATCACATTATTTCGAAATCTGAAAATTATGGACATAAAATTTCAAGTTTTTAACAGTAGGGACACCTGCGTTTTATAGGCATCTTTATCATTCTTTTGAAGTAATCAAATATCTGATGTCACTTCTGTCAGTTCAATTCTGTGATTTGATTTCAAAAAATTGCGAATTCAGTAGTTGTTTAGTAATATACGAAACCGCGAAGTCGAATGGAAGATAAAAGGACTTGCAGTTCTTTCTTGGAGACGGTATTATTGACTCATTTTTCGGAACTATAGCACAACAAAAGCCATTAACAGAGTATATATGTCCGGGAAAGAAGTACTCACTTTTTTCCCACGGGAAAAAAGTAATTTATGAAAAGTGACATTTTATAACCTGCCAACAGAGATGAAATGCCAAACTTTTTTACCGTCACAGAAAAAAAGTAATATAATTATGTTCGTGTCAGTATATCGTATCGAGTATAATATCTCGATTGCCGTGAAATATAAGTATTTGTGTTTTATTAAGACGTGTTGGGGATTCGGTCGCACTCTTGATGACAGCGTCCGTAAATCCTGCCCCTCGCCCATAAATCTGTCAAAGTTGATGTGCTGCGGGTCCTCTAACGATGGATGAGTTCTTTGCCGTTTCGTGTGATATCCTCGATTTGTCCTATTGTTTCCGTCTGACGGATACTATTCCCCGCACTATTATTGGCTAAGATTTGCGGTGGAAATTATACCACACCATGTGTACAGGGTGTGTCGCGGAGAGCTTACACTATCCTTTTATTGAGAATCAGTCGCAAGGAATTTATGAGAATGTGCATGTTGAGATTACGCTCTCTTAGTTTGAAATATCTTCCACAATGCAGTGTTGCTGCTTCTACTAGAAAGTAGCATCAACAACTTTGTTATTTCAAATGAAATACCCTGTATCTCATATTCTCCCTTATATGAAGACCTGATTCCATCAATATATTATCACACGCGGAAATGACTCTTCAACTTCAGGATTTTTTTGTGTCGAAACGGCTTACATATTCCTATCCTAATTTTGATCGATCATCTACTGACATTTAATTGTTACAAATACAGGGTGGTTCAATATTGCAAAATTTTCTTTCACCCCTCCTGATTCAGAATTCCCCTATTATGACTCTGCTAGGTCATCAAAATGATATCGATAGACAGATGACGAAGTGAAGGAGACATTTTCAAGTTTGGCAAGTTGAACTCAACAAAATTCGAACTGTTCAAAGCAGCGATTGATCATTTCTGATTGCACCAATGACTTTTCTGGCTCGAAAAATCACCTCTATTTGATTCGCAGAATCGAAATAAATCGATATCTATACGATGAAATTAGGGAGATATTGAGCAACAGTAGATTCTATCACATAATTGGATCGTTCTTTTGCAGAGACAGCTCAAAACTTATCACACCATTGACTTTTCATATTGAAAAAACTGTCTATTCGTCTATAATTGAAATAGAACCTGATGTATCTTGATAGATTATGGAGGGACGAAGACATTTTTCAAGTTTATCAAATTGTTCTTCATCTATATAGGTATCTTCTATGACTAAATCTAAACTATTTCCAAAGCCAGTGATGGATCAATTCTAATTGTACAGGGTGATTCACCATGAATGTCCCCCCCTCTAGCTCACTTATTTTTGAACCGATTTAAAAATATGAAAAATCATCCAAAATGATTTTTCAGAATTTTTTTTCTCGTTGCATCAGAAAATACAGGGTGCTCGGAACAAACGATCTACAGAGTACTTCTTGATTTTTTCGAATAGAACACCCTGTATTTGATTGTATTTTTAGATTCTCCCTGAAGAGCTGATTTCATCAACCACACTTGGGGTCGAGCGGAAATGATTACAGAGAATAGGGTGTTCAAAATCGAGATTTTCCAACTTTAGGATTTTTTTGTGTCGAAACTATTCATTATTGGTCAAAACGGCTTCGATTTCCCTATCTCAACTTTTGATTTACTATCTACTGACATTTAATTGGAACAGTGTGGTTCAAGATTCAGAATTCTGATCACCCTGTTTCTGTTCCAATCATCAAAAATGTCAGTAGATAGTAAATCAAAAGTTAGGTTACGGACATAAAAGCCGTTTTGACCGATAATGAATAGTTTCGTCACAAAAAAAAACCTAAAGTTGAAAAACTCGATTTTGAACACCCTATATCTCTGTACTCATTTTCGCTAGACCCCGAGTATGATACATTGATGAAATCAGCTCTTCAGAGAGAATCTAAAAATATAATGAAAAATAGGGTGTTTTATTCAAAAAAATCAAATAGTACCCTGTAGATCGTTTGTTCCGAGCACCTCGTATTTTTTGATGTAGCGAAAAAAATGATTTTAGATGATGTTCAAAATTTTGCAATCGGTTCAAAAATAACTGAGCTAGAGAAGGGGGGACATTTATGGTGAATCATCCTGTACCAATTACTTTTCTGGGTCGAAACACCGCCTGCCTAAGTCGAAGAGTCGAATGAATCGATATATAGAAAAATATTCGTTCAGGTTTATTGGCAAATGTAAAAATCGAAATCAAATCGATAGGTTGTAAGATAACTGAGATATTTCTCAAATTTGGCAAATTGAGCAATTGCACCCATTATATCTACTCATTTGTTGATTATTATTATTATTATTATTACCGCATCATCCTGGTTCGATTGGTCAAATTCGAATAAGGACCATGGAATTTTCACGTCTAATTAAATCCATTATTGAACCTGTACCCTTCACACAGGTATATAACACTTTTTTTCTCATCCAGAATCGCCGATATGCGACTCAAATTTTTATAAAATGAAAAATCTCCGCTCGGATTAATCCTCTATTACAATAATATCGAATCATCTACGGTCGGTCCCTCGTCGTTCTCCTCGTCCTTTTTGATACGGCCGCAAAGATGACATATATCTGAGAGGCATCCATTCTTCCATTATGATGCCGCGGCATAGAGATGATGTAGGGCCGTGGCTTGCCAGGTCCCGGCCAGAGAACGAAGAGATCTTTTTATTCATCGGCCGCTCGTAAATATATCGTATAATGGTGGGACCCAGCCACCAGACCACCGAACGGCCCACTCGAAGGAATTCCATCTCTTTCGCTTCCATCATCGGACTGCCAGGACGTTTCTGTGGGGGGTTAGAGTGTCTAAACCCCCCCAGCGAAATGAGGGAGTTGACTTTTCGAAAATCCCGCGAAATCTCTCGGTAGCTGATATTCGAGATGAAATTGAAAGGAAAAATTCATATCTTTTTTTTATGTTCTGGTTCCCATGAAAAGGTATATCCTGTAATGTTCAGAGAACATCGTGAGAACCAAGAGAAATCAGATAGGAATTGGTGTTCTTCTTAAATTTCTGGAGGTTGTATGCCTCGGGGAACACCTCCCTAGACAATGTGTTCCAGAGCCTCGCGCCTCGCTGTTCGTTGGATGAACGAGTCTTTGGAAAGAGATGTTCTGCAGGTCTCCAAAGTGAGCACGAATGGGTGCGAAGCCTTAACTCGACGGGTTATTCTCTCGGGGACTGCCAAGGGAGGAAAAATTGTTGATATTCTAGAAGAGCATCGTCCATGAAAATATCCATAAAATAGAGCCAGATCGCCAACTTTTCTACGGTGTTCCAAAGAAGAGAGTGAGTTTGTGAGCGAGGCATCACCCACGAGACGAATTGTTCTTTTTTGGACAGAATCCAACAGTTTCAGGGTATGTTTGGGTGCTGCACTCCGAATATGGGAACATTATTCCAGGACAGGTCGGATCTGAGCCGTATGGATCATAAGCAGCTGACTGGAAGTGAAATATCTCCTGACCCGAAACAGAAAATCAAATTTTTGGAATACCAATCAGATTTCTTCGTCAACGAAGTAGACTTACCCGTTATAATAATGTGCATGGATATGATAAACCAAAGTGTGAGGTTCTTGAGTTCTTCACTGTCAGCCATTAACTTCTATGAGCTAAAGTTTCTGAAGTTTGTTTTCATCAATCTTTGATCAGTTTACACCAAAGATCAATTACTCAAAATATATTTCAGGTATGGTGTCAGCAGTGTCAGTTTCGGGGGTGGATCAACTGATGCTAAAATGAATGCCTCAAGAGCGAATCATACGATGCATAGCAATTGATTTAGCTATATAGAGAATCATGTGAAAGTCTGTCTATTCAAAGGATATAGTCTTGACATTGTCATCTTCTTCTTCTTCTCTGTACAAGTGGCGGGTGCAAAGACTCTTGCCTCTCCAATCGGGTCCATTGTGCGCCCTATGGCCTGTCTATCAGCTGGGCATATCAATTTCGTCGAAGAAATTCAGCAGCTTCCTCAGCTGAATCCCTTTCGCATCGTTTGAGTGCAGATTTCCTCAGATGCACCAAAAAGGAGCGCTTAGCAAGTATGTGCGATAATGTTTCATCATCCTCCAAGCACCATCTGCAGATAGGATCATCTTTCCTCCCTATGAACTCTATCAGATACCTGTTGAGGTGAGTGTCCAGTTAGGAGCCCAACTACCATCTTGATATGTCTTCTGGTAAGTGACAGGACCTCCCTAGTTAGCATTCTTGAACGTTCCTTCGATTGTCTCATTTCTAGGGTGTATCACCATGTTTCAAGGAACTGTCTATGTAGCAATTCCATCATGAAGGACATATAGCAATGCTATTGGGTATTCCCAGTATCGGTTCTAGTTCAATGGAAATCGTTCCTGAACCAATCTTAGCTAGTCTGCCTCCTCGTTTCCATCAGGGATACCCAAGTGTCCTGAGACCCACATAAGGCTGACTGTCTTACTTTCTGTCATATCTTCCAAGGTACTTCTCGGTCACCAAATTGGATCTCAATGCCATAATAGCAGCTTTGCTGTCCGACCATATGGTAATTGATCGATGACCTCTACTGCCAAGATTTTCTTGGACACACATCACTATTGCAAATACTTCGGCCTGGAACTCTGAGGCGTATTTGCCAGGAGGTACTGAGATTCCTTTACCTCTTCCTAATTCATATACTCCTGCATCACCAGATCCTATCCGGAACCTGTTGAGCCATCCTTATTGACATCAATGTATATATCAATCTTATATGTGAATATTTTCCAATTCATCTGAATCTGATGCATAACCATGACACAAGATTTGTGCATCCCTTCCATCTCTCGTTAGCAAGGTTTGAAGTGAGGTCATCTACGAACTTCCTGATAATTTGAGTCCTGTAAAACAGCATATTATATCATCCTCAAAATTATGCTGCTATTCATTGTGAGCACGATTCCGATTAACTATTTTTTTTCTCTATTTCACTTTTCTTCATCCATGCATACAAAAATATTTGTCCTACGTGGAAATGAAGTATTATTATTATTCGAACTGTGGAAGGAAACTAATTCTTGGCACTGATGAACGAGCCATTTTATATTTAATTTTTCTTATTATTAATGAAAATTAGGAGAAATAATGTTAACTAACCTTCGAAATTTCAAACCTTTTTTGTGGCAACACTGTTATATAGATACCATATTATTCAATGGGCACATAATGGTGGATTTACTCAGGAAGATAAAAATTGCTGTACAAGCTGAAGGCAAGTGCTGAAATCATCTGCTGTGAAGATGAAATGACCCCGAAATAAAAATCCTGAGTACGTCCTTGTCGAACTTGAGGTGTATACCAGATCGACCTTTATGTTACGAAAAGAGTCCTCGAGAGAAATTATAATAATATTTTTTTCGGCTGATTTTTTTTTCTTCCTTTGATTCGATGACCGGATGGTCTTTTGATCGAATGTAAATGGGATTGCTGTGCTGGCTGATGGCCTTTGTGAGCAGGTGGCTTATTTACCGTTCGGGACGAAAACATGGGAAAAAGATACATTATCCCTCGGACCTTGATAGGTACCTATTTAATCTTCGTCGGTCAATGAATGTTTTACCTCAAAAAATTCGCGTTCAAGGCATACCGAGAGGCATACAAATGTGCATATGAAGATTTTTATGACATTTTCAGAACATACAAAAATCTTGATACATTTGATGTGAAATGTGAGATGAATTTGCATGAAGAGTATACTTTTTCCACATGAAAACTTCCACATTAGATACCTATATGTTTTCCTGTTAGAACTTCAAGTTTCAGATGAAGACGGTCAAAAGGAATTTTCTTCCATGTAGTCTGAAATTCTGATTGTTTGAAGTATTTCGTATATCTTTGATAATAACAAAGTTACCAGTCGCAGTGTTGCCAACAAATAATTTTGATAACGGCTAGATGATCGTTGTAAGAAGGTTGAAATATGGCTTTGGCTAGAAATGAAAGAGCGCCGCAGAGTAAAATTTTTTATAGCAAAATTTTAGGAATATGAAATTGAAAATTAAGTGAACACTATACCTTTTCAACTTCAATTTCGGAATCGGTAACTTATATTTCGGAAAATGTAATCTCAATTTCGGAATTGGTTACTTCGATTTCAGAAATGGTAAACTCAATTTCAGAATCGGTGAGTTGAATTTCAGATAAAGTCCATTCAATTTCAGAAATGGTAACTTGTATTTCAGAATTTGTAGGTTCAATTTCAGAAAATGAATCCTTTTGTTTGTTCGAAATATTTCCAATTGCATGTGTGATTAACAAACCATATCGCAATATTCAATTGTTCAAAAACAATTCAATAACATAATTATAATCTCAATTCAATCCACAGATGTCTTCCATCCAAATCGCAGGAGGATAGTAGCGTTGCACATGATTATAATAATGCAAACACATTTGAGGTGTTATCATTTTCATTGAATGATCTGCACATTCTTCAAGACATCGCAGTCTGAATTCTATCTGGTTGAGCAAACTGTTCGGATCCCCAGCTATGACCCTTTGGCGATGCTCTCTTGAAAAAGCTCTTCACTTCTGACTTGAAGGCACTCCATATTATGTTCAATCGAATTCAACATAGGGCATATAAGGATTTCTGAAATTGAATGGACTTTTTCTGAAATTCATCTCACCGATTCTGAAATTACGTTTACCATTTCTGAAATTGAACTAACCAATTCTGAAATCGAGATTACCTTTTCCGAAATATAACTCACCGATTCCGAAATTGAAGTTGAAAAGGTATAGTATTATTGACATTGACTTAAGACGTGATGTGTTGACGTCATTGACGTCAGCGTCAATTTGTCAAAATGGCACAAAGCATATATATTTATAGACTGGGGGCCAGGTAGCCGTGCGGACAGAGTGTCTATATTCTGATTCGCATTCGCTTGCCGGTCGTGGGTTCGATTCCTATCGACTGCAGAAATTTTCCTGATGGCCCAAGAAAGTGTTTGGGATCACACGTTAAAAGGTAAGGCCCCCGTCATTCCTTGCTCGCACAAGACTTTCGAAGACTTCTGAGGGTTGCTCGTAAGGGGGCAACCGAATGACGGATAGAACAATTTTGGTCTGAATTTGACTTAGATAAGATCCTGAATACAATGAACTATCTATGGGAACTTTACAATTATACGAACATATTTTTATAGAAAGTCAGAATATAAGAAGGCTAGAAAAAATGGCTAAATGGGAAGATGCAATTTTCAGTATAGCTAGTTGGGTTTGAAAATGGCTAGAACTAGCCAAAATGGCTGAGCACTCAGCAATCGGCGTACGGAATCGAGCCCTGTGCAGTTTCGGTTGGCCCACACATAAAATGTTTACTATCGCCCAAGGAGTAAAACCATAGAAGATACCTAGGTTCGATGAATATAGTCTACCTCCTCATAATAAATAGAAATTGGTTGAAGTACTATACCTATACGTCCTGGATTGATATGATTGATATGAAAATAACGCTTTTTTGACAGAGATGGCAAATGTTCCGATTGTAAATCATTTGTTTGATATTAGTGATATTCTTTCGTTCTGAACGAATTGACACATTTCACTTGACTAAATCAGTTGACATGCAATGAACGTCATTTCAAAGAACGCAATCGTTCAGTTCAAGTGAAATATTTCAGTTAATTCAGAGTGAAAGAGTATCACTATTGTTAGCGGTTATTAGGGCAGAGAAATCACCAATTTCGGTTTTTTTTTTTAATGTAAGGCCTATCATTTCCAATTATTGTAACTCTTTTTTTGTATGCGACTCGGTATGGTTTATTTTTTCAAAATGTTATTTTCAAAATGAACCGTTATATATTAGCTGAAATGGCTTTCGATACACGGCAATAACTGAAATTTGATCGAGTGGGCCAGCTGAAGATGGACTTTTTTTTTTTTTTTTTTTTTATCGATTGGAGCGCACGAAAGGGAATCCCTATAATGTTCAAAGAATATCGTGCGTTCCTAGGAAGGATAGGGACAGGAGGTAGGTATTGGAATTTTTTTTGAATTTTTGGAGATTATATGTTGTTGGGAATACTTCCACATCAGGCAATGAATTCCAGAGCCTAGCCGTTCTATGGATGAAGGAGTCTTGATAAAGTGCTGTTCGACATCTTTCGAGGTTGACTTTGTGTACAATTTCCATGTTCCCCTCGTATCCATTTCGAGATTATTCTCGTTTTCGACGGTTCAAAGAACCCATAAGTTTGTCGCCCTTGTAATAATCCCCGAGTTATTTTCGTGGTAATCACGAAAGTGACGAAGATTAAGGAATGTCAGCTTTCATTTCCTGACACCCTTGTCATTTTAAATTCGTCGGTATTCGAGTATTCAGTATTCAGTCACTCCGTTCCTGCCCTTATATACACACGACTCAGCTGAGGCCTTCCTCCCTTCTTACTAATTAGGTGACAGAACTGAATGCGATTATTTTGAGTTGGATGAAAAAAATGAGAAGAGTAGTTTGAAACAATGATACCTCTCATTTCAGATTGAAATTAAAAACGAATCGGGTGCGAACAATGCTTGTCGAAATAAAATTCTTGATTTTTAGTTCTTCCCCACTAAACATGAAACATAACAAAATTATTTTTCAGTTATAAGTTTTGTGATATTATTGAAGTAACATTGCGATAATGTCCTTCTGAAGTATCCAACACAATATTATGAAGTGAAACGTTTATGAGACATTGCATCAATATTGACATCTATATCATTAGATAATATTGTGATATATTGATTTTAGGTTTATCAGATATATCTCAGACAGAGTTTGTATGTTATTTGTGCAACGTTTTCGTTTCTCCACCTTACAACGTAGCTTACATGTATACAGGATACAAGGAGATGATATTTTTTCTTTTACGGCAAAGTATAACCTTGTCAACTGTCAAAAGTCAATTCAATTCCATTCCAGCCATTTTGTTTGTCGTCTATTATGGTGAACAAGCCAAATAGTGTGATCAGTGAAAATATTGATTTTCAGGTATTATTCGTAGTTATCAAAGTAAGTGAAGAACTAAACAAATTCGAAACAAGATATGAATTGCTCATGGTAACTACCTACTCATATTCCAGGTTTGCTCTGGTGGAATATAGAAATGCAACCAATCTGTATCCACTATATGGTTCGTATATATATGGATGTTTCCAAATATCTCTTCTTTCAATAGTAATGTCTGATAAACATCCATGAGGAATGAAAACCTTTCCTGTATGAGTTGAATATCCAGCTGGAAAATAAGGGTGTATACAGGGTGTCCGGAAACTCCACTAGCGGTTTCTAGACCAAAAATGGGAAGAAAAGATCCAATGAACATGGGTTGAGAAATTTCCTGTCTCTGTCTCATGTTCATTGAAACTTGTCTTTCTATTTTTGATCGTAGAAGCTGCTGGTGAAGTTTGCAAGGCTAATTTGTATTGTCGTGGTGAAAGTAATATGAAAATCGACGGATGATTTTGGGTGATGAATTATCTGGGAATTTGATTTTATTCACATTTCCCAATATACCCATTTCGTTCTTCCTCAAATAAAAATGTCACTATCGATCAAATTTTTTCCATAGGTTTCTGATAGTGGAATTTCAGGCATGCAGAGACATATTTTGGAGCAAATTATCTAGGAGAGTAAATCTCAAATAATTCAGGGAAATGAATATTACACCTCCTCGAATATTAATTGTTTGATGTTTGAGAAAATATCGAACAAAAAATTAGGTATTCATACATGTTTTGAATCATAATGGTGTAAGATATATGCTGAATTCACGAATGTGATCAGATGGAATGAAAATATAGAAAATCTGTCGAATGCAGTTTTATCTTTGAAAATTAGCCCGAAATACATAGTTGATAATAATTCTTCCATCAACATCTGAAGTGAATCACGCAAAACTTATTAAAATTGTTCGATTATGATTTTTTTCTCCATCTACTGATTTAACCCGGCGTCCTCCAGGTGTGGTGTCAGATGGTCAGACAAATTTTAAATCACTGGCATTTCAATTTGAATACACGCACGCTTCTTTGGCTGCCCATAGCTTCCCAAAACACTTCATTTTCATGCTGGTGCGAATTCAATCTTTAGTTCTACCAAGATAGTGAAATGCAGTAAACAGCTTCAGGGTCTGAGAAGCCCCACATGTGTATAACAAAGATATACACTCTATTCTAAGAATACATGTGAATTTTTGCTTTTTTTCATATTTGAAAGTATATTATATTACAAGCTACTCTTCTAGCTGATTATATATATTCGATGTGTTTTTTAAAAGTGTTTCTGAAAATATTCCTGATGTTTTTTTCTCGTGTTTCCAATTATGAGGTACATCAGACCCCCATATGCACCTGGGTGATAATGTACCGATTTTCCACCATTGAATTCCAATTTCTTCATCTTTCCGAATTCACATTATGGAGGATTCGACTGCTATGAATTTTCTATAGGTACATACCTATATACCTACAACAATCAGTAGAACGTTCTTCGTTGATACTGGAAACCTTTCACTTTTGTATTCACGCCCATAGTGATCATATGAATGATACATGATAATATGGAAATAATATGAATCGATTATTCGCATAAATCCGCAACATTCAAAAGTTGACAACATATTATTCTCACATCATCATGCATCACATATCTTTTCTGCAGTGTCGTTCGCGCATACTTATTAGACAATGCATACAATTGTTTAGTGAATTGTCTGTTTTGCATTATAAGAACTCGCATTAATTTTTACGGCGCCATCTACAAACAATGCCAAATCAGAAGAAGAAAAAAAGAACCGCGCTCAAAGCCTCCCATATACAAAAGACGGTGAACAAAAGCCCGACAACAATTGAGAGCTACGATAATGATGACGTAGTAGTGATAGGTGAGATTGGAGAAAACGTCTGCTTGTAATTAAATCCGCCAACGTTGAAGCTGAAAGTATATATATATCTCGAGCCGGCTATTTTTTGTTTTTCATCCAGCCGTTAATGCAGGAAGCTGCAGGGTTTTTTTTTTCATTGGGAGAGACCAAACGGTGGACGTCACTCCCCGTATATAAAATGTTGAGAGATGTCTTTATCATTACTCCATTTGTATTGAATGTGTGGTGAGTCAGCAGTATTTTGAGTGATCATGCTCTAATTTGGTTGAGATATCAAAAAGTCATGAGACTCCAAACATAAAAATAATTATTGGAGATGATGATTATGATTACAACATACAACATTGACAGCACTAGCAGTAGCAGTAGTTTTTCCATGTAATACTACTATACTTACCTGTAAATGATGATCTTACCTAATCTTATCTTATCTGGTACATAACTTTTAAATCACTTTGTATAATCTGTTCATACTCGGTATAGGTAGCTATAATTTTTACTTATATTTTACGCCATCAAACCTATAACTAGAGGTAGAAATCAGAATGCAGATCGCTATGCTTTTATTTCAGAGCGGATACTCTGTATATAGCAGAATTTTGTAGACATCATGATGTTGTGATACCTAAGAAAAGTTAGGAAAGTTGAATTCAGTGGTTATGAGGTTATGATGGTCTTTTCACCGCCTATATATATATAGGTATACGCACGATGTTATTCCACAAACATTTTAGGAATTTCCTACCGTGCGCTCCAAGAGATGAAAACCCTCCTTTTCAATAAGGCGTTAAGTGTCTTTTTCTACCAATGTATAGTTCTCATCATTTTATGAACTACTATAGTATATTCGATAAAGACATAGCCATCACCTCTGTTTTAATTAACCCAAATTCACTGTTCTGATGCGCGATTCGCAGGAATTACATTCGGATCTTGTCATGGCTACTAGATTTCAATTAGAATTGAAAAGAAGTGTTTTCATAGTGACAATAGGTCCATATTTCAGTTTAACAGAGCTACACCAAGAAAAAGCCAGTTATACAAGTCTCCATTCAAAAACATCCTATAACTGCTAAATGAAACATTTTAACCACGAAATGTCATCAGATGAACGTGAAAAGTCAACGTTTTCAACGTGAAACAGGTCACCTTCTCGAATCACTCTTTTTGTTTTGATAAGGTTACCTTATAGATTTGAAATGGAACAAGATTATCTGCTCCGCTCGTGCTTAAAATACTCGTTACTAAAAGGACGTTTATAACACTTGTTACATAATATACTATTCTCCATTTCTTCTCATATATTTCGTTACTAATTTTCATAATCCTACACCGTTGGAACCCTGAAACCTGCGGATAAAATTTTAATCCTTTTGCTTCAGATTAGATTCGAAATAATTGATATACCTATATACTGAGTTTGTGTACTTAATTGCAAAGACTCTAATCTTTCGCGCATGCAGAAAAAACTTCTAATGAAACAATCTCTTGTCCCCGATACAAAAACAATTACGCTCCCCAATAAATTGTCATGCAAAAGACAGTGTTCACATTTTAATCGTCTCTCAGGTGCAATAATAATTAAGACGGGGGCCGTAAAATGGCGCAATAGAAGGCAATTCGAAAAGGGAGATAACGCCGGCGACCGGTCGTTTCGCTGGGCCCTCGAAGATTACTAACTTATACGATCATGCCCGTAAATTAATTAGAGCGTAGTTAAACGGAGCTCAGTACCAATTACGCTTACTTTTATGCAGACATTCAAGCACCGCCGATGTCGCCAAGAGGAGATTTGCCGAATAAAATTAAATTGATACGTACACACCACAGCGGGTACTAATATAGTAATTATTATACAGAGTGCATGTCCCGAAATCAGTCTGCCATACTTCAGTAGTAGATTCTTCTATCAAAAATAAGAATAGAAGTTCCTGTAATTTTGGATCTAAAATGCTTCATGAGGGAGCTAACCCCCTTAAAGGTGAGTCCCTAAAGAAAAAAACAAACATTTAAGTTATATCTATAGCCCTGGAAAAACTATCGAAAAATAATCAAAATCACCTCGAAACCCTTATAAACAACTCTATGCTGTAAATGCTAAATTGGTCATCTTCGGAGAGGTTCTAAAGTTCGACACCAGAGGCCGACCACTTCGTGATTTTCTATTTGGTGAAATCCTTCGAAAGAGAGTGGTTTTTACTTTTCATTGCGTGATCCATCTACATCTACATCAACACTATTTCTACTCCATATCAACGATTTGTTGGAAGCAACTTCATGTCCAGTACACAGCTTCGCGGATGATAGTATCCTCCATACCGCCTTCTCTTCCAGGGCTCCAATACCAGCCAGGCAAATCAGAAACGAACGAGGAAGAAATGTTGACAAGATAAATATGGACTTGGCAACAATTCTTGAATGGGGATCCAATAACTTGGTAGATTTCAATGCAAACAAAACACAAGCATGCCTTTTCTCTTGGAAAGCCGATCTCACTGTGCCCAACATAAGCTTGTCAGGAGTAACCATATACCTTTGAACACATCCATTTCGATGCTTGGGATTACTATCAGCAATAACCTTTCTTGGGAAAATCACGTGAGATCAGTTGCTAAAAGTACATCCCAAAAACTTGTTTTTCTGTTTCGGGCCAGGAGCTATTTCACTTCCAGTCAACTGCTTATGATCTATAAGGCGCATATCCGACCTGTCCTGGAATACTGTTCCCATATTTGGAGTGCAGCACCCAAACATACCCTGAAACTGATGGATGCTGTCCAAAAAAGGGCAATTCCTCTCGTGTGTGATGCCTCGCTCACAAACTCACTCACTTCTCTGGAACACCGTAGAAAAGTTGACGATCTGGCTCAATCTTATAGATATTTTCATGGACGAAGCTCTTCTGAAATATCAACAATTGTTCCTCCCTTGGCAGTCCCCGCGAGATTAACCCGTCGAGTTGCGGATTCGCACCTCTTCGTGGTTACTTTGCAGAACATCTATTTCCAAAGACTCGTTCATCCAACGAACAGCGAGGCTCTGGAACACATTGCCAAGGGAGGTGTTCCCCTCCACCTCCAGAAATTCAAGAAGAACACCAATTCCTACCTCATTTCCCTTGGTCCTTACGATGTTCTCTGAACATTACAGGATACCTGTTTTCGTGGGAACCAGAACATAAAAAAAAATTAATGCAGCGAAATAGTTATTGTCAGTCTCGTTCATGCAGCTTTCATTTTTTCAAACGCGTTCATCTTCTCCCAATGCAGCAACTTGGGAGCGAGGAATATTTTTGTATTGGAGTTTCTTGAAACAACTTTCGAAATCTTTGAAATCGGTAACTTTCAGCTAATAAGATGTAATATGGCTTCTTCAATTCACTGCTTCCAAGTTCATGATGAAAAATAAAGGTGAAAAAAGATCATTTTCAATTCATGTACTTCTCACTATGACTATGAACTAGAACTAGGATAACAAGGGTGTATATTTTGTATTGGTTTGATGAAACAAAGTTCTATCTGGGTGTAGACAGGACCATGATAAACCGATAAACTAAATTGAGAGAAACATTCTTTAGATAGAACTCTGCATTATGACTGACTCATTTAAATTCCAACAGATTGCGATAGTTGACCTCTCAAAATGAAGAATTCATCAGATAGAAGATAGAACCAACCCTAAAATACCAATATCAAAATTTTTGCAAAATTGACAGATAGAACCTTTACATTCTAGTGCGAGGCTATGATACAATGTAAATACAGCCCATATATTATTTGAGCATGTTCTGCGATATTTCGGAAACGAGACAGAATTATTCGGCAAATGAGCTACAACACGGGTTCAGAGAGGGGTGTACGATGCCATTACGATGATTGCTATTATCGCACGGCCGTGCCGGTACGGGGTTGGTTGAGGGGTGTAGGGGGGAGTGGGGCCGACAACGTTGAAAATGCAATAACTGTCAGTTGTTTTCTCGCCGTGGCGGCCGAGGCGGATTCAGGACCGTACTCGAATGTTAATTTGAAATATCGCTGGTTTTGTCATAATGTGCCGCGAGAACAAGATAAATATCTCGATCAAATAATTGGAAAATGGTTGGTTTCGTATCGAATGCTTGGCATGTTATACAGGGTGTGAAACAATTAGGTATTGCGACAAATTAGGGGTGATTCCTTCTCATATTATATGAAAGAAGTGAACATGAATATAAGTCGAATTTTGCTTTGTTTTTGAGATACAGGGTATCAATGTTTTCATGAAAAATTATTTTTTATTAATCACTCGAAAGTCTATTTGTCAGTTTCAACGATTTCGTTAAAAATCACATAGAACTCTTTTTACAGTAATGAGATTCGAAATTATAATTCCAGTGGCGTCGGAAAGGCCTTTATGAATAATATCATTCTACGCCACTAGTTTTTCTAATAAGTTTCCTGCACAGTTTCTGAGGAAACAATAAAAATTCGATTTTTTCCCAAATTTCAATGCACCATGGAAGCATTACCTATAGAGAGAGAGAATTATATATACGTTATTGTTACAGAAAATACATCATGGTTACAGAGCATGTAGATCGACAGTACCTAAGGTCATACAAGAGAATCTTGAAAAAAAAACAAATAATGCTTCGAACTTCAACATTCTAAATCTCGAATTTTTCATGTGTTTCTCCGGAATCCGTGATGATTCGAGTTTTTGGCAACACTGCACCTATCGACCTCTCACGTTTTTTAAGTGCGTCGTCATTGGTAAATGCCTTTATCTGTTTCGTATCCCTATATCGCTGAAGATATTGAATTTTTCAACAATCCTGCATTAAATCGTATTTTTTAACTCTGACAAATAAGATTCTGTGAACATACGAATGCATCAGAATCAGAACAGATGATGTCACTGTAAACCGTCTCGAAATCCCACGGATTTCAGAAAAACGCATGAAAAGTCAATGTATATGCTATTTGAGAAGAGTTTTTTTTACTTGTTTCAAGTTAAATGGACTTGGTGAGTTACTCGATAATTTTTGATAACCACAACGAGGATCTTTGAGGTTCAATGTTGAATAACTTATTTATTATTATTCATTATATTTATTTGACAATTTATATCACACGTCATAAGTTACATATAGTTAAATCACATTTAGAATCAAGAATTATAAATAATTATAGTGCATATCATGTGAGGTGGCATACAATTCTTCGGTACTATAAAACATTTTTGACAACGGAAAAGCTTTGATATGTTTTCTGAAGTCAGTAACTTACTTCTTGATTGCCTCTGGTAGCTTATTGTGAATCCTAACACTATTGGGTTCTCTGAGCGTTGCATTCAAATTATTTCGAGGTGGCTAAATCTCGTTAAATATAATAGTGATCTTTATTATGAGTGCTGATGCTTTTTTTTATTGTTATTGTAATAGGTATTATCGATTCTATACTATTTTATAGCAAATGGCTTTTCTAACTTTATAGAGGTCGAGTACGGTCCTGTGTCGAAGCAGCAAACAGCGAATATTGCAAGTGGCTGCAGCGGTGCGGAAAATCGTACTTGACACGTTCATATCCATGGCAACTCCGTCAGATATGAATATTTCATAGAATACATTTTCATACTTTATTGAATGTGTCACCTCTGATTACGAACAATATACCTGTCCTGTGGACCGAATGATGTCTTCGTAAAACACGACGATAACTACTGCTGTTACTGCTACTGCTATTGCTATACTACTGCTGTTACGTCTGATGCTTCTATCATGTCTATATACAGGGTGTCCCGAAATTACATAGAAATATTCCAACCACAGATCCTAGAAACAAAAATGGTGAAAAAAGTTTATGTAAACATATGGGTCCAGAAATTGCCCCCTCAGGAGTAGCTATTTGAAGGGGAGCCCGAGATGCTTTGTGTTGAGATAACGAAATTTGGTACATTTATGAAACTTTTTATGCCCAACTCTTTTTTAAATGCAATTTTCGGCAGTTTGGTCAGGAAATATCAAAATTTTTACTGAAAATTAACACTCCTGTTGAGTTTCGATATCACTCACAATAATTTTCGAGATAAATCGATTTTAAGAGTCTGCTGCGTAACAGAAATAGTGACTTTTTCTTCTAATAGGGTAAAAAATTCAATGTTCTGATGCGAGATACGCGAGAATGGCACTCGAATCTAGTAGGTATTTATCAATATAAGGACTTGTCATATGCTGGTCATGATCATGACTACTATATAGATTTCAATCAATTGAAAAGAAGTGCTTTCATGGTGACAAAAGGTCCATATTTCAGATTTTTAAATTATATATATTGAAATAATTGAAATTTACATATATTGTAAGTGATCTTGAAAAAAAATACACTTTGGGACCTTATCCCCCTGGGCTGAAGCCTTATGTACGGATCTTTTTCTCCTTGAATCCAATAATGAACGCGTCGTTCGAATCTGAATAGCCCTCTATGATTATAATCATATGGCGAAGAATTTGCATTTCCAGAATCTGATGCTATCCATTCTTGGTAAAGTTTAAAGGCATCGTTCGTGTGTCCATGGTGAAGTGAGATTCATGTCGGATAGGTATTTGTACATCACAATGATTCATGGGGTCGGTTTCCTTCTCCTCGTTGTATGTATATGTGTATATATACCTATATATATATATATTTCTCGAGGTCCATTGGAGAGCCGTCGGAATGGCTAAATTGCAATCCGCACCGAAAACATGCAACAATCGCGAGCCGTGGCCATAAATTAGGGCCCTTTGTGAGTCGGCGTAAGGCCATTCAAGGCTCACTAGACGATAGGGTTCATTAAATCCGTTATCGCGACTTTCGGTCGTTTCTGTTGGAAAACTTTGAAATTTATTTCACTTATCGTTATTCCAGAGTCGCGGCGGTGAAATGGAACCGACGACTAGAAGTAACTATTACCAAACGTTCCCGTCGCGTCCCGGAGTTTTTCCATTTTTCGTTGTAAGCGCCGGCGGATCGATGGCGGATTTTTAATGGAAAATGACAAAAGCTCGTGAGAAGACGAGGAATTATGGCTAGAATGGAATAATCTCATCAATCCATTCGACTATACGGTGAATGCCCTGTACTTAACATTGTCGATTGTGAATTTAATTTCATTCGTATCGTTTGCTACTCTCTTCTGCACTTTTCTGGACTAGTCCGGGGAGTAAGTGTGTCACGTTCCCGAAACATCAACATATGAATCGGACGGACAGCTTATCCTCATGTTCTGATACTTCAGCAACAGATTTTCCAATATCCATGATAAAAATGAAATTTTCAGAACTGAAACATTCTCTATGAAAAACATGGATAATTAGTGAATCAGGCGTCCTGATTCCGATTCCGAAGTGATTTTCAACCTATTTTGCCCCCTAATATCATTTCCCAGATATTGGGGTGGTTCCATGGCTGTTGGCGAGCAGTGTATATCACTGAAGATGACCCCACTTGGTCATAGACTGCATTTTTGGTATCTCTCGCTCCAGCAAATTTCAGGATTCTTACCCAACGAATACGTAATACGCACAGGGGTGTTTCCATTAGAAGTGAGACACACTGTATTAAGGTCGATCTACGCACAGATAAGAATAGAAAGTATGTCTCTATCAATGACATGATGTGTCCGAAGCTTCCTCAGGGCATTACAAATTTTGCCTAAAGTATACGAACGTTATTCTGGGACACCCTATATTAAATGATGAGGATATTTCTATTTTTCCAAGTTTTATTATTATGAACTTAATTATAGATACTGATTTGTGTTGCAAAATTGGTCAATGCATGAGTATTTTCTCCATCACGAATATGCCACAGAAAGTCTTTCTCCATTTATGCAAATAATGCAATCATGATTTTTTAGGTCAAAGGTTCATTCTTGGAAACAACGGTACATTTTTCTCCGTGTATTCGTTGGTGTTATTCGAGGTGACAAATTTTGAGCCATGAAATATCAAATCCGGCATCAAAACTTTCGCATCTGTCAGTTCTATCTTGTATTTTGTATTCAAAGATAGGGGTCGATAATATCGTAAAGACTCTTGTTACGATATGAGATGAAAAATTTGTCAAACGAGGCCGAAGGAAAATTTAGATTCCGATATAAAAATTGCGGCGAATGCAGCAATCTAAACTTTAGTACTTGCTAAATCCCGGGATAGGTACGAAAATGAATGTCTATATTCATGATAAATTTGTTCAAATTTCTTTTTTGAGTAAAAATAAAATTTGAACTTATTTTTTTAATTGCATGTGTGTTATATTATGCTGTATCATTACTGTATCACCATTGTTTACCTGTACCTATGGGTGGAATGATCATGATTATTATTATTTCACACTCGCAATCATAATTACCAATCAATAAATAACATCAGTATCAATGAACGTGCCAATCGGTCCTTTGTCAGCCGACTGACCGAACAGACATGAAAACCGCACGCAAAATGTTTAATCGTATCACGCACAACATAAAACCTCGGTGTCGGTTTATTTATGGCCGATATTTTTTTTATTATATCCCGCGATTTGATGGAATAATATGCAATGTGTGTGCAATGTACGCGAAATTGAGTTACAATTCGATTATCGATGGAAATTCAAGCATCAAGATTCTATGGGCGCAAAAATGTTATTTTTGGAAACTCAGGTGGGTATTTTTACCTATACAGTGTGTCCCACTTACCATGCTCACCATGGGTATCTTTTTAACGGTGAGAGATACGAGGTCGATTAAATGACACCAAATGTGGAGTTTGTCAAGGCCAACTATAATGTGAAAAAATATTTTGAAAAAATCTATTCGTTTTTGTTTTATACGCAAAAAACAGATTTTGAACATTTTCGAGTCTCCTCCGTAACTTCTTTATTTATGAAAATTTTCAAATAGTAATTTCACATTCTCATGGCAGTTTTTCAAAGTAATTTAAAAAAAAATATGAAATTTATACCAACTCTTCTAGAATTTGAGATATCAGCACCAACTTTGGTTTTTCAAAAGAAATTATGGAAGGGTTGAAACCACCCTCACCCCCTGACATTTTTTTAGAACATCCTCAGAGGTGGTAAAAGGTTTCTCAAATTTTTTGAGCAAGTTGACTATTCGAATATCTATAGCATCATTTGAGAAAAGCATGTTTTTCCTTCGGAACTATGCGGAAAACAAAATTTTCACGTGAACAACAAAATAAAGATAAATAATCAGTTATCTCGCTTGAAGAATATGAGAACCTTCTTACCACTCTAAGAATGCTCTGAAAAAATGTCAGGGTGTGAGGGTGGTTTCAACCCTTCTACAATTTCTTTCGGGTTTCTTTGGTACTTTGGTTACTGAAAGGAAGGTTATCCTCCAAAATGCACTTTCGTCAAATTTCATCCAATTTGTTCAAATAATTTTTGAACAGCGTACAAAAATGTGTTTTTCTATATGAAACTTTGAACTCGTCCCAAGGACAATCGGTCTTTTTTTTCAAGTAAGTTTTGGATCCAATCGACTTATTTTGACCTGTATTACACGTGGTAACTCTGTGTCCCAGCAATTTTATGACAACCTGTATAGTTTCAAGAGCGATTCCGTATCAGGTTCTTGATGTGTCATGATGAAAATAGTTATTTATTATACAAGGGAAAAAAGTAGTAGATTTTAGCTCCAGGTTGTGTTGTCTCCCGACGCGTAGCGAAGGGAGACAAACAACAATTACTTTTTTCCCACGGGAAAAAAGTAATTCATGAAAAGTGACATTTCATAACCTGCCAACAGAGATGAAATGCCAAACTTTTTTGCCGTCACAGAAAAAAAATAATATATATCTATCGATTTCACTATCCTCGAGAGAAGTATCCATCATTTTCATTTTTCATTTGTCTTCATTCTCTATACATTTTATGGTATCTATAGCAATAGATGATAAACACGCCAGGCTGTTTGCTGTTGGAATAGATGTCATTAAATATGGCTATAAATTAAGCCCAACTCGTTTCAGAATAACACCTCGTGACGTTTACACTCGATAAAGTGCATGATCGTATATGGTGCATACCAATAAAGGTAACTATTATTCTCAGTTATCGTGTTCTCTGAAGACTATATCGCCAAAGTATTTCATGGAATTATTTCATCTATATTCACCTTACGGGACTGGCGTGATTTTTTTGTCATCAGGAACTGGCGTAACGAATTTCGAAAATATTCTTGCTCATTTTATATCAAAACTTCAAAAACAAATCAGACAACATGTAATTTGCACCCGAGAAATAAATTAGAGACATTTATTGGCACCATTATGGAAAAGTTAGTCTAATATGCGAATAATTTTCTGAATTATTCTGATTGTGTTGATTCGTATACTCGACAATCGTGCCAGCATTTGCAAGTCAGAAAAGTTTTTCCAAATTTTGGACGCAGTCTCCAAATGTTTCACAGCTACTTTTGGTCGGTCCTATGGAAACCGTGTTATCAAGTCCTGCTCGAAGTGGAACATGTTTTAACCATTTACATGTTCAATCTTTTTCAACGCAAAGTTACCCTGCAGAAACTTCCTTCCCAATTTCAATATAAAAAACGAAAAAAGATGCTACTCTACGTCTTTTTATTCATCATCATTATCTCTATCTTCAATATCTTCCTCTTCCTCGTCATTGACAAGGTACTCTTACATTAGTTTATTCATGAATATTCATTGATCGATATCATCTTTCCAGGAATGATTTGGAGAGCAGAATGGGCGATATTCAAGATTGACCACGGTGAGTCATTATACTTAACATTTATTTTCCTTATTTCTTAACACGCTAGTACCTATTGTATGTTCGTATATGTTTGTATGTAACGCGGAATTTTCGAACGTGATTTTGAACAACTTCAGAACATCGAATTGAATTGCATCTTCACGCACTTATAATGGACCAATGACACTTGCATGATTTAATTGTTTTGTTTCATTATCCCGATCAGTATCTTCAGAATTAACTTTTTTCCCCGAATAAAATGGTGAAAGATGTTCCGTTGCACCAAAAGTTCAAATGTTCGTATTTATTTCTTCGAATACCTTCAGAAAGGTTTCGATAGTCAGTTGTTTGAAATATGTTAGAGAGCAAAAAGTAGCGATGAAGAGCAAGGTTGCATCTTCCAGGAGTATAACGTCGGGAGTGCCCCAAGGGTCTATCTTGGGGCCATAGCTTTTCATTATATATACTGCCGACCATATGAATGAAATAGAACATGCCAAAGTTTTGCTGATGATACTCAACATTTTGCACCGTACGGATATCACATATAGCCGAATATAAAATTAATTCTGATTTTGAAAATATAAGGCTGCTATCAGATAAACATAATTTGAAGTTGAATGCGTCAGAGTCTATATGTACATATACTCTTCGGTAATAAAAAGATGGGGCAATTCCGAAATCAACTGAGCATTAATATTGGCGAAGATCCTGTTCCATATACTTCAAAACTGTGAAGTCCTTGGGTATATTTATTGATGATGATCTAAAATTTTGAAGTCAGGTTAAATCTATCACAGAAAAAGCATTCTGCAATTTGAAATTATTATATACTAATAGATCAATTTTGGATAAAGAGTTCAAAATCATGCTCTCGGAAACGCTAGTAGTAGTAATATTGTTCCAGAAAAAACAGATTTCCTCTTGCAGATTTATATTTGGTTTGAGAAAATATATATGACCATATTTCTGAAAAAATCAACAGTGTGAAATAGTTAAATATGGCTAATCGGCTAACCGCCCAGTATTCTGTATGTATTCATAAGATTGTACAGAGTGGTATGCCCACTTATTTGCATGAGAAGTTATAGTTCCCAGAAGAAGCATTCAGATATTAGGAATTGCAATATATATACATTAAAAAAAAAGTCAAGATGAAATTGCTAGCAAAACAACAAAAGTTTACCCTTTATGCTGTTATTTTCTTTTTGGCTTCTTGTCAATTTTATATGATTAATGATTCACTCATTTTCGTTTATGCCTATATATAATTAGGTGTTCTAATTCATGTTTATTATAATATAGTATAAGTAAATAGTTTCAGTATATAGTATAGGTGGTGTTGATCATTCTGGTGATCACCGGAGGACATACACATTTTTTGTTCTTAATAACATAGAGCTTAAGTTCAAGAATAACTATCACGCCTTCATATTTTCTGTATGTATATTCGTACCCGCCGATAATTTAATAAAGACGATTGTTATTATTATTATTATTATGTTTATCGAAAAATATAAAAAATGTTTTGGACATCGAGACATCGGGACCGTTTTAAAATTGCAAAAATAATCATCAGACGTGTATATATAGGTCCAAAAACTGTCGGTAATTATTTCATTTGGGGTGCAAATATCCCTGTTGCTGGAAGCACTCAAATCACGCTAGAGGGAAGGCCGACACGGTTCACGTCGAAAACCAAATTTGCCATTATTTTTTCCACACCGAAAGATATATGGGCATCTAACCCCCGGATAATTAAAGGGCCATATATAATCCGTGAGCAAAAAGGGCCTCTGCAAAGTTATTTATGGATGCGGGTATGCATCAACCTTTAGTACATAGAGAAAGGAGACCAGAAGATAGATAGATAGATAGATAGATAGATAGATAGATAGATAGATAGATAGATAGATAGATAGATAGATAGAGTTTATTAATCCTTTGTGCTACAACATGTATAGATAGGATAAGTCACACATGATGGTAAAGGGTACAAGACTACAATTTAAAAAAATAAATAAATAAATATAAAATACATAATACTAGATTAAAAGTATATGTGATACATATTCTTATATGGAACACATTTGTTAATGTTCCATCTTCAAGTAAAAGAGAAAAAAAATAAATTAACATGTAAAACTTCATATTATTTATAAAATTATAGTCAAATAGTACCGACAGCTAGTTTAAATTCATCTACAGTATAAAAACCATTGTCGGCTAAAAATATTTTCAATTTCCTCTTGAAATTTTGAGGTTTCAGTACTTTCATTTCAGTTGGTAGCATGTTGTAGAGACGAACACCGGCGAACATAGGGGATCTTTCATATTTTGAGTGATGGTGTTTATGAGTAGTGATCATATTTCTACTTCTTGTATTATGGGTGTGAATTTCCGTTCTCGTTTTTAATTCGCCTTTCTTTCCATGTATAACTGTTAATAGTTGCATAATGTATATACTTGTTACAGTTAGTATAGATACGATTTGCTGGACGTGTCGATTGGTGTGATATTCTCAATTATTGGTAGAAATTGATTCCTATGTATATTATTCTCGATATTCTTCATCAATAATTCGGCCTATACATTTTGATGATTGTTCATTTCAAATGCGGTGTTTAAAAATGCGTGAAGATCGAAAATAACAAAAATTGGTAATCATCTGTAATAAAAATTTGCAGACAATCTACATATTTAAATGTTTTCAAACGATCTGAAGTACGAACCACTGAATTCGTGTAATTTGTATTGAAAAATGATCTGTTGTATCCGATTAAGCATACGGATACAACTAAACGCGGCATGTTTTTGTTCAATTGTTTCGAATATAGTGTTGAGTCCGAATGAGTTTGTTACAATGAAACTACATGATAATAACACTGTGGTATTCGACAACCAATGTAGTATCGAATTTCGAACATTGTGAAAAAATATGGACATGTATAATAGGGAGTCGAAATATATCATATACAGTGTGTCCACCTTAAGGACTTACCACTCCTGTTAAATCGTTATTATCTGACCGATTTCGAAAAACATTTTTTTGTTGGATAGGTATTCGAAATGTCCATCCAACAAGAGAGTGATTTTATTCTTGGACTGTTATCACGGCCAACTGCGACTGATTTTAATGACCCATATTTCAGTAAGTACTATTACGGATTTTTTTTTCAAAAAAAAAATAATGATAGAATCTGAATCAGGATCAATTGAAACATACCTTTGCCGATTTTCATCATCGAAAAACACAGGGTGTCCGAAGAAACGAATTATTATTTATTTTGAATAGGTGATCGGAACATGTACTACTGTCGTATTTTTGGAAAGAACCAATGACAAATTATTATTGAGGATCACTTTCAAATATATCTGTACCAATTTTCATCATTCGAATATACAATGTGTCTGAGAAAAAAATTTAAAAGGATATGTAGCAATATTTTTCATCATGATAATTCTTCACTAGAAAAATAATTATGAATCCGGATCACTTGAAACATATCTGTGCCGATTTTCATTATCATCGAACACAGGGTGTCCAAAAAATCAAATTATTATTCTTTTGAATAATAAAATATTACCTTATTCTTTTTTTTTTTTTTTCATTCATATCGTATATTTGAATGATGAATTTCGGTACTGATATGTTCGAATTAGTCCTCAATAATGATGTGTCATGAATTTCTATACCAAAAATACCACAGTACTACATTTTCTGATGACGTCGTATTCAAAAAATAAATAATAATTCGTTCTTTTGGACACCCTATGTTTGATAATGATGAAAATCGGTACAGGTATGTTTTGAGTGATCGTGATTCAGAATCCTCCATCATTTTCTTTCTCAAAAAAATCCCTAATAGTACTTTCTGAAATATGAGTCAATAAAGCTGGTCGCAGTTGGCCATAATAACAGTCCAAGAATAAAACCATTCTCTTGTTGAATGGACATTTCGAATACCTATCCAACAAAAAAAAGTTTCTCGAAATCGGCCAGATAATAACAATTTTACAGGGGTAGTAAGTCCTGAAGGTGGACACACTGTATATATATATAATTTACTAAATTCTTGGGTTCGTATGTACATTGACCACAAATTACACACTGTAGATTCGCTAATGTTGAATAGTTTTCCATGAAACTTGGTACAGTTCTATTTCAGAGAACGCGAGGACGATTCCAGTGATGTATATATACGGATTTTATCTAAAAAAATAGTTTCAATAGTAGGCCTTGGTTTCTTAAAAATTATCTCAGCTGGTCTCGGGAATACGTCTTTCACCCCTCTACATTTCAGAAAAAAATCATGAATATCACTTCATAAATAAAAATTGTATGACGGTGGCTTGCTTTCAAATGGTTCACTCTATAGAGTCTAGAGATAAGTATCTAACTGCCTAACCTGACCACATTTTGATATTTCATTGAATTATGCTCGGAATTATGTATATCATGCAGGATTTCTTCCGATTCTGTCTCTCCTGGCACCTGAGAGATGCCCCCGAATCTTCCTCTCGCACTCTGAATTCTTGCAGGAAGTATTTAAACCAATTATCCATTTCCATTAAAGCCTCGCGAAATATCCCAGAGATTGCACTCTAAATCAACTAAGTGCCTTCCAAGAAAGCAAACGGTGTTGCTGGAAGTACATAAAATAAACATTTATGCGATACCGCCTGCTCCCGTTATAATTAAATAAGAAAGACTTTCTTCAAACTTTCTCAACCCTTTCTGCAGCTTGTATCTAATTAATAATGGAGATTTGCGAGCTGCGGGGATAATTGGGGCGGAGGAACGATATTTCATGTGAAATATTTACCGAGATGTGAGAACTTGATAGGTAGGAAGGTATATGTTATACGCAGGAACATATTTCAGGAGAATATCCCGAACGATGTTATATTATAAAGTTTCTGGATTTTTTTTCAATTCTTCACATCAATTTTGTGGAAAGATGGAGTGATTATACTCATCATATAACCGATTGATTTTAATCTTTGGAAGAAATCTATGGTAACTCAAAGTGTAGTGATGTAGTTCATAGATGAAAAACCCAAAGTCATCTCAACAGCTTTTAACAAAATGACCAGAGATCACTAAAGGTACATGTTTCGGGCTTATATAAGCCCATCATCAGCCGATAATTAGTTCGAAGTTCTAGAAAAAACCGGTATTGACTATAAGGATATAGCTGCCATGATAACAGAGCAAACAAAGGCAAATAAATGCTCTATATGATCTGAAGAACAAACAGTAAATACATTTGTAAAGGCAGTTCATAACTGAAAAAACTTACTGGTATAAGTAATATTTGTTTTTATATAAAGAAGTTAAGAAAATTTTTTATTCATTTCTTTTATGAAATTATCATGACAAAAACTGTTAACGAATCCGGCCTTCTTCGTAAAGTTCGTAAAATGAGTGTTTTTCAATTTCATACACGAAACACGAACAACAGTTTTTCTACAACTGTGAATGTGAATTTTTGAAAATTGAGATTTCTAACAAAATATTGAATTGTCCATCTCCTTCAAAACAAATTAAAATATCTAATAAAATTGTGGAATCAACTCTTCAAGAGAAATCTTACGTTTCTGATCAGCAGCAACATGAAACGTCTCACTTATTGAAATTGTTTTATAATTAATAATCAATTATTACTTGTCAAATTTATTTGACAGTTATACACGAAATGAACATTTGGAAAATATATTTATTTTTTCTTCTCGTTATATAATTGGAGTTACAGACAAATTCCACTTTTCCATAGTAACTTTTAATGAGATTCAACGTGGTGATATCGATTTCGATCTATGCGACGTTTTGTATTCGTAGAACCATCATCATCAACTGATGAGTTTTTCAAATATTTGTTCCTGATTATGTTTAAACCTATTCTGAAAGTATAGTTTGAATTTGTTTAGACCTAGTTTTAACCATCATCAATGTTTGTTCGTACTTCAAAACGTATAAAACAAAAGAAAAAATGTCTCCAAAAATAAACTTTTCATATGATATAACTGAAAAACTGTGAATTAATTTTCGTCCATGCTGTGCAACCTTGTCTTTGTCACCCTGTAACTATAAACCCTTAAGTTTCAAAATTGTATAGGTACGCATTTTTTCCATCTGCATTTACAATTTCATTGATGGCTGATTTCTTCAATTTCATTTCACGGGTATTTCACTTATTGTAGAATCTACTGGTGTTGGCTATGAACATGACATGGTTTTGAGAGTTTTGTGTGAATTTTATCGTTTGTTGAGTCTCTATGATAATATGGATTCAAAAACTATAACGTCTTTATTGAGCGAGCGATATTGAAGAAGAATATTTCGAGATTTAACCATATATTACATAACACATGTATAATGTCGAAATACTTTTCGATGGATATTTGGAAATATTAGGGTAAGAATTTTTTTGGGTCCCCCTCTAGTTGGTATCCCATCTGATCAGGCATTCTGAAGACGAAGGGTATATAAGCAAAGCCGAACATGTTAATTGCAGAAAGTGTCAGCCTGGAAGACAGATGGCGATCGCAGGTGGTGCTTTCCTATTCGACTAATTCAACCTCCTTTCCTCTGCTTTCTCCCTATATAGTTTCCTTAGCTCATCAAAGAAAGGAGACATTCTCTGGATGCTCTAACGGGTGAATCCACACTGAGAATAAAATGTTCTCACTTCATTCGTGAAATTGCTCTGAAGATTTGAAATTCTTCGTATTACTATGTTGCTATATTTTCTCCGTATAAATTCAGATCTATTCTCTTCTTTCCTATAAAAAGGAGGTGATACATTTTATGATATATAATAATAAGAAATATACTTCATTGTCCGAAGATCAAAATCTTGTTGACAAAGCTTAGAATACATAATACTTAAATGGATTGAAAAAATTAAAACATTAAAACAGTTGAAAAAACAGACATTTAGAAATTCATAATAAATATCTGGTCAATTACATATATTATACTTGTTGGTATCGGTACAGAAAACACACAATAATAATATATGTGTAACTATAAAACAAATAAATTAATAAAACGATCATTCAACCACCAGATTATCGTCATAAAATTCCTGCAAACAATAGTAGGGTCTACTACTTAGCAATTTTTTGTTTTTTTCTTTCAGAAGCACTCAATATCTACATTGGATTCTTTAGTTTCGATTGGCAAATGATTAAACATCTCAATTCCGTTATAGATAAACGAAACCTTGATTAAGGAGGATGAAGGTATAAGGGTAATTTCAAATTCTTCCTTGATCTTTGTCTCGAGGAATATTGAGAAGAATTCATTTCAAATTTCTGGATATGTTTTTTCACAAGAGAGACAGCTTCCAAGATGAACAGAGCTACGACTGTCAATATATTCTTGTCAATAAACACTTGCCTAACCTGACCCACGTGGTCCAATTTTACAAATACTTCTGACTGCTCTTTTTTGTAATTTGAAAACTGAGTCCAGCAAGTTAGGGCTAGATTCGAAAAAGGCGTAATATGCAGTTTTGGCAGTCGATTCTCCCAGCTCTTCAGCAAATACTCTCGCAGCAAATTATCTGGCAGATATATAGTTTTCTTTTTATTTGTTTATATGTGTATCGAATTTCAATTTCCTGTCTATATGCAAACCTAAAAATCTAGTACACTCTTTTTTTCAAGCATTTCATTATCTAAGAATAAATTCTGAATGATGCATCATTTGAAAGAAACTATATTCATTTTTGTGATATTAAATGACGAATTTGAATCACACCAGGACTTGATAATTTCTATATCTCTTGATATATATTATGGTTCAGATCGTCAATGGTTCTACTCCACAAAATTGTGGTGTCGTCAGCAAATAATGTTAGTTAACAAGAAATGTTCACATTCAATAGGTCATTGACGTATAATAAAAACAGGATCGGGCCCAATACTGATCCTTGCGGCACTTCCGAATCTGTCTTAGTCATAGGCAGGAATAGTCAAGAGAACAAGACAGTAAAATATTATAGCATCCTTAAGTTAAATGATCTTTAAGGGAGTAGTAACATGATGATGTCAAGAATTAATTGAGTTGGCTTTTCAATAAACAGTTAATCTTCACGATATTCTTCAAATTATTGGGTAGTCTATTGAAAAACTTTGGGGCTAGATAATTTGATGCATTCTCTCTGATTTTGAATTTTGCAAACGGTACATAATAATTATTTTTCTGCCTAGTATGATATTATTTCAAATATATAAGTAAGACAGTAAGAATTTTGCCTTCTTCGAAAATCGGTCTTCAAGAAATTTTTCTGGGATATTAAACATACATCGTAATATCCTCTTTTGTGCTACCAACACGTCGGTCACTGATACTGAATTATCCCACAAACAAACTGCATATCACAGTCGAGAGTCTACTTGAGCAGAGTAAAAGTTCAAAATTTGTTTTTTATTCAATACGAATCTTATATTTCTCAATAAAAATCTAAGAGAAGATAATTTTGAGACAAGATTCGAGCATTGAGATCTCCAGACACCTGAAAATGTGACAGTTTTTTCTTGTTCAAGATTTGCATTATCACCGACTAGATTTATAGGTCCTGCTCTTTTTTGTCATGTATGGAATCTCACCAAGTTAGTTTTAGTTGGATTGAAGTGAAGATTATTTGAAGAAAACCAGGTACTGAGAGAGTTTACTACACTTCTCTTGGCAGCAATATTGTCATCACTTGTATGATATTTCAAAGAATTTTTAGTTAATTGATCATCCAAATTGAAAATTGAGATTACCGTTTTCAACAATTGTACCCTGAGTGAACATCGCGTTTTCATCTAACTTCTGTAGCACAAACTGTGTGAGTTTTTTTTTATCGTTGACGGTTTCGAATTGCTGTATCACGTTTTGATTTACTGCCGCCAATTATAATACTGCGACTAGAGTAAAAGCAGCGGAGAGAACACAGGACCGGGATGAAATATCAACCAGGAGTTGTTATATCAGAAGTTGCACGTCTGGCATGGGAGAGAGAGTTGTCCCAGGGGCGCGACAAAAAACAGAAAACATGAGATTTTTTGTAATTTGGAATTACGATTTATCATTGTGATTGTTCAGTTTCCGAATAAATTATAAATCCCCTAACTAAAATTCCTTCAGACGAAATATAGTCGACGAAAATATAAGTGGTTAAATAACAATTCGATCATGCACAAACCACAGGTATACAATTTTCTTATGATTTTTCTTCATTTTTGGGCGTTGTTTAAGAAATAATTAATTGATCTCATTGTATTCCAAGCTCTGAACTAAGTTTTCACTTGAAACAATGTTTGTTCTTAATTGATGGTTTTTTCTATCGATGAAGATTTTTGGATAAGAGTGATTTCTTTTTGAAAGTTTGTTGGTCACATGATATTTGATACAGAAATCTTATCGTTCATGGAATTTCAAACATATATATACCTATAGTATGAATTTCCATCGAGTATAGGGGATTTTCTTATTATTGATATATTCAATAATATACTATTGAGTAACTTACAAACTCCTCATCAGTTGTTCTTCAATATGTAAGCTATCATTATTATTTTGACCAAAAATTTTTTAGTATCATTTATATATGCATTTTTCTGAAATCGCCTGAAAGGTCGATCAGAGGAACATGGTATCTTTATATGGTTTACAAAAAATAAAACATGTTTTTTCCATCAATGTATTCTTATTGTGAACAAACTGATAGGTTGCTGGTCCTCGCGGGCTTCACAAAAACTCTCGCGTTTCAAATTTAGTGATAATCATTCAGGACCTAAGGTGATAACTGTAACGCCTTGTACCAACTCAGCGAAACGATTTTGGATATAGGTGAGTTGGCTAAAATCAACTTATTTTTATCCCAGGAGTCTATAGTCAAGCCATGTTTTAACCAGATTATTTTTCTAAAAAATGCATAAGATGCCTCGGATCAGAAATTATTTATTTGCAAATGAACCTCGAGACTTCTGACCTCTGAAAAGTTATCACCAAATTTGTACGGCGGTTTGTTTGAACCACTTGCAGGTCACTGATGATCAAAAACATCTCAAAACGTGACTTACAGTCATAGAACATGCCATGTCAAAAATTATGGAAATCGATCTCAGCCTACTCTTTTTATGAGCATAACTATTTTCTTCCATAAAAACTTCAACGCCTCGTACCAACTCAACGAGACAATTTTGGATATAGGTAAGTTGGCCTAAATCAACATGTTTTTATCCCAGGAGTCCACAGCCGAGCCATGATGTCCCAACCTTTTACAGGCACCCTGAATAGGCGGTATTTTGGGAAAAAATGTCTGTCCCGCCAATGTCCGCTTCAGGATCCCTTTTTCCTTTGGTACACAGTATAGAGCTAGCAGCGCTAGCAGGCAGCAGGATCCGTATATATAGCAGGGCCGCTGGGCTGGCTGGTTGGCTGGCAATATCCGCATTCCTGAGTCGGATTCTCGCGTTGACAGCTCCTGATATTGCAGGCCGGGGTGTCTGATAACGACTCGGCTGCAGGAATGTCGTTAGCTTTCCCAAAAATAACATTTAGACAGCATTATTTATGGCCCTGCGCTCCTATCGGAGGATGTTGGGACGTGAGCACGCCAACCCCATCCATATTAAATTATAGGGGATGTGTATAGAGGGTTGGTATATATATACATACACAGGGTGGCCCTTCCAAGACGTACGGCATGGTATTACAGGCGGGAAAACAATTTTCGTATGCAATAAGTTCAAATTGGCTGCCTATTGAGGATTATTTTGAATTTTTGCTATTGGTATTTAAAATACAAAAAGGTGGAGCACCAAATTATTTGGTGAATAAGCTGACTTATTATAAAGAAATGCATCATCATAACACCAGACAAAAAGAACACTTTTTTATTTTACCGAGGAGTGAAAGATTGGCAGAAAATTCCGTTTTTTTAAGGATTGAATCAATATAATGACTTGCCATCTGACGTGAAGAATGCATTTTCCATCAATACATTCAAGACCAAGTTAAAAATGCATTTATTGAAACGAACCAACTCAAAATTTTGAAGATTTGAAATCGTTTATTTAATGTCCTGTATTTTTATTGTACCTTTTGTGTTGATCTCAAGTTTGTGAATCAAATGTCTAGATGTTCCTTGTTCGTTTAGATCTAATGACTGTTTTTATATTACATTGACTTGTATATCAGCTTTTGCTAAATAAATAAATAAATATAAAAAAATACCTGCAACAAGTGTATTGAAGGTTTTAGGCATATGAATCATTTCGATTATGGGAAACAAGCAACATAATTTGTTCCAGAAACAGATGGAATTTTTGTTAATCATCAATGAAATGAGTTGTATTTGTTAAGACTACCTCACCCGTTATTTATTATTTTTGCGATTTTTAGGGCAATCAGGAAAAAATCGCATCGCATAAACCGCTTATTTTGAAAATATTAAGTAGGAGATTTCTACCAAATCTGACTCCGTATTTTTCCTTCTTCGATCTGAATTAGTATGAATTTTCAATCAGGAGAACGATTTTTTTCGACCTGTATAATATAGCCTACTGCATATCGAGTGACGTGAACTGCTAATTCCGATAATCTTCCAAATCTCACTCCGGATTTTCCTTAGTTTAGGGCAATTAGGAAAAAAGTATTTTTCGACCTGTATTAAACCTGTAGTACTACCATATAAGAAGGAGTTTTCAACTTAATCTGACTGATTATTTTTTGTAAGCTTGAATGAGTGCGTGTATAATTTTTTTTGGGTTTTTTGAACCGCTAGTTTTGAAAATCTTGAAAAAAGTTTTCTACCAAATCTGACTCCGAAATCTTTCTGTGTGGGCTTGAATGAGTGTCTATATGAACTTTTTGGGATTTTTAGGGCAATGAGAAAAAAATGTAATTTTCGACCTGTGTGAGCCTATACTATCTGATGGCATCGCGTGAACCGCTATAATTTTGAAAGTTTGAAGAAGAAGTTTTCCACTGGATCTGACTCCGGATTCATTCTTAATGGGTCTGAATCAGGGTTTATGAATTATTTGAGAGTGAGGGCAACCAAGAAAAAATATTTCTCAACCTGTATGAGTCTACTGCATTGCGTGAACCGCTGAGTTAGAAAAATCTAAAGAACACATTTTCAACTAAATCTTGGGACAGCCAGGAAAATAGTTATTAATTATACTAGGAAAGGAAATTATTTTTTCCGTGTATAGTTCACTATTTTTGTCTGTGACTGGAAAAAGGACGAATCAATATTGAGAAATATCACATAACATCAAAATTAGGAAATTATTATCGACGTGAAATTTGAAGCTTGAACAGGAATCCTTTTATCAAAAATGTCTGTCAGTCTAATTCTGTGATTTGATTTCAAGTAATTACGAATTTAGTGGTTGTTTATTTAATTAAGTAACCGCGAAGTCGAATGGAAGATGAAAGGACATGCAGTTCTTTCCCGTCACAGTAAAAACATATGTTTCGACATACATGATGGGCCTACTGCTGCATCGTGTGGAAAGCGCATTTTGAAAATTTAAGGAAGACGTACCTATTCTACTGAATCTGTCGCTGGATTCTTTCTTAATGAGTCTGAATTTTCTCTATAGTCTAAGAAAGATTCGCGACTTTCGAGACAATCAAGAGAACATTTTTTCTACCTGTATCTATCTACTTACTTTTCGTTTTCGATGGGCCACCCCGTATCCATATAGAGGGAGGCCAGAGAGATGCTTATATTGTGTTACTCGACTTTCTTCGGCTTGTAAACCAATTAGCGATGGGATTTATTGTGTTAATATCATCACGGAAATTGCTTACTAAAATAATTATTGTAATTATATGGTGATGTGATGGCGTTCGCAAAGTTGGCAACAATTTCCCGAGGGTTGAAAGGGAACGCACGGGTGCAACGAATATCAAATTGATTTTGTTACTTTCTAGTTTCGAGGTGATGTCAACACGAAGTCAACAAGCTTTTGTTTCAATTCAGGTCCAAACCGGATTGTGCAACCTTTCAATATACACCGATAAAAAGGATTTCTTCGATCAAACAAATCTTTTTTCATGAAATTGAATTCTTGTTGTCGAAAATTGTTTTTCCTGTACAGGGTGTATCTTAATAGCACCAAAAAAATTCAAGGGGTGTTTCCTTGTGACATTCTAGTAAATAAAGTTCATATAAACATCATGTGTCCTAACTTGCTCCTTTTTTGAGATACAGGATGTTGAAGTTGGAACTATTAATTATTGTCAATTATACCCACCCTGTATAAGCTTTCATGGTGCCAAAATTCAGTATGAATGGAGACTGAGAAAGCCCAAAAATTTCAGAATGATTCTATTTGGGGTTATTTGAGTAATCTCAATGGAAGTCTTGAAAACACCTAAGTATACATTAAAATTTGGAGTCAAATCGATTTCTCATTGTTTCCTCAAAAACTAACCGGTGGTGTAAATATTATTTCGAATCTCATTGCACTAGAAGAAGCTCCATATACTATTAACAAAACCACAACGTTTTATTGAAATTGATGGAAAGACAATTGAGAAATGAATAGAAAAAAGCTTTTTCATGGAAATATTAATACCCTGTATCCCGAAAACGAAGGAAGTTTGGACACATGTTTAACACCCCTTGAATTTTTTTGTGTTATATGGATATGAAGAAAATATTATCCAGTTGAGAATGAAGCAACTATAGGAATCTTTCCACAGTGAGAAAGCAATTAATTATGATTCATTAATGTTAATAGCCACGCAATATCTGCTATTTCCAGGAGTACTTCGACATCTGGCAACTATGAGTTTCATTCCCTGAATCATGACGTCATTCAGTAGTTATTGGTCGGCCGTTTTAATGAGACTGTGACTTTATTTGTGATTTTGAGACTTTAAAACCATCAGAATATATTCGAAAAATAGTGAAATTGAATACAACAGTGTAAAAAAATCGATCCACTGGCTGAACTAACTCATTATATGGTTAAGTATTTACCTATGTATATTTGCCGAGAAATCTACTTACTCACTTATCTAGGATATCGCAAATGTATATAATTAATCAAATATTATTGTTAGCACATTATGAGATAAAACTGCATTAGTTTGATCAACCTATATAAGAGAGATGAAAATACTATATATGACTATTATGTTTTAGCAGGATAATATTGCTGAACCTTCATACAGAAATGATCTTTTCATTTCTAATCTATCGAAAGAATGTGTACTATGTATAACCTACACATAGAGAGTTGTATCAAAAATCATAATTCTTTCACTCTCAGGTAGATCCACCAAATCGGACCTTAACGAAATGAACATAATAATACAATACACGCGGCGAATGAGAGGTCCCATTTAGTCTAGTAGAGCCAGCCTCCCATCATAGTCCCGCTTGGGAAACTATCTATAGGTAAAATGTGGAACGGATTTGGCCGAATACAAATCATCGAAAGCCCACCTGTTCGGTTCGGCTCAATCAACGTGAAACGTAGAGATCTCCTACGAAAATTCTGTAAAGTCAGCCAGTGGTGGAGATGATTCCAATACAGACCCTGAAAAAAAAACTTTTTAATTTTTTTTTCTACTCACATAACTAAAATGGCATTTAGGGTACGGATATGTACCACGCTAAATGATCGATTAATCACAGATTGTCGATCTGTGATTTATTCAAAATATTAAACACGTTACCATGGCAACACGATTTCTTAAACACATTACCATGGCAACGCAGTTCTTAAACACATCAGCTTCAGCAATTTGAGACATGTCTGGCCTGTCAATTGTATTAACTGCCAACTGTTATTTTCAATCATTTTACTTGGTTCTTTGGGATTTTCTCTCCTCGTTTCTATAAAATAAAAGTATTCGTATTATTTCAATATATTTGTAGAGGGACAAATCAGATGATTTGCCCCAAAATGTCACTGCGTTTAACAAATTTTTCTATCAGGGAGTCTAAAAGAAAAATCCAGTAGCTTGTCAGTGACAATTTGTTTGAAAAAATTTTTGAAGGAAAGAAATATAGATATATTGAAAAATATCGAATTGTTACTTATCTTTGGACGTTTCGGGACCGATTCTGCTCCCGTTCTCAACATGTAAATGCAAATTATTTTTCTTAGAAAGTTGTGCTGCGTATATAGTTTGACACTTTTCAGTGTCATACTGATGTTGGCATATGAATGAGCAGAATCGGTCCCGAAACGTCCAAAGATAAGTAACAATTCGATATTTTTCAATATATCTATATTTCTTTCCTTCAAAAATTTTTTCAAACAAATTGTCACTGACAAGCTACTGGATTTTTCTTTTAGACTCCCTGATAGAAAAATTTGTTAAACGCAGTGACATTTTGGGGCAAATCATCTGATTTGTCCCTCTACAAATATATTGAAATAATACGAATACTTTTATTTTATAGAAACGAGGAGAGAAAATCCCAAAGAACCAAGTAAAATGAATGTACTACCTCCTCGATTAACCTACAGACAGTATGTTATTTTCAAATTTTGTATCAGAATCATTCAAACAATATTCGTTTGTATCAGAATCCTTCATTAAAAATATATGCGAAAAGTAGACGAAAGTGAAATCGAAGAGAATGTTCTGGTAGTTGCACATCTCCAAGAAGTGTAAAAATGAAGCATCCATCTTTGAGAACAATTTATCTATTTTTCGCTAAGCATTAGCATTAGTAAAGAATGGACTGGACACATCTACAACCAATATCACTTATACGTGTCTCGCTGGCTGCATGCAGTTGCATGTATTATGTTCTCAATTCCCATTCCTTTCGAATTATTTTGTAGGTTAGCAGGAATAGCAGGTATGTTAATGTAATTTTCGGAGTTCGTAGAAAAATCATAGTGTGTAACGCGTTTATAAACTCTTCTAGACACTCGTTTATTAAACACTTGCTCCGCTCTGCTCCGCTCGTGCTCAAACTACTCGTTACTAAAAGGACGTTTATAACACTTGTTACATAATATACTATTATCAGCTTGCGTATTTTCATCAAACACGTCTCTATTATAACGAGAACTAGAAGCTTTGAAAGATTCAAGGATGTACCAATGATGCTCCTATAAATTCAACAGATTTGCTGATATGTTCCTTTTGATCTATATAACCGAAGCTGAGGCAAACTAAATAGCAGTATGATGTTCATTCCCAATACATTAGTGACAATAATTTAATAAGTGTAATACATACAGTGCTTTTCTTTAATGTCCCTCCTCCTTTTATTTTTTGAACCGGTCAACTGAAAAAATTGTGATGTGTGAACATTTTAGAAACTCATTGAATCAATTAAACATGTTCGAGGTTAGTGATAATAGGTAGCAACCTATTAATAGAAAGCACGCTAAAATGCGTACTTTTTTGCCTTGACTACAAAATACGTAGTGACGTCTGTGGCGAAGTGCCAAGGTCAAACTTAATATCGAGTAGGTACTTGGCGGTTTGCTTGGTGGTATAAGTCTAAAGAGAGGTATCAAGAAAAATACTTTCGTGAAATCAGAAGACAAAACCAAATTAGCTTTAGGTATTCAAGTCAAGAATGCCATTCTGTTATTCCAAGATTGCATGTTCTCGAAAGGAGGATATATTCGTAATTCAATCTCCCTATGAAATCATATTATATAGATAGTTGAATGAAGTATTTCTGTATCTTTCATTCAAGAATTTCATTCACTTTCATAAGTATGTATTATCAGAAGGGAATGCTTTCTCGTTGAGTTACACGAGCACATATTGTTGAGTAGTTATTTCACTTCTTCACCTGAGAACTGATTTGTCTTATCAGAAGTAGAGTTATTCGGCATTTAGAACTGATTAATTCTATCAGAAGTCTTCGAGGTTTCTTATAGAGGCAGTGAAATTTCTTAATTGAAGTGAATATTAAATTTTTAAAGAGGTGTAAAAGATAGTCCCACTTGCCGTGAATGCGGAGAAGATGAGGAGACATTACTTCACTTCCTCGGAGAGTGCGAGGCGTATGGACGGATGAGATTCAAAATCTTTGGATTAGATAAACTACAACAGGAAGATTTGGTCGAATTAGAGTGGACGGACATCCTGACCTTCATCAGAAGGACGGGAAGGTTCGAAAAGGACAACTAAAAGAGGGATGTGTGGATATGTGGAGGGCAGGGGTTGGCAAAAAGGGCCCATGGGGGCCTACTTGCCTGGCTACAGCCTCCCCACGATACTACTACTACTACTACTATAGAGAAAAAAGAGCGAAATTTCAAAACAAGAGCATCACGTATCTTGAAATTGGTATTCAGATGTCGCCAAATAAGCGATACACTGGATTCGTTGAAGATTAATCAGATTCTTGTTCAGATTTACTTGGAGTTATGAATTTTCTCAAGCAGAGATTAAATTCATTTCGATAATCATATATAATATAACTGGTTTCTTCACTGTATATCTTGGTACATCTCTCTCTAACACATTCGGGAATTTTGTTGGGAAAATTTGAAGCAGCATCGAACGAAGGAAATATTGTATTATTTCAAGGAAATAGTTGTGTTTCAAATCGAGATGAATTCTTTCTCAGATCGATGAATATAGGAGAGTGATTTCTTTCTTCATTTCGAGATTTTTATTTTTACTGTGTATCTCGAAATGATTATAGGTTTTCAATATTTAAAATGAGAAAATTAGGGCTCAAATAATTTGATTAAATATTGTGTCTGCTTGAGCTAAAACCATGTGTTGAATTCCATTATTCACTTCGTCCTATAAGAAAGAGCTTTCGGGTCGGTCCACCCTTGTCAGGTATACCGATTTATGACTTCATGGTTGGTAGGAAACGCTCAGCGATTCAACAACACTTAATTACACGCGGAATTATCTCAGTTACAAATTCCTTAATTACACATTGATTACCATTTCGAATTGGATCGTCGTTTTCCAAGTATATTCAATAGGAATCAACATTATTCACGAAGGAAGTAAAGGAGATATTATGTATTTGACATTCAAAAATAAATTAAAAATATTCTCCACAATTCGTGTTTCTCTGCATATCATATAATCGTGGTTCACTTATGTTTATATAGTCAACTCAAATCGAACAAAACCACATTGTTCTTGTCATTACTTTTGTAATAGATCTATCACTATTTCACGGAGATTGTTACGATATTACGATTTGTCATAAATCTATTACTATAAGCTCCAAATATGATGTTTCGTTACTAAAAAATCTATTTCTGTGTTTCTGTTTAATTTGTGCCATATAGGGTTTGACAAGAATGACAAATATCAGATTGTTCGAGTCTTACCTTTTGATTCAAATCTGTTACCTGTTTCCAAGAAAATCTATTACGAAAAAAATCAGACCCATCAGAAACAACACTATGCCCAACATGAGTCTGTGCCGCACGGTACACAGTAGAAATTTGGCAAACTATCAATCAGATATCAGATATCAGCTGGCATTAGGACTACCACCATCAAACCAGTGATGATCAAAATGTCGCAAATTAACGTTGTAAGAGAACAGTTGAATCCCACCTTGTTTTCGTTCTGATGATGCAAACATCAGGCTTCTCTCGCCTAATAATCAATCATGTATTCAAATGAGCAGTAGTTGGCCATGCGAATTCCCTCAGTCGATGCTCGTCGCTTATAATAAACGCAAAAAAGAAGAAGAAAAAACAGAAAATCCGATATCGAGTGACAAGGCTCAGCCAATTTGCTGTGTTCGCATTATCTGAAATAACTCGAATACATCTCGGCCTGCAAGATCACAGACCACGATACGTGCGAATGAAACAACAACCGCATCGGCCAAGCAACAACCTGCTCGATGCCAGCCAACATTTTTTTCGCGTTATTTTCCTTTGTGCAAATTAAAATGCAAATGATGATTGGGACGGGAGAATGATGATGGCGAGCAACAAACATTGTCGATTCGGTGAGCAGATTAAACGCGCGGTTTCGAGTTTCACATTAACATCTTTTAGTCTTAGATTATATATACAGGGTGTCCCTCCGGGAACTGCATCGATCAATTTATTGAAAACCATAGGTGGGCCAAATTTGAAATTTTGGGAGTTCACTATTGTTGATAAGTGCTATCCGGCTAAAATATTTTGAAGATTGTGGCACTTTCGGTTGTACCGGAAGTGGACCCCAACTTCGTTATTTCAAATGGGACACCCTGTATATTATCAAGGTTTTAGATTTTACGCATGATTCTGAACATGTTTCATGTATAATGTCCTATACCCAAGTCTAACCGTTTTCGAAATATTTCAAATTTTAAGTTGAAAATTGCGTTTGCAGACCGAAAAAAATTTTTTTTTTCATTTCTGGACATGATCATTTATTTTCGATTGATTATCGATTTATTCGTAGGAGAGCACCAAGTTCAGTAGAATTTCGATATCGATTCGATTACAGTTATACAGGGCGTTCACCAGAAAATGATATAATCAGATCCGGTTGAAAAAATTCTTGTATGTCAAGTTTTTCAAATGGACACCCATCAATTTATATTTTCATTCGATTTGGCATCGAAAATGAAGCTCACTTTGGAGTAAGGTTACCTACGCCTACACAACAGATTTCGAAATATTGGCGAATTAACATGTCTCAGTTCCAGAAAACCTCGTATTCTTGAGTTTACTTATTTTTAGTTGGCCTTGGCGATCGCAGTTGCGTTGGAAACAATCAACTGCCACGGAAATGTCTTTGTAATCAATCTTGCCGGCTCGTTTGAATCATTCGAATGAAGATTACTTAAATCTATTTATTATTTTAAACTGAGACATGTTCATTCTCGAATATTTCGAAAAATGTTGAGTGTAGGCATAGATAACCTTATTCGAATTTAGCTTCGTTTTCGATGCCGAATCGAATGAGAATATAGAATTGATAACGACATAAAAATACGTGACAAAATATAGTCAAAGTAAATACCACATTAAAATACTAAAATATCACAACTCAAACGTATCACTATAATATTCCTGCAAACTGTAATAGGGTCTATCAGAGAGGAACTTTTTGACTTTCTTCCTGAATCGACAATCATTCAGACTTGCTGATCTAATATCAACTGGCAAGTGGTTGTACATTTTTCCACCATTATATAGTATATGGAATCTTCAATAAACTCTCTTGTGGGTAGAGGAAGTTTCAAACTGAAATTTCTGTTTGATGATGGATGCATGGGAGTTGTAGTGAATTTTAACTTCTGCTTATTCATCAGGCAAACAGATTCCAGAATGAATAGTGCAATCACTGTCAATATTTTATTATTGGAAAATGAAATTTTGCAAGAATCTCGAGGTTTGACATTGCACATTTGACAAATACCTTATCGCTCGTTTCTGTAGAATTAACAGAGTTTTTAAAGACGTTGGACTGCACACTCCCCAAAAAGGTATTCCATATCGTAATTGGGAATATATTAGTGAATAATATACCGTCTTGGCAGTATGGAATCCTAATTCCCTAGAAATCGCTCTCACTGCATAACATCTAGAAGAAATCTTACCAGTGAGTATCTTGACGTGGTTACCAAATTTCAGATTTTTGTCGATCAACAATCCCAGAAACTTAGTATCATTTCTACTTTCAATAAAATTATCACCAAATGTGAGTTCATCAAGGGAGGATCTGAATGATATCATACTAGTTCTAGATATATTGAACGACAGAATATTCCATAATATAGTAGTACCATCTGCGAATAGAGTGAACTTTCCACTTATATCAATGAGGTCGTCGATATACATTAAAAAAGTACAGGTCCTAACACAGATCCTTGTGGAACACCATGATCAATATTTCTTTTCTTGGAGAGTTCTGGCGTTTTGACATCGCACGGTAAGCGGTTTTTGCAAATTCTACAGGCACTGAAGTCTATGAACTCCGCTGACCTGGAAGACATAAAGAAGTGTTCTTCTCTTTTCACTATACTTCGTCTCTTTTCAACAAATGCAATGAAAAGAGATAAGTATACTCGTATTGCGGGGCCATGTTGGGATTATTAAGCATCGAAGGGCAATGTTGATGCGTGGCTGTTTCGGTAGATTGTGTACAAAAAATTACTAAGTACTTACCCCTCGGCCTCATCACAGTCGCTATTATATTGCCGAAAATCATTGGAGAAAAAAATTCACCAGGCCCAATTAATATTCCCTGTGAGCATTTTTACGACGCGAATTTGCATTTGTGATTAAGCCCGCGGAGATTGGAAGTTGATGCAGTTCGTTGTCGATGTATACATATACATATAGAGAGGAAAGCAAGCCGCCTGGACATTGGACGACCATTCTTGTTTCGTTATTACCCGGGGCTTCTGTCTTTTCTTCTTCTTCTTCTTCGTCTTCTACGGCAGCCAATCAGTTGTATTGGAAAGGCCGCATTTAACGAGCACCATAAAATCATGCGAACCAACTTCGAGATGTGTTCGACACTGCCTATGTTGCCTCTTATACAATGAGGCATAACTTATTCATCGGTGAAGCGATGTGCTGCTACAGCCTTAATGGACAGTTTTTTAGAATGGATTATAAACTGCCCTCGAAAACAAAAATAAATGACTATCAACTGAAAATTTTCGCTAATTTTGAAATTGTCTTTCTACGAAGGCGTAAAACGGATATTTTTCCTCAATTTCGAATTATATTACTGGAAATGGAACTCTGAATTAGCACTATAAATTCCATTTATAAATATTACCAGAGAATTAAGAATCCTTCAACACCACAAAAATATTTATATGCAAAGCCAGCACCTAAAGGTCATGGAAATGATGCTTGAAAACATTTTTGAACACCATAGGCTTTTCAAAATCATTAATTCAAAAAATCTATGCGAACACCCTGTACTATATTCGAGTTATGAAGCGATATAAAGCTAATTCCGAGTTGTACCTATATAACTTGAAGGTGAAGTACTATTGAACATTATTAATATATGGAAATGGTGATTGACTTATATAATACACAATATATAGATATATCACCAATGTCTTTTTGAAACTCATCAGAGGCGTGATTGAATATTAAATGAACGTACATTTTTACCATTTTACCAAGGTGTATATCAAATGTTTTTCAGCACTATAGCATTATATTTCAATTATTATACATGGTAAACATTTTTGAGTTGGTTTTAACCCATATGACCATGAAACTATTTTTTCCGTTTTTGTTAATTTTTTTCTTGAGAACGATTAAAAAAGGTTCCATAAGTCGAGAAAAAATCATGAAAAAATTGTTGATTTCTAGTATTGGAAAAAAACAGCGGTCCTTTGAGAAGGACGGTAGGATAAAGAAAAATGAATAAAGATTTAGGAAAATGCTCAGCAAAATACTTGAATCTTTCGAAAACTATTCAGTATATACATGCTAGGCCACAAACAAAATACGGTTCCATTGCCTTTTCAAAGCTGTGATTCTCTTCAACTGGGGCATAAACAAAGAACTTTTCATTCAGTAGCGGTTGATACCTATAAGTTTATTCTGGGTATCGTTGCAATGTTGCCAATACATATGTCGCCTTGAAACTATTGTATATTCACTGACAAGTAACACACCTATGAAGCATGAACCAGGTTTGCATAAAAAAACAGCATGAAAATTTTGAGTGGAATGCTTTGTACAGTTTGAACTGGTTGCCATTGCATAAACGTAGAATCTGAATCTTCATTGAGAAGATAGTCAAAGGTCTCTTTGAGTTAAGGTCGCCTTTCAACGAAAGTGGATAGTAGTAAATCGTCATCACTGTCCCATCACTCGTCATCACCTTCCACGTCACATTCAATTTCCGCTGGGGCCTTTGCTTGCACTCCGGGTAAGCTATATGGAACGACATTGTCATCAGCTCCAGAATCTTCATCGGTATAGCAGTTTCCGTTGGCTGTAAGAATGTCCGGCGTAGAGTCATTCTCCAATTCCTCTAAGAGCTGTGTCCTATACTTGCAAAAAAACGCATAGTAGCAAATAATCCTGTACGGTCCTTCTAAAAGGACTCGTTTAATTGAACGCCCCTGTATTGATCGGGAAGTGTGCAAAATGACCACTAATATAAAAAAAGTTAGCATATTATGTTATTTGTTAAAAATTATCAGAACAACAACGAAAAAATCAACGAGTTTCAACATGTCTTACCATTGGTCAGTCATTGCAAAATCACTAGAAATCCACTATCGATCCAAAACTTAACGAAATCCTGAAAATTGCGATTGACATTGTTTGAGATGTCAACTAAATATAATGTGACAGTGGCAACATCTTCAAACCATCAGCTCAATCAGAAATATACAGGTTTCGTTTTGAAGTCCTTCCAAAAGGACGGTAGGCGAAAATGGGTTAATAACTCCAGGTCCACACAACTTTATGTCAATCCAGGTCCACACCGCATTGTGTAGCGTAACCATTTTATAGGTATCCTTCGAATTATTCTGACAGAAAATGTGTCAGGAGTATGAAAAATATTCGAGAAATCATGTACTGGATTCTGATGACTGAAATTCAAGAACATTTTTGAGGTCAAAACTAATCGTGCGATGTATTCACATTTTGGTAAAAAGCTTCACTCAATAGGATTTTTCATATCATGTAATTCTGACGTGAAACTGAAATATGGACCTATATTGTCACTATGGAATATGAAAGCTCTTCTTTTCAATCCTAATTGAAATCTAGTAGCCATGACCATGACAGTATTATAACAAGTTTTGATTCGAGTCGGAACTTGACTATAGTATTTCATAAAATGACGAGATCTTTATATATGTTATACATATAATAGCTATAGTAGTAGAAAAACACTCATAAATGACGTCACGTAAGAACTTGTATATTATACATCCATTCTACCTACTTATCTTACATTGTAATATGGAAATTATGAAAATGCACTTGGCATATGTTATATTCCTGAGGCACAACTATTATTTAATTTACGAAACGTTAATTGCGAACATGTTCATCTCAGAGTCAATTAAACATTTCACAACACAATCTCGCTTCGGTTTATAGTCTCCGAGCGTAATTAGAAGTAAAGCGAATCTTTATATGGATCTCTAGTGTTATTGAAGATTATAAGGTGAGTAATTCAAAGCTGGATATAGCGAGTCAATGAATCCTATACAAGGTAATTGTCAGCGATGACTTGAGAACGTGTGACTTGATGAACTCTCACGTTTTTTTTTTTCTCAAAGGGATGAAGGTAATGAGCTGATAAAGTCAAAGTTTCTTTCTATTGGAGCGCACGAAAGGAAATCCCTATAATGTCAGTCATCATCACTATATCACAGATTAACAAATTTGTTAATCTGTGACTATATGTTTGCGAGAAGGAAACTAAAATAATTGTAAATATATACAACTTAATAGGAATGCTTAAATATCATAATTTTCAGATTCATCGAAATTATATTCTAACACTGTTATGATTATCACCCTGAATATCATAAAATATACTCCGCAGTGGGTTGCTGTCTCAAACATTTAATATTGATGAATAAAAATCAAATTTTCCAGGTCAAAAATCCCATAGAAGTACATTTTTCGTCAAAATTGAAATGCACAGTTAGTATATCATCAAGAACTCGGATGTTGCTGAAATGTACTGAAAGACATGCACAAAATTCCGCGAAATTGGTGTTGAAATCAACTCGACATTTTTTACTGTTTGTTAATTCCATGATTTTCTTATGAAACTTATAATTGCTGCAAAATTATTTATCAATATCTTCATCCGAATATTTCATAATTTTCTTGAGAAGAAAAGAAATAATGATTCTCGTAGCAAAAGCATCATCATAAAATACATATACATATAATATAATCTTGAATAAAAACATGCATAGATCATTTGGCAAGTCTTTGATATTATTTACTATAGGGCATGGACGTCAGAGTTGATATCATAATTTCAAGAACTATTGAGAAGAAAGCATAAATGGCTGCTTGGTAATGAATTGTGAGAATTCTGAACAGAATGGATTTATTTCATTTATTTAATTTTCCAAAGGAAATTTATCAACCATTCTCACATATTCTCATTTGGAAGGAAAGTATGAAACTGCCTGGATGTAAAATTAATTTGAAGACAAGCAGAATTTGTGAGGTATATACATTGAAATTCACTTCTTATAACAGCAGATCAGAATGAAGCTTTTTTCTAGGCAAATTTTTGAACAGAAGATTTTAATATTCTTTAGAGAGAATCTGCGCTGTTCCATCCGTTTACCAAACAAAATTATCATGGAGAAAGAGGAATCGATTGCAAATCTACGTAATGAAATTGACAATTTGAGAACGAAACTGAGGAAATCAAGTAAATCGCGACGTAATATACACTGTGTCCAAGATAAGGATGTCTATCATGGAAATAGTTTGAATTTTCCTCTGACGTTAATTGATGAGATATAGGAAAAGAGAAGACACTTTCTCATTCCCATTTTTGTAACTGTATACTGGTCTCACTGTATATCATTGAATGGCGTTTTCAATACCGACCGAAATAGCTATAAGTATATTTTGTCTAATTAAAATGTTGTTACATGCATTCTTCTCATTTTTATAATTGTTCTGCGAAAAGTGCTAAATCGCTATAAATTGAAGTGGGTGTTAATATGTACCCTTTTTCTATTTTCCATCTACGGCTATGATTGATTTGACAGAAAATGTAACCTGAAAAGACAAAGAGCAGAACATATGTCTTATCCTTTCATTCACCCAAGCATTGTAATTTAGAAAATAGAAAAGGACAGAAGTTCAGCTGCATGTGTCCGAACTCTTATCTATACCAGTGACTCTAACTTCATCTTCACCAAAAAATGCTCTGTTCTGCGATAACCGGTGTGTACCTACCTAATCGCAATGTGTTGATCTATTGAAAGCATCGAATGATATTCATGAATGATGAATGAAGTTACCCTCGCGACCGAAAATCTCCCACGATCATCAGATCAGCACCCATCATTCACATTTTTCATTGTATTTGATTAGGTATACAAACAGAATCTGCCTTTTGAGGGGTCCTCACGTGGTACACAGTAAAAAAAATAGAGTGAAATTTAACACTATACCTGTTCCCAGGAGGACCACTAAGCTCTAGAGTGGATGATTTAACTCTATAGTTTATTATATTATAGTGTGATTTTTTCAATTCAATTAGTGTAAATGTTCAATAGAAGCACATTGAAACTTACTCTATTTATTTCTCTAAATATATTGAATGAACACAAAAATAGAGTTGAAAGAACCCAAGCTAGTGTCAATATCATCACTTCAGAGTAAAATTCAATAACTGAATATTACATAGTCACAAATGTTGAGAGTTGGGAATATAATAGTACAGAGTAGATTTCACACTATGAACAGTATCGGATCCACCGGAAATTGATTGTATTAATTACACTACCTGTATGTCAAATGACTCCTGCATTCTTCAAATTGGCACTACCATATGTTTAGGTGCTAATGAGGAGTTATCATTTATTCATCATTTTAGATTTATATAAAACACTAGTTGAGTAAACTAGTTACTATTTCCTATTGAGATTTCATCCAAGTTAGATTAACCATTATTTCACATGTCACAGTATTTATTGGACTCCGACAGACGTTCAGCGGCGAAATCTCGGCATAGTCTCTGCAGCGCCACCTGCATGCAGTGGCGCGAATTGACGGATGAGAAGTAGTGTGACTTTATAATATTTTAATAGTTTGATATTTGAAAAATGACTGGCGTCCCACTAGACTACTTAGTTAACCAATCTGTTTCATGAATCGTTCGAAATAATAATTCGAAACGGAAAAAACGGAAAATAACTGAGATAGGTATATACGGAAATACGTTAATAACTCAATATTGAGAAAAATCTCTCACTACGTGGGTAAAGTAAAAAAGCTACTTGAAGCTAATATCATGATCATTATATCATTGACACTATATCAGTATTTCTTATTCCACTATCCAGTAGACTGAACGATCTGAACCTGTATAGATTGATATTTCATCGTATATAGATTGAATTGAACAATGATAGAGTGTCAATTTAATCGACACGAGTGGAACATTCAAGTTCACTAGTGTCAGTTAACACTAGTATGAATTCAATCTCAATTGTTAGTGAATAGAGTTATCTGAATTGCTATTTCATTAAAATTGTAGGAATATAGAGTGAATTCAATACGACATTAGTGAAAATTCAATCTAGAATTTTCTTCAATAGAGATAATCTGCGAGAAGTGTAGTTATAGAGTTGATTGCAGTATCAGAGTGAGTTTGCAAGAGTATTTCAACTCTAAAAACATACTCTGCGAATTTAACTCGAAGCGATTTTATACTGTGTATACGTCAATCCAGTCTGACGTTTCGGGGTGTCATCAGTAGCGTCACAAAAATACTTCTTCATATAATATTATGTGTCTTCTCCAGCAAGTGACTTTGTTGTTGATTGGAATATGATATTGAATTTGATGTATGTATTTATTTAGTCATGGTTGCTGGATTTTCATGTATATAAGGAAGAATTGATATTTCTGATGAGGTACTCTTCAGCGGACACAAAATGCCTAAGTTACCCACGTTCAATACATAACCTAATTTTGTACTTGAAAATGAGTAATTAAAAATGCCTCATGAAGACTTATTGATATACGAAACGAATATTTGACATCTGTACAGCAGGTTTTACTCGTCTAACTCTGACAATTGATAGCGAAAATTAAAATATTAGATATATATTTTTTGTTTTGTCGTGGAGACACTTATTCTCATTATACGGGGTGTCGAAGTTCCCATACATTTCCTGTTTTTATTTTTTATCTCAGTTGAAACAAATCCTAGCGATTTGAAATCAAGTGATCACTTTTTTATCGGCAATATGAACTGTCTTTATCAATAGAGACATGGAACCCATCAGCTTTTTCATTGGGACGTTGTAGTGGATTGAATACCTAATGAAAAATCATTATAATTTTTTCACCTCACTTTTTGTTTTTCATATGTTCCAATATCTTTCTCAGTTCCTGATTGGTATCATTGAACAATGTTATCATGGTGTGCTTTGGAAATTCCGAAATGAATTGTTGATAATTTGATGTGAGATATAAACATTCAGGCCAAAAAAGTGTTATGCATAGTACTAATAACGATATCAAAACGAAGAAAGCGCTTCTAGCAATGAGGATCATCTATATATCAGTGGTTATGAAAAAAAAAGCACCCAGTGTAGCTTAGTCCAGTGTATCGATAAGAACTGTTCATATTGCCGATAAAGAAGTACTCACCAAATTTCAAATCGCTAGGTTTTGTTTCAACAGAGATAAAAAAACAATAATTTATGCGAACTTTAACACCACGTATAATGAAAACCAAATCCATGTCGTGTTTGGCCGCATAACTTGTATTGGCTTAGTTTCTATAATATAGACAACTTAGTTGTTGCGGCCATTGACCATGAGCGTGGTCATCTAGTGTGTGAAGTTATTCCAATTTTAAGTATATTTTTCAAATGTTTACACTTCTGTTGTTATCTTTAAAAAACTGATCAACTGATCAATGATTTATTTGAAGATTATAGTTATTAAGAAAGTACTAATAATGTATGTAATGATGTATGTAGGTATATCCCTCTGTATATCCATATACCTCACTTGATATATTGACCGATGAATCATGAATTGTTATTATATCTTTGAAGTATTGTGTGCGCCACTGGATGCCTTCGCCGTGAATGGGGTTAAAGCCGCGTTAAAACAAGTGATAAAGCAGCCCTACAAGCAGACCCTGTGGCACCCCTCTCGCAGGAGCGCGTGTAATGAATATAATAACAACATGGTCGCCGATAATTGCCAATTCAAATTTTGCGGACTCCTTAAAAAGAGCATTCGAGGGGTAGCCGGTTCACACAGGGGTGTTAGATTGTGAAATGAGGGCTTTTGTTGGAACATAAGGCTCGCTGTGGGAGAAAATCGGGATTTTGATTTTTAATTAAAATATTTTGGCTATGTAGAGGGGTCGGGCTATGGGTGGTCGCTGATTGAGCTACCACAAGACGGATATAAGTGATGTTTAGTGAGTGTTTAAAGCATAATAATAATTATTGTCCAACAATGTTTCAACTTTAGATCACTTTGTTGAAATATAGCAGTGGTATTTGTAGTAGGGAGGGACCGATTAAGCCAAGCTAGAGCGAGAGCTATACAGTTAAGAGTAACGATTTTGAAAGAGTCTCACGATCTGTATTTTGAAAACTACATGCTTTCACTGTGCTATATTCTCGTCTTAGAGTCACTCACATGATCGCGTCTTGAAGTTTGACCATTTACTTAAATACAACCATATATATGAGATGTGTTTCCCCAGAAAGCATTATCTGGTTATATCTAAAGAACTGTATACCTACTCAAATCTGATCTTATTGATGGGAGGAAGTATGCTTCATTATGTTTTCCAATAAAGCTATTCGATATGGAGCTGAATTGTCTTCATTCTCCATTCATATTTGTTGTTATTTTTCTAGCCAAGATCTTATATAACCGTATCATTAGTAAGGTTAAGGTTAAGGTTCTTCCTTGAAAGGTACTTTCTTGCTACTGCTTTTTCATTGCTATTGAAATAAAAACAGGAGTTGAGGAGACGACTTCGAAATTTTTTTCCCATCACACTTTGAGTATCGACTCCTTCAGAAGATACTGATATTTTTATTCATGGAAACGAAGAGATAGAAACACAAGAAACTTAGACAAATTAATAGGTCTTCATTCTTCTGCTCCTTTATTTCTCAAATGAAATATAATTGTGAGGCATGATGTGAGAATCGGCGTTTTTCCTTGTTGAATCTACCTTTCCAACATCACCATTACTTCCCCCTCGCATGGCATCATCGGCCGAGTCCATTTTTTCGTCCAGTCGAAAATCCCGAAGAGATTCGCGTTCCCTGGAGACACGACGCGACGCACGGAGTCAACTTCGGTTCTCCCTTGCCCGACGTTTCGGGCCGACGCTCTCCAGCAAACCTCCAGAGAGAAGAGGCTGCACGCGTTTGATTGATGGCGCCCACCGTCCATCGGGAGCTGCCTAATTGTTTTCTAATTATTTTCCACAAACATTCGCGCTTACGTTCAATGAAGAACTATTTTGCCGGAAGTTGATGGGGAGCAATAATCGATAGCAAGACAAAATGGGTTAGGTGTATATTGAAACATCGAGTGATGCGTTAGGGGTTTGGGATTCCTGAAGGATAGAAAATCGTAGCTATTTTTTGTCATGCCTAATTGTTTCCTGATAATTTTCCACAAACATTCGCATACTAACGTCCGATGAAGAGCTAGCTTGTCGGACGTTGATGGGAAGCAATAATCGATAGGAAGACAAAATGAGTCAGGTTTATGATGAAACATCAAGCATTAGGGGTTTTGAATTCCTGATGGAAATAACTTGTGTGAGAGAATCGTAGCTATTTTTTGTCTTTCCTAATTGTTTTCTGATAATTTTCCACGAACATTCGTGCTATCGTTCGATGAAGAGCTAGTTTGCCGGAAGTTGATTTTGATACCTCATGGTATAGGAAGCGATAATCGATAGAAAGACGAAATGAGTTAGGTGTATGTATAAAAACATCGAGTAATGCTTTAGACTTTAGAGGTTTTAGATTTCTGATGGAAATAACCTTATGAGTCAAGTGATAGTCAATGTATCCGATTATAGAAAAGCTATGTATATACAATATGTGGTCGTTTTTTGTAATTTAGCGGAACGAAAAATTCAATCTTATCATTTGGAAGGTTCAACCATTCAGTATCTTAAGAGGAGTATGAGAGATGTTCTATAAAGGTATTCACACCTCAAATCAGGATAAATCAGGATATCTAGTGATCAAGTGAAAAGTGACCTGTTCGTTTTCCTTATTTTTTGTTCAATTAAATGGACATGTGAACAGGTACAACTGAATGTTTGGACTAAGATCATATTAAAAAAAAAAAAGTAAGGTCAGTAATCATGAACATTCCAAAAATGTATAATAACTCAACATGTCAAGCGATCAATATAAAATCAATATCGCTCCATAGTAAGAGGTTTTTTGTCGAGGAAGTGCCTATTCCCAAGATTTTATATATACCTAATCTCCATGCAAGAGTTCGAAAAAATACCTTCCTCCTCTTCCTACCCAGAAGATGAAAAGAGTAATAAGTATATATATATATACAGGTATTCGTTTATGATTTTACATTGCGAATGAAATCTGTAGAGGTGAATCACATATATAAAAGGAGTCATCGCATCTGGATATTGGAAGATGCAAGGCGATTTACGATGTTCTGTATATTATTATATGTTATTATGTCGTTTATATTTATTTATACCTATACCTACATCGGATATTGCAAACGAATCGCTGAAAAAAGTTCAGATGTTGCAGTGTTCCCCTCTATTCGTTTTTTTTTTCGTGATCAATTCGGGGCATCCGGATTTCGGGATTTCGGTATTCATCTTATCCAGACTTTTCCCTTATTTTTCTGTTCCCAAATCGTATGTGTGTGTATTGTGGATGGTGGATGGACGAAATGAATGGGTGCATTGTTAGGCCGGAACCGCAGGAACGGAACGGAACGGTTGCCATTTATTCCCGCGCTTTAATTACTTCCAATCTTCTAGCAGTCATTAATCACGGATACGGTTGCCCTCGCCACCGCTATACACCGCTCCAGCAAGCTCGATTTTCCGTTCGACAGTGGTAGACCCACGATTAAATACATCGGATCATCCTATTTTTCAAAGTTTCGTTGAACATCGACTAGAAAGTTCTTCCCTATTACTATCAGCAATAACCTTTCTTGGGAAAATCACGTGAGATCAATTGCTGAAAGTGCATCCCAAAAACTTGCTTCCTGATTGAAGGTAACATATTATATAGGCGATATCATTCGACTGATGAAAGAAGGAGCATCCATAGGCCTCTGGTTTATTGGATTTTGACTAATTTTTACGTCGAGTTTGAAGTTTTTATAATCAATTATCAATCGAGTGTGTATATTGTTATATTGTCTGTATTTTTTATAGGAATACCTATACAGCTATATCCAGTTGTTCTTATTCTCCATGTACGCGTCCACAATCATGACAATAAATGTTTTTCAAAAGAAACTGAACTCTAGTCTCTTCTTGGGATAGTAGGAACCTGAAATCAAATAAAGGAGCCCTTAATTCCAGAAACCCTAATATACTCTCGGATCAAGACTGACATACTTAAGACAGAGTGCTAAAGTGCAACAATTTCATAAGGAAGAATCTTGAATTTCAAATGAACTCCAGGAATCAAGCGCCACTATAATCTCGTCAAGATTCTCATTCTTGGGGAAAGAAACCCCTTATTGACACTCAAGCCATGATATTCTCCAATGAATAATCTGGATTCTTCGGCTGAATATCTGAGAATTTACTGAAATAGAATATGATTTTTCAGCCAATACATTTCCAGAAATCAATTACTTGGGACAAGTAAATTGTATTAGGTAGGTACCTGAAGATTCTATAACTGAAACAAATACTCATTTCTTTCCGGTAAGTTATTCTGACAATTTATAGCAAGATAATTTTGATGATTTTTGAAGTGAACATTCACTTGGCCATATTCTTTGAGTGCAGTGCGTATATTTCTTCAGATGAGAGAATATTTTTTTTCTATTTACTATAATATTTGAGCATTTACAATTATTCATTTTTAAAAATCTGATTAGTCATTCTATCGAAGGAATTTGGCGATGTAGTGTATGGATAGTATGGACTAATGTATCGTAGATCCTGACGTAGGTAATCGACCGGCCCGGCCGGAATATTGGTCGCGTAAATCACATCCTAACCCAATTTGACACCCAGACTCATTGATACATCCGAATCGATATATTACGGTAGCTCCGCATCCACCCCAGTGCGTCATTCATCTTTTTCACCACCTGTTCAGACAGACTGTAAACAACCCATCACGCTCGCCTTTTTTTTGCTCCTCTCTCTATATCGATGGTGTGTGATTTTCGATGTTTATCGAGCATTCATCACCCGCGATGACGTCACACGACACGCACCACGTGAGGCCGTGCCGCCGCGCGGCCACCACGTGACCCGATCACGTGCTCCGCGTCGCCGCATCCAGTGACCGATGGATTTTTTCGCGCTCGGTAGGCGTTGCCGGCCTTCAGATTTCGCCCACCTAACGGCAGGTAGGCGTCGACGCTGAGCCAATCGGCGCGCACGCCATATTGCTGGATGGGCGTGGCCAGTCGCATCTAACCCTTCGACTACGCGCGGTGGGATTGCGTCACGGAACGCGGAACGTTTGATACGTAGACACGGATAATGCGATGTTCTTCTATACGAAATAGGTAACGAGAGTAGCGTGGAAGGATGCCGGTGAACACGTGGTGGTGTTGGCAACAGTGGTGTTTACCTGTTCACTGCCTCCCCCCTCCCCTTCCATCTTTCTGAGTCGTTGGGTGCGCACTATAGAAGTATCCTTATTTCAGGAATAGGCTGCGATTATTTTGATGCTTATACTTATGGTTTTTTCATATTATACAGGTATAGTTATAATATACAATAGTGGGATATAGGTAGGTATGAAAAATAATTCCTCAATAGTGTTCAAAAATTCCAAAAAAACTCATTCGCGAAGATAACAAAGGTTGGTAGAGGTGTAGGTATAGGTAAGCACACTTTTTACTGATAACCTATGTTTCTTTTGGATTATAATTCTTTCAGTTTCGAACTGTTTGAAAAAATGCGATGAGAACGAATCATAGCTCCATCAGATCATTCGTTCGCTAGATATGTACGGCGATTTGAAATATTCGCGAAGGTCACGAGAGAAAGTTTAATGTTTTTTTTTTCTTAATTTTTTTTTCTTTTTTTTTTCCTTTTTTTTTACTGATTTCTGAACTTTTCTTTGCGACACTGAGGAACAAAAAATGCAACCAGAATAGAACGGTGCAAACCTGAATCATCTGTTTTTCATGAAAATAATGTTTTTAGGCATTTCGTTACTTCAGTCTTGAAACTGCATCATACACTTGGAAAAATGACACATGATCAATTCGGGGCATGATTGAATATCATGTGATATTGAATATTAATAATTCCATAATGTGTGATATTTTATTTCGACGCAAATTTAAAAAAAATCAAATCAAGTATCCTATAGTGAATATATTTTCTAAACCTGAGATTTTAATGCATCAGAGATTCAGAGTGGTTTCAAAAATGACAGCGTTGACTTCGTGGTAAATATAAATATCATGTCATAATAATTATATCAAATCAATGTTCTCTGAATTTCAACATTAAATCGCATAATGCATGCATGATAAAATATGTATTGAGAAGAAAAATTTAAGAGAATGAATAATCATATATATAGATATTGTCGAGAGTTTAGACAGTACCTATTATATTTGGGCATTTTCTGTATAATCTCTTTTCACTCCGTCTTTGATAATCTCTCTTGCGTACATCAATCTAAATATTTCAGTAAGGTGATTTTTTTCGTGAATTTTCAAGACATCTTTTTCAACAGGATACTTACAATCCCTTATATATACAATGAATCAGAATCATGCAGCAGAAAAAACTGATTATTTCAAACAGAGAAGTTGAGAAGAGGTAAATTGTATTCTATGAAATGATATCTTATATGATTTCGCCTTATCTATATAATATAGGTCAATTGTCTTATATATTTTTGTTGAGCATACATCATGAGCATCTCAATTTTCTGGTTCACAGCATAATATTATCATGATAACATGAAATACCTAATGAATGAAATAATATATAATCTAAAAATATGATTCCTGCTACCTAATTTCCAAATACCTAATAGGTATACTGTCTGAAGCTAAAGTCAACATTATACCCTCCATACTAAAATAAACATAATGATGGGACCCTCTGAGTTCTGGGACCTATTGCTCAAAACACATAATGTAAACCGACCAATGTTTGTTACATAAGTGTGTTTATTATGGCCCGAGTTTATTCAAATTGAAAACTCTATATCTATTTGTATTTCATACTAAGGCATATTATAATACCTGATGTGGTAGAAATATAATGTATTTTATTTACAGCAATAAAGCAAAATGTAGGTAGACGGTCGTCAGAACAGCTACCGTGAGAATTAAAAATATTTGTATTGGTTTCTTGTAACTTCTATATGATAGTTGAATAATAAAATGAATAAATAAAGAGGCAACTTTTGTAAAGGCATACCTTTTATTCCAGTTCAGACTTATATTCATTATAATTAATCTACCCACTTATTTATCAAGAATTCAAATCAATTATTACTTTGTAGTGCGATCGAAATAGCAATGGCGAAAACGAGAAATATATAACTATAATGAACAACGAACACCCAACCAACTGCCAATCATCAAGAATCAAATTCATTTCCAAAGTGTTAAAAGTATTGGTGATATAGAGAATCGATATATGAGTAATATTATTCACTTCATTAGCATATCTACTCACAAAATATTTTGATGTAAAACATCGTATATGTCTATTCAATCGAAAACACTTTTATAATAAACTTGAAATAAATTCAATGAATAACAGTATATTTATACACCAAGTATAGGTATTGCGTGATGGTATTAAATTTTTATATTGACAGTTATAGCATCTATACCATCTTTAATATCAAGTCAAGTCCAGGTGTTGATAATATAAATGATGATGGCATTAAAATAAATCTCAATTTATCAATATGTAGGGCCATCATAAATCATTGTACTTGTGACATGGAGTGGATAATCTTGAGCGATTAGAATAGGCTCATGTTTTTCTGATTGTATACAATCAGAAGAACATGAGTGGTGAATATATCAAATCGGGTAAATTGAAATTCGGAATTGAGGTCGATTTCCATGGTTGAGTTAGGTAAAAACGATTTCTTCATATCATACCTATACAAATATTAGTAAATTGTGACATAGCTGATGGTTACAGACATTCCTCAAAATGTATTTGTGAATTGATTATGTTTCATAAATTATGTTTTACTGTCACCAAGAAATCTATTGGTTCGTTGGCTCATTTTGGGTTAGATTAAAAATTGGGACATGTTAAAATTACGTTTTTCGCAATGTCCATAGTCTCTTATAGATTATAAATGTTCACATACTAATTATGCATGAAATCTATGAGCTCCATGATGACAAGGATAGGATAGGTGAATTGGAATGGTCTAGGATTGTCTTCTGATAATTTTACTACTGATCATCAATTCCTAACTTGAAGATTTCAATCAACAAATAGAACTTATGCTTATAGGTATACCTATACTATAGCCACAGAGAAATATCGGCAGGTATACAATGTTGAAACCGATTATATTTATAGATTAATAGAATAATAACATCAGTTCCAGTATACCTATATACAATATCAATAAGTATTATACCAAATTATATGAATAACATAAAATATGATTCGTCAAACGTGAAATTCTTTATCGAACTCAACACAAGAATTTAATGAATTAATTAAGATTATGAGTAACATTCGTGTTTATCACTGGAAATTCATAAATTATTCATGATTTCCATATCTTTCCATCTTCTTTATCCGGAGACCGAATATTTCACAATGAACGCGAACAAAAACGAGGTTGTTTTCGTTATGAAAACAGTCTAATTTGTAGTTCATTTACTTAGAATTTCGATGAATCCCAAATATTCAAATATATACGTTGCATTGTTCTAAAATTGAACAGAATTTCGTGATGTTCAGTCATTATTCAAGAGTGTGGAAATGTCTTGGCATCACTGATGCCTGACATCAGACAGATAAAAATACATTTTTTCGTGAATTATAAACCAAGAACGAGGAGATGTTATCTTTGATCAATTTTCAGGTGAAAAACACAAAGGAATTCAGAAATTTGAATGATTCTATATTGATATAATATTCTGAATTATTCTATTTACCTCATAGAATCAATTATTTTATATGATTATACACAATGAAATGGAGTAATCAGTCAGAGATATATTAGAATTGTATTCGGCCCATAATTTGTGAACAAGATGTTCAAAATTCAAATATACTATTATAGGTATATTATAGGTGCATATATTTCTGAAATACCTATACAAAATAACATAACGCAGAAGACATCAGATTCTCAATATCATTTACGGTCTACAAAAAAGAAAGAAATAGAAATCATGAAGGATCCAAATCGAAGGGTAATTCATTTTTGTATACCCTAAAAATGACTGCTATATAAATTCTAAAGCTCATTCTCTGCCCTTGTGAGACATATATACTATTGTAAAATCGTTTGTGGATATTTTTACATTTACTAAGGATTTCCATCAAGTATAACGGCCGAGTCAACTAAAAAAAAAAAGAACAAGAACGAAAAAAAATTCGAGATAGCAATTTGAATTTGGTTTAAAAAGATTCAATACTTATCTCAAAAATCGTGAGGTTTAACTGGGATCAATTTTTTTTTGCTATAGAATTTGAATGACCAGCTAAAGTATTATCCATCGTATTCCAAACTCCCTGCATTAACAGTCTGGTTGCTTATGGAAAAATTTTCCTCACATAATTTCAGGATGATAATATGTGATATACCTATTCGTTCGGTAGACCACATTTGGAGATTCAGTTCGTGATAATAGCATCCATCAGGCATGATATCATCCATTCGATTCGAAACCGTAAAGAACATGCTTTCGATCAAAGAGATACAAGTGAAACAACAGCATGATACAAAATAAAAAAATAAAAAGCCAGCAGGTGAACTGATGCGGTCCTGAAGGCGATCAATTTTATATGGTAGCATGCCTCACGGTTCGGTACTCGGCCCCCTTATCCAACTACGAAAAGAATATTCGTCATTGGCGTTACCATAACGCGAAAAACATTCTTTTTCATAACCGATTAACAAAGTCGACATTGAACCTGTCGAATGTCGACACAAACTGATGAATACTGCGGGAAATTATCAAACACATACCTCTTGGAAGCTTCAACCCTTAACAAATGGGAACAGACGATCTGAACTTTCTGCGGTTTTGTGTATGAGGTTAGGACATGTTTTCACCCAGTTTTCTACTTTTTTAAGGCTAATTGCCTCAGCGTGGTTTGATGTTCGTGTAGGTACTATATAAAAATATATATTTTCATGCTCTGTTTCCCACGAAAATGGATATCCTGTTATGTTCAGAGAACATCGTGAGAACCAAGGGAAATAAGGTAGGAATTGGTGTTCTTCTTAAATTTCTGGAAGTTATATGCCTCCGGGAACACCTCCCTTGACAATTGTTCCAGAGCCTCGCTGTTGGTTGGATGAACTAGTCTTTGGAAAGAGATGTTCTGCAGGTCTCCAAAGTGACCACGAAGGGGTGCGAAGCCTCAACTCGACGGGTTAATCTCGCGGGGACAGCCAAGGAAGGAACGATTGTTGATATTTCAGAAGAGCATCGTCCATGAAAATATCTATATAGAGCCAGATCACCAACTATTCTACGGTAGGTAGGGGTGTTCCAGAGAAGTGAGTGAGTTTATAAGCGAGGCATCACCCACGATTGCCCTTTTTTGGACAGAATCCAACAGTTTCAGGGTATATAGATCATAAGCAGCTGACTGGAAGTGAAATAGCTTCTAGCAATTGATTTCACGTGATTTTCTCAAGAATGGTTATTGCTGATAGTAATACCAAGCATCGAAATGGATGTATTCATAGGTATGGTTACTCCTGACAAGCTTATGTTGGGCACAGTGAGATCGCGGCTTTTTTAGAGAAAAGGATGCTTGTCTTTTGTTTGCATTGGAAGCTACCAAGTTATTGGATATCGTTGATATGGAGTAGAAATAGTGTTGGTGCTAGAATTGATCCATGCGGAACACCAGTATTTATGATGAGAGAGTCGGATGAAACTCCGTCGACCACTACATAGAGAGACCTGGTTTGAGAGAAAACTAGCTAGCAGAGAACATATAGCTGGGGAGGCAATCCATAAGATGGAAACTTGGCGAAGAGTCCGTGGTGCCAGACTCGATCGAATGCCTTGGAGATATCAAGTGCCACGGCTAAGGTTTCACCAAATTTTTCAATAGATTGCTGCCATATAATTATGTGAGACGTAAGCGAGCAGGTCACCAGTTGATCTCCGATGACGAAAGCTATATTGCCTATCGTTGATAATACCTGAATGTTCCAGGTATTTCATGAGCTCGATGTTGATAGCTTTCTCCATGATCTTTGAAATAATAGATAGCAGTGCGATCGATCTGTAGTTGCTAGGTATATAGGGTCTTTTTGCCTTTTTTAGGAACTGGTTGTAGTCTTGCAATTTTCCAGTTGGACGGGAATATCCCCAATTTGTAAGAGTAGTTGAACAACTTGCAGAGAACAGGTGTTAGTTCGGGAGCACATATCTTGGGCAGCTTAACTCATATAACATCGCGATTCTGTAGTTTTCACTATCTAGACACCTTTGACTGTCACTTGCATGATGCGTATTTCGACGGATCACATGAATGTTCATTGAAGGTCAGTGTGAATCAAAGTTTGGATTCAAGAGAGCAACTATGGAATTGAAGCATTTTTCGTTGTATTTTCCGTTTCTTTTTTCTTTTTTTTTTGTAGGCGAAATGCAGTTGTGTGACAGATGCAGAAAACGCCTAAGCATTCCTTATTGTGTCATATGCTATATCTATCGGCCGATAACAGTGCGTCAAAATTATTCTTCCGAAGCAATTTGATATCGTTGAGGAATACATAATCGTGGTCGGTTTATCGATTTTCTTATATTTATATTGTTCAATGTTCCAATATTTCCAATTTTGAATATATCATTCCTTGCTCGCACAAGACTTTCGAAGACTTTTGAGGGTTGCTCGTAAGGGGGTAACCGAATGACGGATAGAACAAATTTTAAAACAAATTTTTTTATTGACTCGGCTGTTACTTGATGGAAATCTATGGCAAATGTAAAACCTTCAAAATTTTATTTTTTTATTCAGTTTGTGCAAATCTTATCGTTTGTGAAGTTTTTACATTCGAATATTTCTAGATAATAAAGACATATGTTTTTCAACCAAGGATCGAGATATTCATATCTCATTCCTCGCAAATTGCTTTCGTCGGAAGACCCTGAAATATGTACGCCCGTGTCCCCTATCACGATCAAACCCTTTCATTAATTCGAAGAGATGCATACCCGATTAGACAGACGGAATCGTGTCAAGACACCAGCGTACTAAATCCGAATACACCGAGACTTTTGTATATCTCGGTAATCTGAGACCAACATCTCGAGAGAGGCGCACCACCGAAAGCGCTGCGCCGTATATATTCCGAGCTGAACTGAACGCTGCTCAAACTTTATACGTAACACCCCTGACACATGTCAGAAGATGGATTAGAACCTGCGGTCACAATTAAAAATGAGTCTAGGTATAAGGTTTACAGGGTGGGTATTCTTTTATTCTTGAGGAAGTGTTTAATGATGGTGATTGGTTTGAACGAAGAACATTATTGTTAATAATTATGATAATAGCATTCATTCACATGAATAGAACTGATAAAAATAAATATACCACGACGATTGAGATAGGGAATAGCTCAGAACTCGAGAGTAATAGAAAATTGTAATTTTGGGGTTATGAATTGAAGGAATTGTCAATTGTTTTAATTTACCATTAGTTGAAGCAGTTGCCAATCGCTTCAATTTAGATTAGTGCAGCTTCCTTCGAAGACTGATAAAAAAAAGTCGGTAGTGAATACCGAAAGTTTAGTAAAACAGGCGCCAGTCACTATACATTCATCTATATAATAATATCACTACATACAATTGTATGATACTATACTATATCAAATATTACCACTACAAAATAGTATGATACTTATATAGTAGGTATATTATGATACAATTTTTTTGTGGTATTATTAATTGATGAATAATGATGAGCGCATAGTTTACTAAACGTTTGCATGGTATTCACTACTGACTATTTCCCTGAGTGTATATATTATGTTACTCAATGAGCTCTTTGTTTTCGGTCACGTGACATCAAATACAATATTTCAAATGGAACAACATATATTATATATTTTGGCATTCCTATGTTCCTCCTGATGAAACTATTTCAACAAATAACTATCATTCTTGCTGTGGTCTAAAACGAATGATATAAGAACTACAGACACTTCGATATCTTCTGTCCCGAAGTTAACCTTGAATAATTTGACAATTGTTCGTCTCAGAAGTTTGTCGTAATCGTCGAGACAATAGAGTATTTTTTATATAAAATGAAATAATTGTTGGACTTACCGAATTGTTCCACCCAGTTTCCAGATTGTCATAATATTAGTCATTCATTCAGTTCAGATTTTCTTTCATAAATTTTGTATCCGTAATTGCATTTACCTGTATGGGCTATAGATATCTGATACAAAATGGCAAACAAATTTGAATTGTATCTTTCTGGAATGGTTTCAATTTGAAGGCGATACTTGCCAGAAAATGGCTATAAGAAATTAATTCACCGTGTTGGAACTTGGAAACACTTTTTTTGTTGAATATTCAGAAGGAATGCATATATCTTCATATGAAGGAGAATGCAAATTCTCTGCTTCAGATGATTTTGTTTTCAAATTCTCATCGTGTGTGTTCAATAGATGTAATTCAATATCCGTCGTGGCATATAGCCAGGAAAGTAGTCGTTTTCTGTTGAATAAACCGAGAAAGAATTAATATTTTCATCACATGGAGAATGCGAATTCTCTATGTATTTCTTTATATATGCAGTGGGTCCACCTTAAGGACTTACCACCCCTGTAAAATCGTTATTATCCGACCAATTTCAAAAAACCTTTTTTTGTTGGATAGGTATTTGAAATGCCCATCCAACGAGAGAGTGATCTAATTTTTGGACTGTTATCGTGGCCAACTGCGACAAATTTTAATGACCCATATTCCAGAAAGTACTATTAGGGATTTTTTTCCACGAAACTTGATGATGGATTCTAAATCAGTACCATACTTGAAATATACCTGTACCGATCTTCATCATCATAAAACACATGGTGTCCGAAAAAACGAATCATCATTTTCTTCAAATGGGTGATCAGCACATGTAGTTCTGATGTGGTTTTTCTAGAAAGAAATTATCACAAATTTTCATTGAGGATTATTTCAAATATACCTGTACCAATTCTCGTCATTTGAATATACAATGTGTCTGAGAAAAAAATTGAAAAGAATAGGTAAGCAATATATTTTTCATCCTGATAATTCTTCATCACTCAAAATAAAAAGAGGAATCAGGATCACTTGGAACATACCTGTACCGATTTTCATCATCATTAAACACATGGTGTTCGAAAAATCAAATCAATATTTTTTTTATCTAGATGAAAATAAATATTGCCTACTTTTTCTTTTCAATTGTTTTCTCATACACATCGTATTTTTGAATGATGAAATTCGGTACAGGTATGTTCAAAGTGATCCTCAATAATAATGTGTCATCAATTCTTCTCAAAAATACCACATTTTCTGATCACTTATTGAAAAAAAAACATAATTCGTTTTTTCGGACACCCTGTATTTTATGATGATAAAAATCAGTAAAGGTGTTTTTCAAGTGATCGTGATTCAGAATCCATCATTGTTTTTTGTAAAAAAAAATCCCTAGTAGTACTTTCTCAAATATGGGCCAATAAAGTTGGTCGCAGTTGGCCACAATTACAGTTCATGAGTAAAATCACTCTCTTGTTGGATGGACATTTCAAATACCTATCCAACAAAAAAAGGTTTTTTGAAATCGGTCAGATAATAACAATTTTACAGGGGTGGTAAGTCCTTAAGGTGGACACACTGTATATATATATATCAATTTTTGTGTGTTCATAAATGTATCTGAGAATATTCCTTTTCACTAATTTTCTCGTTTGAAATGTATCAAAATACTGATGCAAGTTATTAATTTATTTACCAATGTTGGACACCCTGTAAGTGCTCTTTCTTGGTTCATTGGGAACATAACTGATGATGTCAGAAAGTGTGATGAGGGTCGAATTTTGCTAGGAGAACGCTATACTAATGATACAGTCGGGACAGATAGAAGTGAGCATTTGGTTAACTGGAACTATGAACTCGCATAAATTATTATTGTTCTGTATTATTATCATCAGATATCTCATGAGGAATTGGTGGTATTCTTAATTTTCTGGTTAAACTCTCTTCGAATTGTGGCAAGTGATGATTATAACGTTGAAAGATTGATTTGTGACGTGAAGGGGCAGGCATTTTAGTTATATACAGTATATTTCATCAATGTTGTGAAAAAATATGAGGGAGTTTTTATGCAGAAAAGTGGTAAAATAGTTCTTCAATCTTTTTTTTAGAGTTACAAGAGAAACCCTTGTTAGTCGAAAAGATTTCGTTTTTTCATTTTGCAACAATTACTGTCAATAATTAGAGTTGTAAATTCTTATGTTTTATTTTGAGCTGTTTATAGATAGATAGAACATGGTATTCACTATTGAAATCTGAAAAAGAAAATGGTAAATTCAAGATTGAAAAATGAAAACATCCTGTAACTCATTTGATTTCCAACGTCACCAATTGTCATTGAGAACTGAAAAGTGTCAGAAAAAATACGAATTTGCAATTCAAAAAATTCATTTTTTATGTTGAAAACGGAAGCAGATTCGTTCCGGAAACGTCCGAAGCCAAGTAAAAATTTGATATTTTTTCCATATGTACCTCCATTTCTCTATACTAAAAATTGTAAACTGTCACTGACAAGCTAGTGAATTTTTCTTTTATGCTCTCTGATAAGAAAATTCTTCAAACGCAGTGACATTTTGGTGCAAATCATCTGATGTTTTGATGTCCTTACTACACGTATATAGTTTAGTTTATTGAGAAACTAGCTTCCAGTCAGAGATAAAATTCTGGTATGAGGAAGTTGATTACAAAAAACGATAATAAAAAAATATAAGGTGACAACAGCAACAACAAAAAAATCTAAAAAAATCTAAATTGATCAAGTCATAAAAATAGCCACAGGGACTAATCAGTAGATGGCAAAGTATCAATTTCATCCAAATAAAATCATGTGTTTTTTCAATTCAATTTTAAATTCTGAAATATGTCTGCAATTCTTTATATTATGTGGTAATTTATTGAATTCAGCTAGAGCAGCGTGAGTACATTTTTTTGGCCAATTATATAGGAGTAGCAGGATAAATGATGAAATAAGTTTATAATTGTCTCGTGTGATGACCATGAATTTCTGAGTTTCTTATCAAAACAAAATTGGATTTCAGATTATTGTCACATGAAACTTTTATAGAATCTATTTTATATCATTCATCCAATTGAAGTAATATTCATATTTTTTTTCTGTGACGGGAAAAAAGTTTGGCTTTTCATCTCTGTTGGCAGGTTATAAAATGTCACTTTTCATAAATTACTTTTTTCCCGTGGGAAAAAAAAGTGAGTACTGTTTTCCCGGGTATATATCACATATATATACACTGTTGATGGCTTTTGTTGTGCTATAGTTCCGAAAAATGAGTCGATAATACCGTCTCCGAGAAAGAACTGCAAGTCCTTTTATCTTTCCATTCGACTTCACGGTTACGTATATTACTAAACAACCACTAAATTCGCAATTTTTTGAAATCAAATTATAGAATTAGACTGACAGAAGTGACATCAGATATTTTAGTACTTCAAAAGGATAATGAAGATGCAGGTGTCCCTACTGTTGAAAACTTAAAATTTCACGTCGATAATTCTCAGATTTCAAAATAATGTAATATCTTCTCAATATTGATTCGTCTTCTCTTCTGTCAAAGAGAAAAATAGTGTATTATACACGGGAAAAATATTAGATTTTAGCTCACGGAGCTAATATCTACTACTTTTTTCCCTTGTACAATAAACAACTATTATTTTATGGAAACGAGGAGAGAAAAAAAAGTGTTTAAAAGTGTTTTTAACCGCCAGCTTAGTTGCAAAGCAACCCTCGAAAGTCAGAGACTTGTGTGAGTTAAGAAGAGAAGATACCAAAAAATCTGGAATAATGAAAATATGATGATTTTTTTCGAGCCATGTTAAAGTTGAGCTGCATTTCCTCTTCCTTCACCTTTTGCTCGTGCAAGATATCGAAATGACATGAAAGAATCTCGTTGGCACACTTTAAAATGGAAATGCCCGAGAAGAGGAGATTTATAGTGCCAGTAGAAAAGGCATCTCTGCTCGAAAATCGAAGTTGAGCATCTGTATGTAAAGTGGCAGGCATCGGTGAGGCAGCAGGACCGCTTTTGAGGAGAGATTGAGTTTGATTTTTAAGACACTTTACATCTCATTCGGCGTGACGTGGAGTGACGTTCGCAAATTGAGCAAATCAGCAGCGGATGTTGGTTGCTGATGCAGCGTAGGATACATCTCGGATGCTTGCTGGTGGTATAGATAGAATTTTCGCTGTTTCCCTTGAGGATACGCTAGGATGTTTTCTTGTTTGATTCATATAGTAACGTTTCCTCATAAATATAACGAGGGTGGTGATTGATATGTGATTTATATTGAGGCAACACCCAACTGGTTCGTATATAGAGAATATATAAAATTTGACCAACAAATTCATTTCTCTATGTACAGGGTGTTTCATAATTGAATGCTGATCCTAAAGGGCGATGATCCTTGGATGATTTCAAGGAGAGAAGTTCATATCAACATATGTCCTAAACCTCTTAGTTTTCGAGCTACAGGGTGTTGAAATCAGAAGGGTACAGCGTTTATTTAAACTAAACATTCAATATCAGGTCTACGAGGATATCACTGGTGAAAGTAGATGTTTGATTTTCGTCCCAAAACAAGTGTGTTTTCACTAAGAACTGAAGGAACAAAATTCTTTGGTTTTCATTTTTTTACGCGAAAACGGTACGTTGTATAAAAGTGAGTCTAGGAACCAAATTTGCTCCAAAATGAATAAGAATTGAAAAAAAATCTGGTTCTCAGAGAAATCAGTGGCGTACTATTTCTTTCTTCAAACATTGTCAGCTCAAACTCCGTACGGACGCCACTGGTGAGAATTTCTAAATATCTCTCACGTAAAAAAATGCTCCTCAATAATGAAAAGGTGTATATACAAAATATCATAACAATATCTAAGAGTGATAAAAAATTATAATGAAAAACTCATTTTTTCCTTGAAATTTCATCACCCTGTAGCTCAATAACTAAGAGGTTTAGGACATATATGTTGATATGAACTTTTCTCTTTGAAAGCATCCAAGGATTATCGCCCTTTAGGATCATCATTCAATTATGAAACACCCTGTATAGATTTTTTGGGTTTTTTCTCCGTCATCTCCTTGAATGAAATAATATTAAATACTGTGTATAGGTTAATCGAGGAGGTGGTACTTTCATATTCCTTGATTTTTTGGAATTTTCTCTCCTCGTTTCTATAAAATATAAATATGCTTATTATTTCAATATACTTGTGGCAAGGACCAAACAGATGATTTGCTCCAAAATATCACTGCGTTTAACAAATGTTTCTATCAGGGAGCCTAAAAGAAAAATCCAGTAGCTTATCTTCGACATAATTTGTTTGAAAAAATGTTCGAAGGAAAGAAATATAGATATATTAAAAAAATATCGAGTTTTTACTCATCTTTGGACGTTTCGGGACCGAATCTGTTCCCGTTATCAACATGAAAATTCGAAATATTTCTCTCTGGAAGTTGTGCTGCTTATAGTTTGACACTTCTCAGTGTCATACTGATATCGACATATGAATAAGTGATCATAGTCTACAAATGAGTTAGGTACAGGATGTTTTCATTAATTGATCTTGAATCTACCATTTTCATGTTCAGTTTTCATCAGTATGGTGAATACCATGTTCAATCTATATCAACTGAACAGGAAGCAATGTTATTGTCTCCGTTCAGAAGAATGCAAGCAGATTCCTTGATTTTTCTCTTCTGATTGTTATCTCCCATTCCTATGATTATGATATTATTCCACTCTGCCATATGTTGTCCTATTGTCCATCTTCAGTAAGGATAAATTATTTCTCAGTTTGATGAAATATTTCTTTATGAATGTAAGAGAGTGAGATTTCTTTGGTTGAAGTTTTTTTTTTCTTCATTTCGAGATTCTTATTTTCACTGTGTCAATTTTTATTACCAATTTCATTGAAATTACTTGGAACGCATATTGCAACAAACTTGTCCTGGCTAGGCAGAGAAAATACACCTTTCCTGCCCGTTAAATAATGTCGAAGAAAAGCCACTTACTATGCCATCTGGGGAAAAAAAATATATATCTACCGCTATTTTTGAGAATCCAGGGGTAGAATTATATCTACCAAATCTATCACAAGCTTTTCTCTTCATGGTTCTGAACTGAAGGGTCTAAGATTTTTTGAGATTTTTAGGACAATCAGAAAGAAATATGTTCCTAAAGTATTATTGGTTCAAATATGGTCGTTATAGTCATACTTGACCATGCAAGACATGGTTCATAAATGGCCATAATAATTGTTTCTTACTGCTTCCTTCTCTGAATTAATGCGATCGTATGCCTTTACATCAACTCAGTTGTGAAAAAGGATGCAGATGTTCATCTACCTACATTGTTATGCATATCTTCGGTTTTTGATTATGATGGATCACTGACACTATGATCGGTTGAGAATATCGCTAATCTGGCTTTTGTTAACTGTTGCAATAATACTTATACAAAATTTGATATCCAGAGGCGGAGCTTGAATTTTGAATTTTAGTGTCAACTGATTTAATTCATCACTCCATTGCGTTTTCTAAAAGCTAGTTGCCAATACTACCATGAACACAAACGAAATTTGTATCATTGAATAGGTTTATTCGATACCTTTTAAGATAGGTGTCGCTTGCCTTGGGTTCCATTTAAAATTATTGATCACAATGGCCTTGTGACGTCATCTTTGATGATACATCTATCATCACTAGTAGGGAAACGAGGGGTCAACCGCGGTGGAATCCTGGTGTACAAACAACTGGAATTCCTTGGAATTTCTTGGATTTCCTTGGATTATCTTGGATTTCTTTGTAACTCCTTGAATATCCTTGGAATTCCTTGGAATTCCTTGAATTCCCTTGGAATTCCCTGGAACTCCTTGAAGTTTCTTTGAATTCCTTGTGTGAAATGCGGTATAATTTCTGGTGTACCAATAACTGGAATTCCTTCAAATTCCTTGAAATCCCTTGGAATTCCTTGTGAAATTGAAGTTTGGTTTGAGTACATCACAATAATTTTGAGAGCGGTTTACCCCTCGTAGGAAAGTTTACATATTTTAATACTTAGTTTCCAAATTTCACTTGTTCATGTATGTATGTATAATCGTACCAAAGATAAGAGGGGGAGAGGGACTTTTGAGAAGCACCAGTACTATAGACTATCTGGTTCTAGAATAATATGTTTTGAAAGATCGAAATACATGGATGGTTACATAATATAAAGCGGTACATACTGTATATGAGTATACCTACATCTACGTGGTCAAAATATCAAGGCGGAAGAATTAGGAAGGGTATAACTACTTGGCTACACTTTTCGAGTTGCGAACAAAAGCAATATAGCACACACTCGCTTGTTTTTCCGGAACAACAGTAAAAGTCGTTGTTGATTTTAATCAAGTTCTCCATGAGAATTCCTGATTTATCGAATTCGAAATGGCGGATTCGGTACAATTTAATTCTGATAACGTAAACTCCAACTTTCACGAGCTTTTCATGTTTATTTGTAATTTGTTTGGAAAACTCCTGTTCGCTCTCAAATGCATAAAATTCCAGCTTTTATATGCGCTGTGAATATTGAATGGCGCTTTTTTCATGTTTATTTGTTCCACTTCGTGATAATAAGTAATCACATCGAGACTCGCCATTGTAGGGTGTGAATTTATAGATGGAGATTGGATTTTCTGTATAAATATAACAGGGTGTTACAAATTCGTGGCTATGAGCATGGGACTCTTGGTAACCTTAAGAGATATACAGAGTCGGTTAAAAAGGCAAAGTCGCACCATTTCATGCTCAACAAAATGCTGCTCTGCTATTCAAAAGTAATTTACGAAACAAGTCCGGAGAATACTGTTTTTTTTTGGACGAGTATAGACAAAATTCTAGGTCGAGTCGCGCCGAAGGCGAGTCCTGGAAGTCTGCGAGTCCGAAAAAACTGTTATGGATTGTCGGCAACCATGTAAAATAACAAATCAATGAGACACATGTCCATATTATATTTCTTGTAGAATACAATGTCTTCTCTATAAATTCTCATTCAATTACTGAAATTTGAACAGGATACCTATACCTACTTACTTTTACATTGGAAATTTCCTGAATCGAAATGTCAACTAATTTCATATCAAATAGCTGTCAGCCAATATTTCGCTGCCATGGTAATTATCATCTGAATTTATCAAAACCATATTTACCAAGTTTTATATAGTTATACAGTGACATCAATAACGATGTTATACTTCCAGGCGTATACTCCGGGAAGTATACGTACTTCCCGGACAAGGCCGGAAAGGTGCTACTTTCTCAAAGAAAAAGTGTCCGAGAAGTGATCACTTCCCGGACGGTTGCCGGAAAAATCATTTTTATTCATTACTCAGTTCATTTGGAGATATATTTCAGAATGAATAACACTTCATCGTTGCACATTTCCTCCTCTACAAAATGGGATTGTCAATTTGAAAATCCGTCGTTTCTTCTTCGAGCCGCATCAAGTGGCGATGATGAAGTGACATTCATTTTGAAATATGTCTTCAAATAAACTGAGCAATAAATAAGTACGATTTTGCATATTCCCTTTTTTTTCAGGATATTTCCTAATTTAACTCTGTATCTCTTGAGGTAACTGAGATCCCCATGGTTTGCCACGAATTTGTAACACCCTGTATAATAATTATTACTCATGCACGAGCATCTGAAATGGAAGTATAACCCATTAAAAAAAGTCTTTAAGTAAGATATTACCAAATTATGATTGCAATTCTGATGAGTAATTTTGGGATTTTTCGGGATTTTCCTCATATATATTGTTTAAAAATATAAGAATATGAGTATTATTTCATTACACCTGGTTTAGGTATATATATTAATGTAGGGAACAATCAGATGATTTGTCTCTAGAATTTCAGTGCGTTCAAAAATGTATCTTTTGAAGATCCTAACCGGTGAAAAAAACCTGGTAAAAAAAACAATCGATTGTCAGTGCCATGACACATTTTGTTTTAGCTCTCGATTGTGCCTTTTGATGTTATACCTTCTTAGGATTCCAACTGTATATCGCAGAAAGACTTATACTAAAAAAATACCTCAACTTTCATTCAAATCATCAGAAACTATCAGAAACGGAATAATTGAATCACTCCATGATAGCATCATATCATGGAACCTAATCGATATCACCTGGTCTTCAACAACCCAACTTATATATCCGAACACAGAAAATAATTTTGTACGTAAAGTTAATGAACGGCAGTCGTCAATTTTTTGAACATTAATATTACGAATCGATGAATATTACAATCATTTCTGATGATGGGTTCATACCGCAAGACACTGAAACAATGAACGAGCCAACATTGAACAATGAACGAAAAACATCAAAAGTTAATCATTTTTTTTATTCATGATGAAAAAATTCATTGAATCAACTTGATGTTTATTGATCTATGTTTTTCATCATTGGAGCAATAAACTTTTCGTCATAGATCTATCAACAACAAACATAAGAAAACAATGAATGGTTTTCATTGTTTCAATGAACACTAAACGTTGATTTTATGAAATGAAACATCAACTTCCAAAACAGGCGCCAAATTAATGCTGCCTACCCATGGATCAATCACGCCAAACATTATTACTATGAAAAGGTTTCATAATACGCGGTGAATTTTTCATTTGCCGTTTTATTTTATTTCTATTCGTTCAGTTGTTAATGAAAAGTTGAAAGGGCTGGGTCGTGTTTTGTGTTTCTGTGGCTCGTAGAATTCCTACCTATTTGTGAAATTGTGCCAGATCATCAAAGGGATACAAAACCTAACATATTTGAGAAAGGTGAGACCTGTTAATTGCGATTTTTGCAATTTTCAGGAATTTAGGAATTTTAAGGCATTTTTGCGATTTTTGCAGTTTTCAGGATTTTTTGCAATTTTTGCAATTTTCAGAAATTTTTGCAATTTTTGCAATTTTTGCAATTTTCAGGCATTTTTGCGATTTTTGCAATTTTCAGGAATTTTTTGAATTTTCACAATTTTCCGGAATTTTTTGAATTTTTACAATTTTCCGGAATTTTTGCAATTTCCAGAAATTTTTGCAATTATCAGGAATTTTTGCAATTTTTAGGCATTTTTGCGATTTTTGCAATTCTCAGGAATTTTTTGAAATTTTCACAATTTTCCGGAATTTTTTCAATTTATGCAATTTTCAGGAATTTTTGCGATTTTCGCTATTTTCAGGAATATTTGCGATTTTGCTATTTTCAGTAATTTTTGAAGCAGAAATGCTTCAGAAAATATGCAAATATACTGGGCATTCCAATTAAAAAAATTGATTGAGATGTTACCAGATCTAGTAACCTAACCTAAGATATGTTACCAGATCTAGTAACCTAACCTAAGATATGTTACCAGATCTGGTAACCCAACCTAAGATATGTTACCAGATCTAGTAACCTAACCTAAGATATGTTTGGTAACCCAACCTAAGATATGTTACCAGATCTAGTAACCTAACCTAAGATATGTTACCAGATCTAGTAACCCAACCTAAGATATGTTACCAGATCTAGTAACCTAACCTAAGATATGTTACTAGATCTAGTAACCTAACCTAAGATATGTTACCAGATCTGGTAACCCAACCTAAGATATGTTACCAGATCTAGTAACCTAACCTAAGATATGTTACCAGATCTAGTAACCTAACCTAAGATATGTTACCAGATCTAGTAACCTAACCTAAGATATGTTACTAGATCTAGTAACCTAACCTAAGATATGTTACCAGATCTAGTAACCTAACCTAACCTAACCTAAGATATGTTACCAGATCTAGTAACCTAACCTAAGGTATGTTACCAGATCTAGTAACTAAAAATGTATAAGGTGAGCGCATTTTTTATACGTCCATGGGTGAGCGAATATTTGTTTTTTGAATATCGCGTCCAAGTTTATCAGTCTTCGATCATTTAGTGTATTTTCGACATTTCGGAAACATTTTTAGTTGACTTCATTAAAAAATATTCATTACATTTGTTATTCAATACAATTAGGTAGATTTCAACAAAAAATAAAGAAAAATTATATTTCATCAAGGAAACCAGTGTTCTGCGACTGCCTTGTAAATGTTTAGTATATTATTCATCAGGTCAGGTTAGGTTAGGTTAGGTTTAGGTTAGGTTAGGTTAGGAAAAATTATATTTCATCAAGGAAACCAGTGTTCTGCGACTGCCTTGTAAATGTTTATTATATTATTCATCAGGTCACATCAAATTAGTGGATGTACTAGATAATTTTGGGCCGATTTTGGGTTTTTCAAAATTTTAGAAATTAATTACTCTGATGCGTAAAAAAATTGTCCCCCTATTTCTGATAGTGACGATACTGTTGACAACATTATCTTCGACGACGACTCCACTGTTAAATACCAATAGAATTTGTTCGTTACATCGATAACTGGCGAACATAGTTTCATGCTTATTTTTCATTGATTCAATGAAGAAAATCATCAAGTGATGTCTATCGTTCGTAATATCAATAACCACCGATCATAGATCCATGCTATCTGATTATTGATTCAATGTTCAGCTGTAATAAACTGAGTCTCAGTCTTTCCTTCGTAACTGGCACTTACATATTCATGCTCACTGTTAATTGATACAATGTACATCAACCATAAACCAATGTTTATCATCATAGATCCATGCTCGCTGTTTATTGATTCAATGTACAACAACCATGAACCAATATAAATCCATTCGTAATATCAATAACCGGCAAACATAGATCCATGACCATTATTCGTTGATTCAACGTACTGCAGTCATAACTTTATCAACAAGAAAATTTACGTACGACCGTTCATTGTATTAATGACACCCGTCATCGACCCAAAATTAATGTTGACGTTCACTGATGTGATGTACTTTTTTATTAATATAACGTACCTTTTTCGTTCTGTGAAAAGCTCCATTAATATTCAATAGAACGATCCACCAGATGGAAAACAAACAAAATGTACAACTAAAATAACAATAACCCAACAAATATCCTTGAATCCTATATTATCAAAAAAACAATCGACCCAAACACTTTATAATGCTGAGAACTATATGAACATGATTTCAAACATTATACGAAAAATAAATAAAAAACGCAAATTCAAACTTCAATTAAGATGATTGATGAACCATGCATGTATATGTATAGATACCAGCATCCATTAAGTCCTTTTGCCTCATCACCGTTCATTTACATAATCATTATCGAATTCGAAATCACGAAAAATATTATCGCATCAATGTCACTTAAATCATAACCGTTTATTCTAATGACGATAGTGTGGAACCTTACAACGAACCTGATGTTGTTAATGCCATCATGTAAAAATTAGTTATACGCATAAATTACCGACATTTTAATTCCTCCAGAACGTTGAACGTTATACAACGACTCTTTACTATGTGTGTTGATGCAATAATGATTTTTTTAACGACCGGCAATAGTGGTCTAGGGTTTTTAAATTTGAGCATGCATGTCAAAGTTGAGTAATAAAAGAAGAGCTCGCCATCTAATGAGATATGATCGGTCCGTGGTATGGAATGGACCATCATCAAGACAACAATCTATGGAAACTTTTTCTTGGAAATACTAAGTATGCTTAATTTTCATTTCTTCAACAGCGAATTGGCTACACTTCTTCCATGTGCAATACTATTAAATAACAGAGCTTTTTGAGGAAAGAGATATATACTTCTATATAATATAATTCATACTTAATAGTATATGTGAAAACTTCACAAACGATAAGATTTTCACAAAATTCTCAAACACACGACATGTTTCGCTAACACAATAGCTTCATCAGGTGTTATACAGGTACAACGAACTAACCTAACCTTGGCTTGCCTAACTTTTATATATCCTACTTTCCCAACCTGAAGGATTAGTTACCTGTGGACAGGTTCGATAAACTTTTCCTTCTCCGAATTTAGGCACAATATCTACATTGAAATACGGTGTACCGGATTAACTTCAATACGGTATACTGGATCAACTCTAAGTCCACTATATCTATGTTCGGTATTTCCATCATCGATACTCTTTCATATAGGAAAATCATGTATATACGATCCATCGCTTCTCAAAAAATCGTATTTTTATTCCGTGCGGGAAATCTACACTTCACAACCCAACAGCTAATCATGATCTACAAAGCACACATACAGCCTGTTATAGAAGAATATTGTGTCCACACTCACATAATATGCGGTTCAGCATCGACACATACGCTGATGCTCCTATAGATTCCATCCAGAGAAGAGGCACTCGCCTTGTGGGTGATGCCACACCCTAATTATTCGACATCACTGATGGAACACCGTAAAAAAGTTGGCGACCTTTCACCTTTCTATAGACACATCCTCGGGAAAATGTCCTTCAGAAACCTTCAGAGGTTCTCTTGAACTTGCCACCACTACAAATATACATTCAAGGCGAAGCCAGAGCAGTCGTGAGTAGATTGTCCAGGAATCAAGCACCACCCATAAGCAACACTCACGGTAAAGACTACAGGAAGCTTTATGAAGAGATGGAAAGCGACCCCATAAAGGGAATGCCAACAGATGGCATGACTCCAAGATATAGCTTTAAAAAAACTTTCAAAATAAGTATAACGGACAGAGAGACATTGAAGGAAGGATCTCTTATCAATGCAGACATTGCATGCTGTCAATATACGGACGGCTCCAAAACCGAGGAAGGGACCAAGTATTTATGGGGCCAAGCCAAAGACAAGAATTTCAGTGAGCGACGGTGTTTCAGGCAGAAATTATTGCATTACATCATTGTGTGAAAGAATTGATATATAAGGCAAGAGTTTGAAGGGAAAACCATTGCAATCTATTCGGATAGCCAGGCGGCATTCAAAGCAGTTAACTCAATGCAAGTTTACTCAAAGCAAGTTTACTTAAAACTATAGTATGGGACTGCTCAGAAACCCTAAATGAACTGGGCAGTCAGAACAGACTGACTCTAGCATGGGTACCAGCACATACATCAGGGTACGAGGGCAATGAAGAGGCAGACTCACTTGCTGGAGCAGGAGCAAACAAAGCTCTGAATGGCCCAGAACCCTTTTGTGGTATTGCGAAAGCTATACAAAAGACAAGTATCAAATCATGGATGCAAACCAAATCTCAAGAATGGTGAAACAGCTTGCCAGGAATGAGACAGGCAAAAGAGTTTATTGAAAAACCATCACCAATATTCACAGAATATCTACTGAGCCAGAAACGAAGTACAACTAGAATACTAGTGGAACTTCTCACAGGGCATTGTAGGCTCAACAGACACATGAGTACGGTAGGTCTGACTGAAGAACTGCTGAGCAGGTTCTGCCAGGAAGAGGAGGAAACAGCAGTACACATACTTTGCCACTGTGGGGGCTTGTCAAGACTAAGATTCCTTACGCTGGGTGAGGAAAAACCAAGAGCCTAAAGTTACACAGGGGATCTGAAAGGTATGGAGTCTCATAGTGAAGTCAGGGCTAGCTGAAGGCAGATGGCCCGAAGGCCCCACTCTGAATCTTATCCAAGCAATTTCACCAGTCAGACGAACTCGACAAACCCAGTCAGCGCATCCTTTCGTTGTCAACAAGTATATTCCCAAGAATTTATATCTCCAAAGGTTCAACGAAGAATTCAATACCTATATACCCCTTCTCCTTATCCTCCCTAGGTACGCATCGCGATATCCTCCGAACATTATTGGGACTTCCTTTCGTGCGCTCCAAGATATAAAAAACATACGGTCATAGCTTCAAAAATATTTATATATCTAAGCCAAGAACGTTACAGGGAGGGAATTTATGGTGGATCAACCTCTACACATAACGTGTAGTTGCAGTGAGATCAAACATATTCTGATGAGTGTCCAACATTTCAGAAGAGTTCTAGAACTTACTTATTTACAGGGTGAGTCAGAGTAGGACAGAACAACTGTTGAACGTACTCTTCAAAAAATTTGGAATAAAATAGAATTATTGAGGAATGAAACGAAAGAATATAACAGAAGAAAGAAAGTCTCTTATGAATGGATCCTCGACGTATCACTTATTATACGCATAAATTATCATGTAAATCGACTTCAAACTGTCTGTGTGGTAGGTGGCTTCTATTGTTATAGTTTTACGACATTCGCCTACTATCTTCATTCGTCAACGGAACGACCAAACAAATGACATCTAGAAAACAGTTGCGGAGACTTCCGCCTATGGAAAGCATGCTTCAACCCACAACCGAAACAGTTGAACGAAACAAAAAAAAAACTGTTATGGAACAATTGAACACCTGATGTGGTATCGCCCGAGGACGATACGAAGACTATTGTCTGGGTTCAGATAACATCTGCAAAAAGCCGCTGCCAAATTATAATTTCATATATTTTTGGTATTAAAATCATGTTATATTAGCGGAGTCAATACACAAAAAGAGCTTTGTAATGTATTATTATCTGTAATTGATAGGATATGCAAATATATTTATACTCTACTTACACTGCTTTGAATGGAACCAGAATAAAAATAACAGCTATTCACACATAAATTGATATCAACATTATAATTTCCTCACTCTCCTTCAATCCGCAATAATAACATGATATTTATGTTTACCTAACGGATATTTCTCATTATTCGAGCTATTTTGCATTGTACGAATATTTTTTGCATTCACCTCACATAAATATATATCGACCAGGATTATTACTGTCTCAATATTAATTTTTTTATCTGAAGGAAAAACACAAAGACCAATGTTAATTGAAAATTATAAATGATAATGACTTTGAAATGTGGGAGATACGGCATTAAAGAAAATCTCGTATAACAACCAACCATTGTCAATATACAGAGATATCTTATAATGTAAATGACTTTCGACATCGAATTTGCATTCAGCTTGTTTGCAGATAAGTTATAGGTACGGCGATAGCTTGTCTCAGAACTACGTTTTGTCCATCATAATTCATCGTAATGAAGCACATGTGATATTTGAATTGTAAGGCGAGAGAAGGCTGGCCTATTATAGTTAAGTGTCTCAATCAGATAACATGAAACGATGTAATTATTGTTGAAGATATACAGGGTGTCCCAAGACTGAACGTCGACCTTTGGAGGGCTGATAGTCCAGCTCTTGACCAACCAGAATATCACAATATGACCTCAGTAAAATATTGATAGTTTTGGAGATATTGGAATTTTTATGAATTTCGTAAAAATCTAAACCTTTTCCATCAGTATTTCGAGTGCCGCAGGTATACACAAGTTCATAGTTTAAGATTCTTATTTTTATTATGCAACCTGCAATAACCCTACTATTGATTACAATAAAAATTGAGAATATTGGTGCAATACCTTTGGAAGAAAAATACGTGTTTGCTGGATTCATTTCAAATTTAGAAACTTCACAAACGATAAGATTTCCACAAAATTCTCAAACACACGACCATGTTTCGCTAACACAGTAGCTGCGTCAGGTGATATACCTATAGTGGTACAATGAACTGTTTTTTCTTCTATATATGGTTGGCATATGTTGAACTCTTTTTCTTTTTCAAAAAATTCATCCTATGTTCATCAATGAGCTGATTAAACGTACGACCTGTCTGACCGATATATACCTTAGGTCTAGGATAACATCCACAGTTAGGTTTGTATACCCCTGATTCAAAATAATTCATTTTAATCAGCTTACTCAGACTGCTCCACGACTCGTCCTCATGCCTTCAGGCGAACATAGATCTATGAGGCGAACATCCAACATGCCAAAGCGGCCTCTTTCGTCCTTGGCAGGAGGTTCGTCAGTGAAAAACTTGATGTGGCTTTGATCTAGGAACCCGTTGATAAATGAAAGGAGGGGGGGGTGATGGGAGTAATTACTCACTTCCCAAAGAATAATGATTTCGAAGATAGGTATAATATAGATACCTATATAATATAGTATTCCCAACAACATATTATAATCTCCAGAAGTTCAGAAAAAATTTCGATACCTATACCTCCTGTCCCTATGTCCTCCCTAGAAACGCACGATGTTCTTTGAATATTATAGGGATTTCCTTTCGTGCGCTCCAGGCGATCAAAAAAAAATATACTTACTACTCAGAATGATCTGCTTAACTAGAGTTAGAGAAAAAGATTTAGATTCGTCACAAATACTCCTATATCGACTTTTTTATCAACGGTACAATTTTTTAATAATTGCATTTTTCATGACTCCTTGTATAATAATTCTTATAAGAATTCGAATGATACCAGGCATATGATGGTAGTCAGGATCAGATCATCTGGCTACAGAGAGCAAAGATGAATAACGAATAAAATCACTAGAAATTCGAATTCTTTATCAAGAAATAATCAAAAATAACATCAAAAATCAGGAAGGAAACTGAAACAGCAAACATTCCTAACAAGTTCAGATTTTTGTATCCTCGATCAAATCTCCTTCATTCTATATACACTTTTCATATCTTTTTTCCACGTTATGTTCAACTCTCCTCAGTTCTTCTGATGGTGGTAACTCTCTGCAAACTGTTATTATTCTTCGTCGCAACTCACTTGCTTCTCTATTTCTTGGCCTGAATTTCTCAATCTCTAGCCAGATGATGTATTCCTGACAACCATCGTGTCTGATATTACTCAAATTTTTATAAGAATTATTATACAGGGTGTGACTTGAAAAATGCAATTACTCAAAATGTATGTAACGTTGAAAAAACACACCCCTTATGTGTATTTGTAACTAATTCGAATCGTTTGCCATTTTCAAAATTTTTGAAAAAAAAAGTCGAATTTATTTTTGTTCCATATGTTTTTGTGATCGCAGTAAGTATAGTAAGAAATTGTGATTGATATAACTTTTTTGCTCGAAAAAGTAGATAATTTTGAGTAAGTAGTATATTATGGGTGGACCAAATTGTAACACACTGTATATTATTCATGGCTCTCTGTAACATGATTTTTTTTCTATACCTAAACCAAAAAGCCATTTCCCCTCCTCCCCCTCGAGAAATAACATTATCGACGCCCCTGTATTTCCACATAAACTCATGAACAGTTCATCAGTCTCTTTATTCCTCTCCTCTATTAGGTACTTGTCAATTAAGACATTTGATGAAGATGAAGACATAAAAAAAGATGTAGAGTATAGGTACGTATAACGTATACATCCTCTTCCTAACTAAAAACGAATGTCATCAGCCACAGCCTCGTAATTACTGGTGATTTATTACTGGCAACGAAAATTAAGACATTCTTGTTAAAAAACATCGGTATCCACACTCTCTATCATTTCGAGGAATTCTAATGGCCACGTGCAGAATAATTACGACAAATAAGCAGCGGGTAATTATCGAAATATTATTGGGCTGACGTATCTACTACCTATATAACTGGAGTACTCACAAATAGACTGATAAATGTCCAAGAGCTATTTTCATACGCAACTTTGCGTGATTTCCTTCTAATTAGACGAGACTAACACCGAGGTGTAGTCACACAGAATAATTATACAGGGTGAGTCATGAGGAACTGTACATACTCCTACCACGAATAGAGACCCTTGAGGGGAATACCTGATGACCATCAGAAAGTGTCTTCTTCCTCTCTTTACAAAAACATCTTTTGGGCATAACTTTTCAACAGCTGCTTCGATTCATCTGATTTTTTCATGGAATATTTCTCTACTGAATCCTAATCGACTGACATTTCCAGAATTGGGAAAATCCAGGACCGTTTTTGAAAAATTTCGATAGTTTAGTTCTTATCAAGTAGTTCATCCTGTATATTGTTTTTGTAAACTGTGACAGGGAATTTTCAGAACACACAAACAAGCATCCAAAATGAAATATTCAAAATTCTCCTCACACTTCCACAGGATTTTTAAAAAAACTATAAATTATTAGCGAAAACGAAAGTTTGACAACAAATCTCATTCATTCGAAAATAATGACTTCGCAACGCATACATTTCACAAATAAAAGTAAGACTCGCATTTTCAATGCTTCAGCCCAATGGAAATTAACATGTTCTTTCATGTCCAGGCCTGGATTTCGTCATTTCATTTTTCGTGGAGGGTTATAATCACCCTGTAGATCAATTTCAAATCAGTGGATGGGGTATCTGTTCAGATGTTAATGGTCATGGTTTCAAATGATTCAAGATAGTCGAACGATATACAGGATGAACTTTTTGCTATAAACAAAACTATCAAAATTTTTCAAGAACGGTCCTGGATTTTCCCAATTCTGCATAAGTCAGTCGATAAGAGAGTAGTAGCAAAATATTCCATGAAAAAATCAGACGACTAGAAGAAGCTGTAGACAAGATATGACCAAAATATGTTTTTGCCAAATCTCATAATTCACCCTATATAATGGAAAAGAAGTGAAGAAGACATTTTCTGATGGATAATCGGTATTCCCCTCAGGGGCCACTATTCGATGTAGGAGTATGTACAGTTCCTCATGACTCATCCTGTATAGAAGATGAAATCTGGTGAGTCGTTTCATTTTTTCAAATCAAATGGAAACATTTTATTTTTTCCCCATTCTGAGGTCCAATTGGACAGTTTCTTGTTGAAAAGTTCATAGGCTTTTTGTCTTACTTGAAAAATCACAAACAAGGAAAATTTTTGCGTTATGTTAAATCAAAAGTTATGATTTTGAGTTGCAATAATTTTATTTTCAAGACGTAGATGAATTCTGAATATAATTAAGTAGGTTTGGGATATGATACTATTTACTTTATAATTTTGTATGAAAAATCTACTATTCTATTCTATTTAGATAGGTATATACTTATTCATCTGATTGGATCTCAAATCATACATGCAGATACAGAAACTATTCTATTTTTTCGTGAAAATTTAATGACACTGCTATAGGTAATTGAAAATGGCTGTTGTTTTCTGCTGTGTATCTCTTGGCGCTGGCTGTTTCCAATCTCAGATCTGGAATTGTAGCTGCAGTAACATTTCTTCTAATTTCTTTACCTTGTTATTTATTCAAATATCGCCCGAGATAAGAGGTTCGGCTCGCTGTTGGACGTATTTCTCGCTTCTTCCTTATGCTCTCAGATTTAATTATAAATGTAATGTCTACGAGAGAATTACGCTAAGGTAATTAAGTGTTTCGACCTTTATAATAGTCCAGTTGACGATTGCACTAACATTATTATACACCAATTGAAAAATTGGAATTGCTTTGGGTATATGCAGTCAAAGAAGAACAAAGTATACTCTTGTTTCTGTTCGAGTCTTGATTGGCTCTTCATCAGGAACTCTATAATAGTTATTCATAACCAGGGGCCAATAAGATTATATCCAAAAGCTTCAGCCGAGGAGTATAAGATCTTAGGTCTCGTGGTGATAATGTTCTTCACTACGAAGAAGGTGTATATTGAATTTTTTTCACAACTAGCAATATATTTCAATCATCATAGTTCTAAAAACTGAAATGTGGACCTATGTCACTATGAAAGCCCTTCTTTTCAATTCTAATTAAAATCTAGAGATAATATGACGAAAACTACATTGGTAGGTTCAACAGCTAGTGGTGTGAAAAACATTAAAATTGATAGAAAATTCAATCGTTATTATCGATTACTAAACACTTGCGGAAAATGACGTTTCGTTGAAGCTGGCCTCCGTTAAGTGGGGACTATTACATGTTTAAATGAACATTCACACCATGACAACATCAATATTTTTGAAAATGAATAAAACTTTGTTACATTATACTTGAATTTTGTAGAGAAAACTATCGAATCATCGCCGATCGTAGCAGAAATGCGTCCTTATTCAATATTTCATTTCACTTTGAGCATTGTCGCTATTTCGTAGTTGAAATTACGACTCCCGTATGGTCATTTTGGTTTTGGAGTGTTTCTTCCCTTTTTTTGTACTCAGATGGCGTTGCTCTCATATTGTCTATGGATGCCGCCTCTGAGGGAATATGATGTCGACTTGATTTTTCTCGGATAAGCTACGATGAGTCGGTGGTCTTAGGACTGCTGGCTGGAGAGACTGCCCTGCACTGATGAGAGTCGAAGAGCTCGGAATCGGTCTGTTGGTGTCTAGCGTGGCCTAGCTAAATCGAAATCAATAGATATTCAGGAAAGAATCACTTGTATCAGTTATGGTTTATATACGAGTCGCTGCATAGATTTCGTGAGGATGTAATTCATTAGCCAGGAAAGTAGTTGTTTTTTCTCCAGAAATCTACCATTGTTGTTCATTTCGTGAACATTTTGTGGAAATGACTGAGCTTTTTGTATTCAGTTAACATTTCATTCCACTTTGAGCATTGTGGCCATTTCGGGGTTGAAAAAAAAATTACTCTCATCAACGTTGAAAAAACTTGTGTATTTAAATTTGAAGATGAAGTTTTGAGTTAGCCTTAATCATATCATAGGAAGATGGTTTCTGGTTTGAACTTGAACTCATTAGTGTTTGAAACGGGTTCAATGATAATCTCTCTATCGATAATTTAGAATGGTTAGTTGGGCATATTTCCAAACTCAAAATAAAAGACGAAGAATAAGCATGATACAGATACAATAGTGATTGGAAAATTACATCGTCATAGCATCAGAGAATGCATCATTCAAGTTCCAAGAATAGCATTGCCTCGACTGTTGCCTGGACTATGAAGTGACATTGCGAGAACTTTTTACCTCTGTGAAATAGAGGAGTTGTCATGGTATGGAAACACGCAGCTTCAAATGGTCGAGAGCTCGAATTATATCCGTAATTAACTTTTCTAAGTATTTTTCAGAGAGCACCGTACGGAGTTCGTGAACCCGTCAACGGATCAAGAGAAACCTTGAAGGTGGCGTTGTTAGTGAGACAACTACTCAGGATGACAAGAAAAATACAAAGAAAGAGTCATTAGAAGTGAGAGATCACGACCGATTACAGGGTGTTACCTAAGTACCGTCCGTAACTTTAAGATGTATGTCATTCAAGTTTGTACGAACATTTCAAACATAATGCAGTCGTGTTCGTTTTCGTGTTATACTCGTTGCTAGATTCTCAAAATTTCTTCAGTGTGAGTTCATATTTTTTTCGTTTGTTTTTCCTAAAAAGTATACAGGGTGACATTTTGGAAACTTCTCATCACCCTCAATATCTTATTTCCAGTAAATAATATGAGAAATCGAAAAAACGAGTCGATTTCAATTTCAAGAGACGCACACTGTTTCAGTTTCAGCCCTCTGAAATATCAACAATTGTTCTTCCCTTGGCAATCCCCGAGAGATTGACCCGTCGAGTTGAGGCTTCGCACCCCTTCGTGGTCACTTTGGAGACCTACCTTTTGTTGAGAAACTTCGTAGATATAGAGGGGGTCCAAAAAGTATAAATTTTCAAAATCGCCCTGTATCTCATAAACGGAAACGGTCCTGCAAAATCTGATTAGGCCATCTTGAGTTTCTCAAAAAAGTGGCACAGGACCGCATGCAAAAACCGCAAGGTTCTATCTCCAAAGATAACGGAGATATCACGCAAAAGCATCGAAAACTGGACACACTGTACATCATACATCAAGGGACAGAAATGCAGGATTTTTTCCGAGGGAAAAATAGCATTCTGTCCTGAGGTGTATATACTATTTTTTACGCTGGCGAAAACACAAAAATTAAGATAGAATAAAAATTTGGTCAAAGTGTGTTGTCATAATAAGTAATAGTATAATAGTTTGTGGAATTCGTATCTTGACATCATGCATCTTGTTGACAACCCATGGTGACAGCAAATATCAAACTGAAATTTATGATGACAGCTTCGAAAATGGTTAACGGTTATGGAACAAGAAATCGATGGAAAACCCAAGAAACTATTGATATTGCTTCTGCAGTGATTCTCAACTTGCTACCACTGAGATCTAGAAATCTGTATGATGCAGCTTATATACTCGCTTCATCAGAGAAGGGTGTTCCGAAGAGACAGCGCAGATATATGCGGAAAATGTAAAGTTGGTATAAACTCCCTAGGGAGAAAATAGGTCACATTATCTCCCTAGGGAATGAATAATACGAGACTTCTGCCCCTCTTTTGTTACCAGAGAAACTTATTTATACTCCCGCCGGACCCGTATGGACCATACTTTTACACCGACTTTCATTTGTTTATCTGTAGAAGGGGCCAGGTAGCCGTGCGGACAGAGTGTCAATATTCTAATCCGCATTCGCTTGCCGGTCATGGGTTCGATTCCCATCGACTGCAGAAATTTTTCTGATGGCCCAAGAAAGTGTTTGGGATCACACGTTAAAAGGCACGGCCCCCGTCATTCCTTCCTCGCACAAGTCTCTCGAAGACTCCTGAAGGTTGCTCGTGAGGGGGCAACCGAATGACGGATAGAACAATTCTTTTTTTTAGAAACAAGAAGAGTAATAGGGGTGGGCAACTTTTGAAAGACACCAGGTATATTATAAGAGATAGAAAATGTAGCGTGAATTATAAAAAGGGTCGCAAGAAATCAATGAAGAGGTGACACTGGAGCCGTCAACTTTTTCCTCTATTTTCCGTTCACAGCATATTTTATTCGACCTCAGAGTTGATTAGAGCGAGCTGTGCTTCCCCACGGGGGGGCCTACCCCCTGCTGCCCTACGAGCGCTTATCTCGGTCGCATCGACCGTTACGACGGGCAGTCGGCGGTAATTTATAGGTGAGGTAAGTCCGCTTCATTAGGAGAGAGCCCCTCTGACGTCCCCCCGAATTCGGGAAGCTCCATGCGCAGTAAATTATATTTTTTCGTCGACCACTACAGAAAATCACATTTTTCGATCTAATTTCCGAACGAAATACCGACTATTTTCGAAGGCAAGTACTTTTCGTCCGCAGGCACTAACTTTTCGTCCGCTACAGTGTTGCCAGTTTTAATGAAGTTTCAGTAGATCTCTGGATTTGCATATTGATCTATTGATCTACTGAAACATTTCATAACCTATACTGAGAAATACTTTGACACTCACTTATTATTATAATCACCTACATTATTAAAAATCTTTAGTTAATCACATATGACTTATAAGTTGCATGATATTTTGGCACGGTCTGTTCAAATTAATTTCACGAAATAAGTAATAAGTTCACGTATAGTTGATATTGATGATATGTATATACAGAAAAAAGGACAAAAGGACAATACTATATCTGATTCAGATCAAATTAAATTTTTTCATATATTTGTTATAGCCAGTTTGTTCCCTACGTTTAATTTTTTTATTAGTTTTGTATTTTTCTTGTTCTTTTTCACTATTCGTTCCTGTTTTTTATAAACTCAAATCTTATGAGTACCCTGTATTTTGTGAGTATTTTTAATATGAATATGATAAATGTTTTTGAGAAATTTTTAAATGTATGATAAATTGATATTTTCATCACATGGAGAATGCGGATTCTCAATGATGTATTTCTTTATATATTATCCATATTTTTGTGTTCATAAATATATCTGAGAATGTTCCTTTTCAATTTTTTGAGAATGTTTCTTTTGTTTCTTTTGTTGGAAATAAGTTACTTTTCCGTTTTCTAACGGTACCTACATAATGTTTTGACGTCATAAGTTTATTTCGTTGTATCCTTTCTTGGAATTCGTATACCATAAAATAGGTCTGAATTTTTGACAAGGTATTTGATTTTTGGGGATTTTTAGGGATTTTCTCTCCTCGTTTCTATAAAATAAAAATAATCGAATTATTTCGATATATCTTTGGTGGGACAAATCAGATGATTTGCCCCAAAATGTCACTGCGTTTAACAAATTTTTTGATCAGGGAGCTTGTCAGTGAAAATTTGTTTGAAAAAATGTTTGAAGGAAAGAAATATAGATATATATATCTTTGAACGTTTCGGGACCGAATCTGCTCTCGTTCTCAACATGAAAATGCAAAATATTTCTTTTTGGAAGTTGTGCTGCTTATAGTTTGACAGTTTTCAGTGTCATACTGAAGTTGGCATATGAATGAGTGATTTTAGTCTACAAATGAGTTACAGGATGTTTTCATTAATTGATTGAACAAAGCCAAAAAATGAAGAACAATCATAAAAAAATTGTATTGATAGTATACCTTGTGTTTGTGGAAAGTATTATACAGGTGAAACGAAAATACCTCTCTCAGTAAGGACTAAAGAACACAAGTACAATATCATAGTTAGGGTCACTTAGGGTGCTGGAGAAAAGTGCACTGTGAATTTTTGGATTATCATCACCCTGTAGGTGTACACGTGGGTATAAAGATATTCAGAGGGGTTCTCTATAACGCAATGGGATATACATATGCGTCATATTTACCTACCCATTAGTAGCAACCTGCTGAGTGAGGGTGAGATATATATGTCAATCAGAGAGTGCGGTGTCAATCAGTGGTAGTTGCGATTGCCTATTTATTTTGGGCACTAATAACAAGCGCTGCGGGAAGTTAACAAGTGTAATGGAGAATTGACGCTTATGTCATAGATAACAGTAATAACATGCAGATATACATAATGGCACGTAATGGATAGAGACCTATTTGATATGAATGATTTTGTTGATATGTGATATATGAAGACTGAATGATCCATGAAATTTTGCATATATAGGGTAAATATACGAAATATCTACATATCTATACTTTTTATTTGAATATAGAGACCAGTTTCTTCTCTTGAGAAAAATGGATGCAGTTAATAGCTAGGTCTGTTCATTTGTGTTGCTGAACTTGCTGAGGGTAAGATTCCTGATTCCTCATTGACTAATTCTAAGATAAAAATTCCCCAAACGGTAATTAATTACGAGGAACATGATATCGCCGATCCATAAATAAACAAGGTATCAATATAAAAGCAAACTACGTTTTTTCTCCTTAGACCATCCCATTTATTATTGATTTACTTAGTTGTTCAGAATGGTCATTGTAACTTTAACATAGTATTAAGATGGGAGTGATGACATATACTTGAGTTGAGACACACTATATAGTATTTTGTAGAATCAATGCCACTTCTAATTTCGCAAATATATAAACACCGTGCCTAGAAATCTTTCAATGTCATTAGCGGAATCAATCCTCCATATCATTGTATAGGTATATACATAGGATACCTATATAATGAAGATTGACAAGTTCTTTGTTAACATTTCTCGCCTTCTCCAAAGTATCACTAATTTCGGCATGTAAAGGAATAATCAGTAATAGCGACGGTGCGGCTTCGATGTAAAAGAGAAGTTTTTTGCGATATCGTGTGGTGCAACAATATAGTATATTACAACGTCAGACTTCAAATTATTGAATTATTTGTTTATAGTCATTTCAAAATACCAATCAAAACAAAACCATTGTTTTTTTTCAACGTCAAAAAAGTGTGACGTTGCAACAGAACACTACTTGCCCATATTTTATTTCGTATATACATATAGGTTTTGAAGATATATAAACAATGGTTTGCTAATCAGTTTTTTATTTTGATGGTTTCCTGATTCCAATTTTGGTATTCCAAGAAAAACAATACTGATAACACAGATTGTCATAAAATACAAACATATCATGCTGCAGAACCAGTCTTTGAGAAGTCCTCAGTGATATTCCTGATTTTCATCTTGTATAGATATATACATATACAGAGAAGTGCACAATAAACGGCCAGCGCTGTAACTTCTGAATCATTTGATATCAGATTTTGAAAATTGGTGTGTAGCAATTATACCAAATCGTTTATTAATTGACAAACCAATTTTTGTTTTATCACTTCCGGCTCCACCGGAAACGACCCTAACTTTTGATTTTTAAATAGGACACCCTATATTTCATACCATAATCGGTTAGGGATTGTCATAACGAATTCAACGATACTGGATTCGATAGGGTTATTTCAAACGATTTCGAAGATATTCGCGTTCTAAGTTTCCACTATGCACAATGGGTGTGACTTCGCAATATCGAAACTTCTTTCTCTGTCCCACTCATTGAGCAAATGGATACTTAGAACGCGAATATCTTCGTAGTCGTTTTTATTAACCCTATGAAACCCGGTATAGTTAAATTCGTCATAATAATCCCTAAGCGATTATGGAATGGAATACAGGGTTGAAAAATCGAAAGTGAGGATCGTTTCTGGTGAGACCAGAAGAAATTGAACAAAAATTGTTTTGTAAATTAATGAACAATTATATATTATATACTTGCTACCCACTAATTTTCGAAATCCGATCTAGAATGATTCAGAAGATACAGCACTGGCCGTTTTTTATGCACTTCCCTGTATAAAAATTTCGAAACTAAAAGTTTCTATTCATATGATTAACTATAAGCCACTAATGTGCGGCATAAAAGCGCACTTTACTTGTTTGTTGTTCAGGTAAGCGCTGTTTTCATTGAAAAATATTAAAGACACCTCATTTTATAACAAAAATAAGTTATACCTGATCTTATCAATTCTTGAACTTGACCGTTTTTTGAGATAGATAAACTCATTTTAAGAATCAGCTGCATTATTCAAGATTAAGAGATGGTTGGTGATGTAAAACTTTCTTCATTATTATGGATTATACTCCAGAGCAAAAAATACTTTCAGGATTTGTTCCGCTACTGTAAATCCACCCCGAACCATGTGTATTATTCCAAGTACCCATACTTGGTGTATAAAAATAAATCTGCACATATTATATGCAAATGAGCAGCCCAAGAAGGAACACGGTTGCATGTTACCGGCTCAACAACAAACGCAACGTTGACGCTTTATAATTACGAAAAAAAAAAGGTATCCGATGAAAAATGCCCGAGACAAAAGTTCAATTTCGCGCAGTTTTATTTTTAGTCTCATTAAAAGGCAAAAATATTATTTTTATTATGTTATCATGCAGAATGGAAATCACGATTTGCATTTTGGACGTGAGACGTATGCTGATTCGTCGTAAATGGCGTTTCATCGTTGCTATGCTTAACCAATAAATTCATACTCAATTTCAGAATGAACATTATTACCTTCACTGGCTTTGATTCCATTCGCTCGAAAAAAAACCTAAATAACGAATATTCTCATCTAAATGGAAATCCAAATGCACACCAAAGGAATTAATTACTTCACTGCTTGCAGTTATACTTCAGGTATACAGGGTGACTCATGATATTGAGTCAGCAGATCACATTTATAGAGAGTTCTTGAAACTTGAAGAGAGAAGAGATATCAAAAAATGTTATTATTATTGGAATTCTCGGTCTTTTAAGTTCCACCTGGCACCTTCACCATTTTATGGTATCGAATTTCGCGTTTCAAAATGTATTGTGTTTGTTTGAAAAACGCCATGAGAGCTTCTAGAAGAAGATACCATCCAATATATTTATATCCGAGGTATATCCTATTAAATATGATCGAATATACATAGTATCTGAATTTTTTTTTGGATGAGGTTCAAAGTCATGAGATTTATACTAGATCAAAATTCTCGCATGTCTTGAGAAACTATGAAATCGTGCATATTGTGTTCTGCTTTTCCACTCTACTCCAGCTGAGGTCGTTGATTTAATGAAACCGCAATTTTTTTTCTATCTTTATATGGTTCCCAAGTACGACCACTTCCTTCTTTAGAAACGTTTTAGAAAGGATATCTACCCAACGAGGAGATTTTGCGAGTCAGAGTGCAAGCTACATAAGAGTGCCCAATGTTTGAATATAATAGGTATATATACAGTGTGTGAAATTTGAGTTTCAGCTCAAGTTGATAAACGAAATGAATATGTCAAAAGATTCTTTTTAAGTAAGAATCTACTGCACATGCCACATTAAATGCAAACAAAAATGAAGATTACAATCATGTCCGATTCATTGAGAATAGTGAAAATCTCAGCAGTTCATTATGCATCTTGTAGGGTGAAAGGAAGCTCCAAATTTCAGTGTATATGAATAGGTACATATTTATTTCAATAACATTTTTTATCTTCAAATCATTTTTATGCTGAGAGATTTTTTTGTTATGGAAAAACTGATGCCTTCTGATGCGGTTTATTAAATACAGTGTGGCCGCTTTTCATGAATATACTCCCTTATTAATGATGCGATTTTATTGAAATATTGGTGATAATTGTATGTTAGAACGATGAAGTATTAATAGCAGAGTGAACAGTTTCATTCGCAATTGGCGTGTGATGTTGAAGGGCACAAAAAGGCAGTCATTCGGAAAAAAGGATATTAGGGCTTATTTTAAATAATTTTTTTCAATCAGATTCAGAATCAGCATCCTCAAAAACCCCTTAATTCTTATTTTCAACATCCCAAGAGCTAAAAAGAAATATTTCAAAATCCCGCTTTTCAAGACTTTATACATCCCTTGCAGTTTTTAATTATGCGATTTTATTGAAATTCTGATGGTGATTATATATGTTAGGAAAATAACATATATTCACCATCACAATTTCGAGACAATCGTATCATTAATAACTGATGAGATTTTGGGGCGTATAGTCATGTGAAGCGGGATTTTTAATTCTTCTTGATATTCTGAAAATATGAATTGGGGAATCTTCGCTGGGCTGGTGGCCGTGAGCGTAGAGTCGCTGGCTGTTGCCCAGGCGGTCCGGGTTCGATCCCCGGCGCGAGCACTGAATTAATTTTCGGTAGTTTCGTTGGGCGGGAGGAGATAGGTGGCCAACCCAACATTCTTGGTACCTAGATATCAATCCTTTGGACTGTCCACGGTTACCAGCCGAGTAGTGCTTCGGATGACACTTAAAAAGCTAAGGTCCCCGTCTTCTTAACTCACACAAGTCTCTGACTTTCGAGGGTTGCTTTGCAACTAAGCTGGCGGTTAAAAACACTTTTTTTTTTTTTTCGCAGATGCTGATTCTGAATCTGAATAAAAAAGTTATTTAAAATAAGCACTATATCCTTTCTCCGAATAAAGGCTCTTTTGTACCCCTGAACATCGCACACCAATGGTAAATGAAACTGTTCACTCTGCTGAATACTTGATTGTTTCAACATACAATCACCACCAAAATTTTTAAAAAATCGCACCATTAATAAAAGATATATTAGGGTGTATTCATGAAAAGCTGGACACACTCTATAATATTTATCGAAAAGAAAAATCAACATGAAACGATCCTAATTTAAATGAAACATGAAAGAATGATCTGAGATGGGAATTCAATTTTTTTTTGTAAAATGTTCCTATGTCTCGAAAACGTTGACGATTTTACTGAGGTCGAGTTGATATATTTCATGAAATTATTTACTGAACACATACACACAGGGTATAGTTATTTTTTGCTAATACAACCATTATTATTAATAATATGCTAGTATACCTATATGTAAGAATGAATAGCAATGGCAATTATGGAGACAGATAATATGTTGAAGGTAACATCTCTCTCTCTCATCTTCAATTCCAAATTATTACTTTGACTTCGGAAGACAATAACAATAAATACATTTCGTTCGTCAGGCGGTAGGCTCTTCACAAACTTTATGATCAAATCTCCACAAGTGCATGCGACTCATGCGAGTATTGCGAGTCCAAATTAATTTATGGTATACACTTTGGGAGTTCCATAAACCAGACAAAGAGCTGTTTTATGAATAATGATTTGTCACCCGTCATAAAGTATTGTCAGCGGATGGTTCATGAAAATTGCTACTGCAGAATTGGAAGAATATGGATAACAAAGACAGAAATGTCTGAGAAAATGTGTTTTTTGATTGGATTTGTTGAGTAACGAGTCAATCGCAAGTTACAGCGGCAGTTTTGTATAATTATATACAGGGTGGCATTGAGATAAATACAAATATTTCAAACCCTGCAAAATCTCGAAGTATTATTATCGAATAGTACCAATGGAAAAATGAAGGAATCATAATATAAAATTTGGGGTGAAACCATGTTTTCTACCCAACGTTCTGATGCATGCATTCCGAGGACTTATTTCAGCGTCACTTTTGTTCAAATTTTCGTGTGAAAGGCAGAATCACGCGCCGGAGTTCATTCATTTATATATAGTTATTTATCATACAAAGGAAAAAATTAGTAGATTTTAGCTCCAAGTTCCCATTATATACCTGCTATATACCCACCAATTTTCGTAATCCAAACTCGAATGATTGAGACCATACAGCACTGGCCGTTTATTGTGCACTTCTCACTTTCTCATTCTCAAGCAAATGCCAATGCAATAAAATGCTGATCAGTCGCCATCTTGAAATTTGTATCTATCACTCCATAATATAGTATCCATGTACAGTTTCATCATGCAAGTTTAAATTTTTTCAGTTAACCCGTTCAAAAAGAAAAGCACATACATGGTAGATTCATATTGCTTATTTATATACTTATTTATTTCAACATTTCTTTACGAATATAGTTGGTATAAATGGTCCTCCTAGATACCTAGGTCAATATAACTGATTAAAATTCCTCCTAATACCTACTATAGATTAGATACAAAACATTATGAATATTAAATATACCTAATAAGCCTATTTCTTCACGATCAAATTTCCAAAACATCTATTAGGATGATGGTTATGATACTGAAATATAATCCTATCCAGTATCCTCTTCAAAGAAAGTTGAATTCATCACAAGAATGAATATCTTTTCCAATCAGAGTTTTAATGTTTCGCGCAATAAAAGTGACAAAATTATAATAGATTCTCTCGAAAGAATGAATGGATATGTTCAACTTATAATAAATTCCAGATATTTAATGACATGACTATAAATTTCCTGACGGTCATCAAAGTGAATATTAGATTGGAATTCCAATATTCACCTATAAAAGTTTAAATTTTTTTAAGCGTCAAAACACAAGTCGAGCGAACAGTCTATTTTACTTATCAGTAATGACATCAGGATATAATGACATCGAACATCTAAATTCATCCGTCAGAACAGTCTTTCCGGGGAACGTGTAAATATTTAGCGACCCATTAAAATATTCTATTAAAGATAATTGGAAACATCGAAGTTTGATGCAATTTTAATATCTTAAAAGCGGCGTATCGATGAATTTTTAATCGCGGTTATTTTTAACTTGGCGCTATAGCGCCGTCGTGGTCCGTCATCCCAACCAACAGGGGGCACCACTGTTCCCGAATTGATGATCAAACAAAATATTGTCGCAACTCAGATAGTTCTAGTATCTTATATGGCATTATTTAGAACAAACGGCGCCTCCACCACGTGTCGCAACTCAGATGTTGACCCTCCTATAGGTCGTAACTTAGCTACTCGCTTAGCTTTTTTGACGAGAGATGTTGACCCTTCTATAGGTCGTAACTTATAGCTACTCGCTTAGCTTTTTTGACGAAAGGTTTTGATTATTTCATCACCCAACCATATTCATCCCCAAATAAAGAGAATTGCAAGCAATTTATTCAATCACGAAAACATAAAAATGTGCCAAAAAAGCGGAACAGCAAGGAACAAATATGAAACGAGCGAACAACAAAAACAAGATGATGGTTCTTGGTAATTACATTATGTTATGGGCAGCAGCACCAAAGTCGTATGTATGCCAAATTCGTATTTGCCTTGACACACGATTTTGCCATCCAAAAATCCATTTTTTATGTTGAAAACGGAAGCAGATTCGCGCCCGAAACGTCCAATGATAAGTAAAAATTTGATATTTTTTCTATATATATATACCTTTATTTCTCTTCTCCAAACCTTTTCAATATAAATTTCCACTGACAAGGCGAAATCCTGACTCAACCGATAACTGAGCTATAGAAGACGGGAGGTGACATGCAGGACCATGTATATTTGAAAGATCAATCGTTGAGCGGAGTGGAGGTGTCTGTCTTCGAAACCCGAGGGTCGGATATTTTTGTTTATTTGTAATGTGCCTGCGCGCACACCGCTCCACGATTAGGATAGTCCGAACGATGGGGGGTTGTGGGGGTTGGGGAAGGAAGGGGAGCATTTGCATTCTGGCGCATTATGCGCCTGCATAATTCAGACGTTTATGGAATTGTCACGGGACGCGAAAAAGGCCCAAAGGCGGAGAAGATACCACCAAATCCCATCAAATATTCAATGCCGGCAATTTTACCAACGATACCGGGAATAAAATAAAAAACAATTTTCCACCAGTTTCCGTTTGGAGTCGTGAGAGTATTATTCAGGATGTTTCAGGTTTCGCAGAAATAACGTTTTCATGAAATAAATAAAAATATTTCATCATTCGTACTGACATTGATGAGAATCCATTTATAGAAGAGATTTCTATAAGTATACACTTTGTGATAAGCCATTTCTTTATACCAGGAACTATTAAATTAACTCTCTGTTTCTATTTGTTACAGAATATATTTCTCCTAGTTTTCTGGGTAAGTACTTATTGATCAAAATATGTTCAAATGATACAGGGTGATCACCCTGTATCTGTTCCAGTTGAATATTATATATGATAGTACGTATACAATCCAATCAAAAGGTTATTTCCGTTGAGATACAAAAATCATTGAACTATTGAGATTGATGGAAATAGTTTTTGTGTACGCCACTGGTTTGCAAGATATAGTCGCAAGCATGCACGTATAGACCGGAGTATTATAATAACGGATCGCATGCAGCTTGTGCCAAAAAGACTTTCATAATGCACTCGCAAATTTCGCACATGATACTCTTTCTGACAGCGTTTCAGGAAATGAGGGTTCATCTTTCTTATTCAAACAGTGTGATTCGAATAGAGAATATCTCACCTGCAAGGGGAGAGCAACTCGGGGAAGCTCCCTTGAGGAGAATTGAAAAATCGTTTCTCGATTCAGAATAAATGGATTAAAAAAAAAACGAAATTGTTGTGTATCTCGATAACAACGTTTTTTTATGCAACCGTCCGGAAAGTATATTTTTTTAGACTCATCATATACAGGGTATGTCACGACGAGCTTACACCATCTTTATATCGAGAATCAGTCAAGAGAAATCTATGAAAATGCGCATATCAATATTTCAGAATACGCCGCTACTACTAGAAAGGAGTAGCAACATTGATTTTCCAACAGGATCACCCTGTATTTTATCGTATTTTACAATTCTTCTTGAAGAGCTGATTTTATCGATGTATCACACTTGGGGTCTATCAAAAATGATTACAGAGATATATTAGGGTGTTCAAAATCGATATTTTTCAACTTTAGGATTCTTTTTGTGTCAAAACTATTCATCATCGGTCAAAACCGCTCACATATCCCTATTTCGACTTTTGATTTCCTCTTTACTGATATTTAATCGGAACAGATACAGGGTGGTTCAAGATTCAGAATTCTGATCACCCTGTATCTGTTTCGATCAAATATCAGTAATTAGTGAATCAAAAGTTGAGATAGGGCGTTCATGTGAGCCGTTTCGGCAGATGATGAATAGTTTCAACACAAACAAATCCTATAGTTGAAAAATCTCGATTTTGAACACCCTATATCTCTGTATCATTTCCGATAGACCCCAAGTGTGATGTATCGATGAAATCAGCTCTTCAGGGAGAATCTGAAAATGCAATAAAATACAGGGTATTCGTTTTGAAATAACAAAGATGTTGCTTTTTTTATAGAAGCGGCAACACTGTGTTGATGAAAATATTTTATATGGAGAGAGCGTATTCTAAAATATGAGCATGCATCATATTTCCATGGATTTCTCCCAACTGATTCAGTGATTCTCGATATAGAGATAGTGTAAGCTCGTCGTGACTTACACCCTGTATACCTGCTGTCGCAAGCTGGAGTATGTCAATCGACGAATATTTCCAGGAAAAATAGTATCACGAGTTGCATTCGTATGACTATTTCATGATTGAATGAGACACGTTATCCTGTCATACCCATACCGGGTATTTTGTGACGAATTCGAATGTCCCACCTCTATTAGGAAATGTTCAAGCTATCAAAACGTATGTTTATGAAAATATACACAGCGACTCAAAAAAGTTCCAGTAAGTTTCAAAATCTGAACAAGTTTAGGTATGTCCGGCATTTTTTTTTGCGATCATATTTAGAAAATATGAAGTAGGAGGAATGTCTTGATCAATTTTGTCTCAAACAATACCAAAATCAATAGAATGGGTTCATGAATAAAACAGTTATTCTTATTCAAAAACAAAATTTTCTTTCTTGGCAATCCATATATTTTCAATCAATGCTCAAAAGAGTGTACATATACATAATTGGAATGCTATATGAACACTCTGCCTTTTTAAGACGTTTGAAATAGTATATTGTTTAACGAGCACGGAATGATAGTGATTTCCTACGAGAATGAAGTTTGCAGCATGAGCCATAGGCGAGAAGAAAATCAGCATTCCGTCAAGTACTGCTCATCCATTAGACAGAGCTATCATTGCTTGAAATTTGACATTCCATGGGTGATGAGTTCTTCTTGAAATAATATAACACAATGGAGTCAATGTGATATCAGATACGGAAATAAAATTTATGACGAACAAAGTATCTACCTCATTGATGTATCGAACACAGTAAAAAACGAGAGCTATCTTGTGTTATAGCCGTAGAAAAAATGATTAATGAAATTTATGTGAAACGTCAAAATACGTATCTCGTGATGACAGGCGAAGATGTCTATAGGTAGTGAAAAAATACAAAATCGTGTTGTTATGAGTTTAGAAGCCCAAGGGACATTAGTTAATTATACACCAAGGTAGTGAATAGTATCATTATTACCCAGGGCCAAGATTATATCCCAAGGCTTGGTAGGTTTCATTGCTAGTGGTGGAAAAAAAATTATTACCAACGACCCTGCGCTGAATATAAAACGAAGATTTTGTGAAAAGTGTATTATTGCTTTCTTCCGTGTTCTGCCAACCACAAATTCCAAGTACATGATGACATGAAGACCTCTAATGATTCTCCAGTTAGAATTATTCGTGTAATTCGAAAAGGAAAAGTATCATTAAACGAGTTATGAACACAAAATTAGACTCTAATTCGATGATAATTGATATTTGAATGAAGCGAACAGAAAACCGCACAAGAATCCGTCGAAATGCGGTTCTCATACGATGAAATTACCCAAGACTAGTTTAATTTCGACATTGATAATGGGCCTGTTTGAAAAGTTTGGCGTATTCAATTCATAACTCCTTTTTTTTTAGTAACTATGGAATCCGTTTTACTCACGGATGTCTTTCCTAAGGACTATACAACCTGATGTTCACTTTCGGAGAAGTTCACTCACTAGTATTCATTTTGCCATCGCTTAGGTATTTTTTAGCATCGAACCATAGAACTCCACCAAACACAGACACCGACAAAGATCAAACGAAAAATCTTCACACTGTTAGGGATTATCCTGACTTCTTGAACAAACAAAAAATCATGGGGATAATCTTGACTTCTTGAAATAATGAAACCGATATCTTTCAAACATTACTCATGGGATATATTGAAATCAAATATTTCCTCAAATCAATACAAATAATACGTAGATTTCAAGATATCACTGTTGAATCAAAAGAAGAATATGATTTCTCATCTAAAGCGATATACAGTCTTTTCAACATTTTCAAGTGACTCGTCAAAGTTTAAGGAAAGGAACGGATTGAGATCTTTCAAAAGTAATATAAAAGCCTTGCATTGGAACAATAAATTTTTATTTAGATCAAGTTGTCCTTATTATCAGTAGAAAATATTTAATTTCTCACTCCGAAGTGGTAGCACCACGTAGCACGTTTCGAAATGAAAATCACCGATTGTGTTTCAAAGTATTTTGATTTCAGACAAGTCATTCGAGTGTTCTGTTGAAGTAAATGATCAAGAAAATATATTTCGCGGTGTAAAAGATTGGGTCAATTCAATTGAAGTTAACTCTCCACCAAAGATAATATTTTCAAACAAGTGTTACTATCTTCTTTCAAACATTTACTTTTTACTGTGCACACCATTCGATAATTATTTACATTCAAGTCTAAGTTTGTTAACTCCATATCGAAACTTATCTATCCTACTATATTTGCATTATTTCCTAGTGAATTAAACATAATATAAAAATGTTTGTAGTTTTACTAATCGTGCTGGCAGTTGAGATTTTTAATCTAACAAGCAAAAGATGAAAGGATCGTGAAAATAATAAACAACATGTATGCATGTTAATAATACTGCGTATTCATTATTTTCATACGACCGTAAAGTATGATAATGTGATAAAGCTAGCAAAAGCGTTTATTAAAAATGTGACTGTATAAACTTTATCTTTTATTGCGGCAGTAAAACAGCATCAAGCGACAAAAGGGCATCTATTAAAATAGCGTTGCTTCGGCACTGAGAAGCAACAGGTGTGCTCGTTTTGTTTAAATAATCATTGTCAGAAAAACGTCACGTCGTGTAAATGCAGATATACATGCTCACCAGATAGTGTAATTTTCAATATTTCAGCGTTCAGCGAAAGGATTTAGTACACTGATACTTTTTTCACAGTGATATTATAGAAGTATTTTTTATACAAATGTATTGATACCAACAATACCAAAAATGTATCATACAGGGTATTCCTAAATGTCATGTACACTTTGGAGGAGGTAAATTTTCTAAATATTCGTGTTAGAGAGAAAATTCCCGGATATTAATTGAAGCTAAAGTGGTATTCGGTGGAAAAATTCACATGTTGATGGTTGTTTGTGATGAAATGTAAGAACAAACGTATAGTATAACAACATGTGTTTTTGTAAATTTCGAATTTGCAAGTATACCTACATAATATTATATGGTAAACTGTTGATGAATGATTTTTTTATTGACTTATAGAATGAACTCGAGTTGAATGTAAATGTCATTTAACCTATAAACGTCAAAAATTCCCAGTAATTTCATGCTCCGTCCCCACAGTAGGAGGAAAAATTTTCCAAGAAATTTGTTCAGTTGCTATCGTAACAATACGAAATACAGCCTTTAAATTGATCAAAAATGTTTGGTGTGGAATTTTCAAGAGAATATTGACCCTGGGTGAAATTGGAATAATGATAATATTTTGGCAAATCGGATTTCCCGGAAAGTATTTGTAAATGCCATTTTTGAACAATATTAATAGAAACAGTCACTGTATTTTTTCAAATATATAATGAGACACTTTGAATTTTTGTCATCGAAACGTTTGATTATCGAAATTTGGGGAATCTAGAAGTACCTACCCATACAGGGTGATCTATGTAGGAATGCTAAACATTTCTTCAAATACCGCCGAATAAATAATATTTTATAGAATCTTGGTTTCCTTCAGATAGATATCCGACATTATTTGGTACTTTCGAAATTTCGAAAAGGCATTTGGTTCGTCAACAAGCTGTACAACTTTGCCATGATTTAAACGACCTTGTATCTCTATATAACGTTTTACAATAAGTTCCCAATGATAACACTCGATAATTTCAGCTATACATACAGTGGTTTTTTTTCTCTTTTCTAATATGTTTTTCGAATTTATCTTCGGTTAGAATTGCACGAGTGCATAAAAATTACTGATAATTTTGTAAGAAAGAGTGTTATCTGAAAATTGCAAGTTTATTTTCATATTTTGGCAAAAGTGCCCGAGTCCGAAGGTGGAAGCTTTTTTAACAAAATGAGAACATAACCGAATGCTATTCGTATAAGATAACATAACACGGTTGAATGCAAAATTATTTGGTCATTTTTATGCACGAATGTAATTCATTGGAATATTTCACGAATAAAGAAAATCTTGAAGAAATGTTTTTTTCTCTGAGAAATATCAAAGTATTGATGACAAATTCTAAAAATAAAATGCGCTATGAGAACTTCAGAGTGTATATGGAGCACTCACCAAAATGCAACATTTTTTCCACATCTTGAAATCTATCTGACATTTATTTAGTATTGTATACTGGCGTCTAGCGACACGGTTTCGAATGTGTTGCTATAGCGACGGGATGTTTTCGCAGTGCATGCAATCTTCGCTCTGCAATGCAATTACCGCTGTAATTTTTCGATAATTGCATTGCTCTTATATGAGATGTTTTATATTATATGAGGAAAATAGTCGGAGTAAACGGGCCATAAACTCCCACCCGTTTATGGGCCATTCGATACCAAACTATCCACGTAACACGTAACGTTGTCCAATGTCCATAAAGATACAACTGCATTATGCAGCTCCTGCGAAGTGCTCCCAAGTTTGTGTTTGTTGTGTTTGCTGGATGTCCGCGAGCTTCTTGCTGTGCGGGGCGACTTGATGGCTGCTGCTTTAGAAAATATACGAAAGATGTGTGACTCTTCCACCACTGGTACCGACATCCGTCTCAAGTTTTTTGTTCTGCGATTTTTTTATGATCTGGTTCTCACGAAAAAGGATATCCTGCAGAGAACATCGTGAGAACCGAGGGAAATAAGGTAGGAATTGGTGTTCTTCTTAAATTTCTGGAGGTTATATGCCTCGGGGAACACCTCCCTCGGCAATTTGTGCCAGAGCCTCGCTGATCGTTGGATGAACGAGTCTTTGGAAAGAGATGTCCTGCAGATCTCCAAAGTGACCACGAAGGGGTGCGAAGCCTCAACTCGACGGGTTATAATCTCGCGGGGACTCCCAAGGAGGAAACAATTGTTGATATTCCGGAAGAGCATCGTACATGAAAATATCTATATAAAATACGGCTAAATTGTCAACTTTTCTACGGTGTTCCAGAGAAGTGAGTGAGTTCGTGAGCGAGGCATCACCCACGGGACGAATTGCCCTTTTTTGGAAAGAATCCAACAGTTTCAGGGTATGTATGGGTGCTGTACTCTAAATATGGGAACAGTATCCCAGGACAGGTCGGATCTGTGCCTTATAGATCGTAAGCAGCTGACTGGAAGTGAAATAGCTCCTGGCCCGAAACAGAAAACCAAGATTGATCTCACGTGATTGTCCCAAGAAAGGTTATTGCTGTTAGTAATACCAAGCATCGAAATGGATGTCTTCAAAGATATGGTTACTCCTGAGAAGCTTATATGTTGGGCACAGTGAGATCGACTTTTCTAGAGAAAAGGCATGCTTGTGTTTTTTTTGCATTGAAATCTACGAAGTTATTGGATCCCCATTCGAGAATTGTTACCAAGTTCCCTACTAAATCGTACACCAAATTCTCTTGTTCTATGAGTCTGTATATTCGGGTCTATGAATTTCCTGGGATTTTTGGGGCGATGGAACAAAAAATATATTTTTGACATAATATAAGCTCCGCGTAAGTTGCTTATTTCGAAAATCTAAAGGAATAGTCAAAATTGAATTGAAGTTTAACATGGTTGAAACATTTTTTTAGTATTCACAATGTTTCTTCAAAGCATATAAAAAGTATCGTTCTTCGTCAGGTGACCATGTGGGTGAGTTTCCTTCATTCGTGCAAGTTTAAAATTTAGAAAATTATGAAAATATTCATGATTCTTATCTCGTTGAATTAATGTGACTTGACCATTGGTGGTATAGGGTTATTTCTTGTATTGTTTTGTATATGCGCTCCTATTCCCGACCAGTCGCATGCAAGCAAGTTCTGAATAATTTCTACGAGCCCGAGACCCTTTTTATTTTCTGCTTTTACGATTATTAAGTGTCTTCTTATTGCAATAAAATGATAAAGGAAAGTCGATATTTTATTAATTAAATATTTTAATTGGCCGTAAATCAATCGGTTAAGTATATCTGCAGAAAACCGTTTTATGTATTAATTTCTGATGTTGTGCGGGATCAGATAATGAAGGAACAAGTTTCCTCGGACGTTTCAGATGAATTGATTTTTTCCTATTTCCATGATGACAATTTGCTTGGAAAGAAATGGAATATTTATTAGTTCGATCTCTGATTCTCTGCACACAATTTAGAAGAATTCAAACCAGAGAGATTTGAAATGAAAAAAGTTACAATTCTAATTACTAAATCACAGACAATAATAGGTACCTACATTATTCAATATGGACGCAAACTGAGAATCATATACAAGATTCACAGAAAGTATTTCACACTACAAATACTAGATGCATGCTATTTTTCAACTCTCAACATTTTTTTAAATGTCTCTCCTATAATAGTCTCTTTAAATAAATTTATATATATATTATTATATATATTATTTCAATAAATGTGCTTGTCGTAGTAATGACAAATCAGACGATTTGCCTCAAAATACATGTAACTGCGCTTGAAATTTGTATAACAAATCGATGTATAACAAATTGATATTCATCATAGAGGACGTGGAAAGAAATTATGAATTGAGAAAACCTAATCAGGATTCTGCGATAAAAGGTCTATAAAAATAACAAGTTTTCATCGTTCATCAGGTGTATTGAAATAATGCCAACATTTTCATTCATATAGTAACGAGAAGTTGAAATCCCAAAAAATCTTGGAAATCTTCTGGATTCTTATTTCTTGAGGTTCTTTCAATTATAATTTTCCTATTGTTTTCTCCTAAGGTATATGTAGGTCATCGTGTATATTGCTATTCTTTTCCCCTAATTTCAACCTATTATCTGTGAGAAAATAAAGGTGGAGAATTGATGATTACAGGGATGGCTCGATACCCTGTGCCACCCGGTAGATGATTTTGCATATTGTATGCACACTTAATATGATGGCATAATGTAACGTAAATGCGGAAACAACGCAAATCCCAAGATCAGAAAACCTCTCACCCCTCAAAAAGACAAATGTGGATGGAACAGAGCTCCTGGGTGTTGATTGATAGAGCAGAAAGAAGAATTAGGCGTACGAGGGTCCTTCAAAAATTCAATTATCTATTTCGGTGTTTTCCACCTCATATCTACAATAATAATAATAGTAATAAAATAGTAAAATGATACGTTCATTATTCATCATTGATAAACAAATTGGTATGAAGGTTCAGAATGTGGAATGCATTCGCTTATGTTCTTCCACCAATCCCATTCGAATGAATAATAAAAAATAATTGGCATTATACCAATACTATTGGTTGATAAAGAAGATGAAAAGGAAAACAAGAAAGATGAGAGAAATAATAATAAGATGAGTTATGAAAGATATTGAGTTCGGGAAAAAATGAGAGTGTAGATGAAGGAGGAACGAGGCGAAAGAGAAATGAGAATAAAAAAGCAATGTAATAGGAACTGTTCAAATATCGTTTTGGAATGATTTGAAATTGTTAAAATGGTTTGGCGCCTTTTATTGAGGTTATATGCACAACCTTTCGTTACTCTTTCACTTTTTTCAATAAATATCGCGGGTGTTGTGTCATCTTCGTAGAAAATGTGTCCGTCATCAAATTGAAACTTTGAACTGCAACCAATGAGAGATGTCAAAATTCAGTATTATAAATAAACATGATGGTGGCTTTGAAATAAGTGCAAATATTTCAAACCCTGGAAAACCTCGACTTATACTATTGAATGGCACCAATACAGAAATTTAGGGATCAAAATAACATTTTTTTTTTTTTTTTTTTATTTTATCGCTTGGAGCGCACGAAAGGGAATCCCTATAACGTTCAAAGAACATCGTGCGTTCCTTGGGAGGATAGGGACAGGAGGTAGGTATTGGAATTTTTTTTGAACTTTTGGAGATTATATGTTGTTGGGAATACTTCCACAGGCAATGAATTCCAGAGCCTAGCCGTTCTATGGATGAAGGAGTCTTGATAAAGTGCTGTTCGACATCTTTCGAGGTTGACAACGAAAGGATGTGCTGACTGGGCTTGTCTAGTTCGTCTGATTGGTATTGCTAGTGAAGGGATGATAGCAGAGATTTCCGAAGAACATTTCCCGTGGAAGTATCGATAGAAAAGTGAAAGGTCGCCGACCTTTCTACGATGTTCCAATGATGTCAAAGAGTGAGTGAGTGTGGCGTCACCCACCAGGCGAATGGCTCTTCTCTGGATGGAATCTAAGAGCATCAGTGTATGTTTTGGTGCTGAACCCCATATGTGGGAACAGTATTCTAGAACAGGCCGTATCTGCGCTTTGTAAATCATGAGAAGCTGTTGAGGTGTAAAGTAGCTTTTCGCACGGAACAAGAATCCGAGTTTTTGTGAAGCAGCTTTTGCGATGGATCTGACATGATTATCCCATGAGAGAGTGTTGCTGATGGAAATACCGAGCATAGATATGGTGGGCTTGGTGGGGATGGTGGAGCCAGACATTACAATATCGGGAATACTGAGTTCCGCCTTTCTAGAGAAAATGCAGGCTTGAGTTTTGGTGGCGTTGAATTCAACTAGGTTGTTTGTTCCCCAGGCTGTGATTTCAGCAAGATCTTCATTGACAGCATTGACCTGCCTGCGCCGTGAGTTCTTAGTTTCCTGGGAAGAAATGGGAATTCTAGAAGAGAACGCAGTATGGAGGGTACTATCATCTGCAAAGCTGTGGATGGGGCAAGTTGTTACTCCCAACAGATCATTGATATGAAGCAGGAATAATGTTGGTGCCAAAATTGATCCTTGTGGAACGCCGGAATTGATGCCAAAGGTATCAGACGATACACCGTCCACCACCACGTGAAGCGATCTGCCTGAAAGAAAACTCGATAAGAGATGGCATAGCTGAGGTGGTAAGCCGTATGATGGTAGTTTGTGGAGGAGTCCTTCGTGCCAAACACGGTCGAATGCTTTCGAAATGTCCAACGCGACAGCTAGAGATTCCCCGTGTTTTTCTATTGAAGATTGCCATAAATGGGTGACGTAGGCAAGTAGATCTCCAGTAGATCTTCGGTGGCGAAAGCCGTATTGTCTATCATTGATGATTCCTGAGCTCTCCAGATATTTGATAAGCTCAATATTGATGGCTTTCTCCATCACTTTGGAGATTACTGATAACAGGGCAATGGGCCTGTAGTTGTTGGGCAGGTTCTTGTTCCCTTTTTTGGGGATTGGTTGGACTCTAGCTGTCTTCCAGCATGATGGAAAAATACCCGACCTGTACGAGATGGTAAACAACTTGCAGAGAATCGGTGTTAATTCTGGTGCACATTTTTTGAGGATAATGGGTGGAATTCCATCAGGACCGTTAGCCTTATTTGTTTTGAGACCAAGCAAAATTCGTCTGATAGTGCGTTGACGGAAGACGATTTCGGGCATTCGACTCTCAACGGGTGGAATGTCTGGCGGCAGTTTTCCTTGAGAATCTAAAGTAGAGTTTGCTGCGAACATCTCTGCAAAAATATTTGCTTTCTCCTGCGATGTTGTTGCTAATGTGCCGTCGGATTTGGACAGTGGTGGAAATGAACTATTAGTGAAATTTCTTCCGACCGCTTTAGCAAGGGACCAAAACGAACGGGAGCCATTGGGGCAATCTATGAGTTTCGATCTTATCTTGGCATTGTATGTTTCTTTCGAAGCATCTATTGTTTGGCTGCAGTTATTCCTGGCATCAACGTATTCTGCTCTAGTCGCGAGGTTAGGGTTTTTGCGCCAGCGATGGTAGGCTGTTTGTTTCAAGGCAACAGTTCTAGAACAGTTCTTGTTGAACCAGGGTTTCGAAGGTGATGATCTTTTCGAAAAATGAGGTATGTATGTGTCCATTCCGAGCATGATGATCTCGGATATTTCCGCAGCACACTGTGAAGGGTCCTCAGAGTCAAAGCATACTCTATGCCAAGGAAACTCGGAGAAAAACATGCGGAGACCGTCCCAGTCTCCTGAATTGTAATGCCATATAAGACGTGGGGGTGCCGGAGCAGTTGATGGAATGAAAAATGGGCAGGTTGTGGAGATGAGTGTGTGGTCAGAATTGCCAAGTGGAGCTCGTACATCTATGGTGTAGGGTGCTGAATTATTAGTAAGGAATAAGTCAAGTATGTTAGCTGAATGGTTATTGACATCGGGAATTCGTGTGGGTTCTTTGATAAGCTGCTCTAAGCCGTGAGTGATGGCGAAAGCTTCGGCTTGTCGCCCAGCTTCATCCGTTCTGTTAGAGTGTACGAGCCAAGCAGTGTTGTGTACATTGAAATCGCCCATGATGATGATTTCTGCTGCTGGATGGTTCTGTTGGATTTGGTCAAGCTTCAGAGACAAGAATTCGAAGAGCTCTTCATAGGATGGATCATTTGGTGATAAGTAGAGACAACAAAGGAATTTGGTCTGTTTCTGGCTATCGAGTTTGAACCACATGACATCAAACTTGTTTGGTTCCAAAGTTTTTTCTCGTTGACATGAGAGATTCGTTTTAGAGTAGAGGCAGAGACCTCCCTTGAATCTAAAACGTGTGTGGAGTTCGTACCCAGGACAGAGCAGATAGGTCGTATTGGTGGATGAGTTGACCTGTGTTTCAGTAAGAGCCAATATGTCTGGCTTTTCAATTTGAAGGTGTCGATGAACATCGTTGATGTTCTTACTCAGACCTCGGATGTTACATAGGTCTATCTTGAGGACTTTTTCAGCCGATGGTGAACCCCCTCTAGCACCTCTCGCTCGGAAATCCGAATGGAGAGGTATTTTACTTCCGGATAATTTTACTTGAGGAGAACTCATCATCGCGTATTCTGTATAAAGAAGGGTGGTTGGCTTGGAAGGAAAAGGAAATTGGGTTAGGTTGGGTTGGCCGGAACATCAACCAGCTACTGAAACACGGGTAAGTATACCCATTTCACAGTGCCTAAGGTTGATGTGGTGGTATCGCACCGGGCGATGGCGTTAGCCATCTTCCACCTATTGGCGTCCTTTTAGTCGCCTTCTACGACAGGCAGGACTTACCGTGGGGTTATTCTAATCCGACCACCACACGGACCTGGGTTAAAGACTAATTTTTTCAATCACACGTTCTGCACTGTACCAATTCTGACGTCACTTATCTTCTAATTTCTGTGCAGAAGGACAATCACGCGGAGTTCAATCATTCAAATTGTTTCAAAGTGGCATACTAGATTTTTTTCCCGTATTTTGTTCAATTTTTGTGATGAAATTTTTTGTTAATTAGAAGAATTTGAAAAAATCTGATATAATGGGAATATTCCTTATAGACTCTGTATATGACATCGATGTGCTGAATATTTATACCTATTTCAAAAACACCTCGTATATATATATATTCATATTGAGAACCGAAAGTATGAGGTGATGAGAGTTAACTTCGAAAATGCATACGTATTCAAGGTCATATCTGAAAGTTTGAGCTTTTGATGCTTTCATTATTGTTTTCGATAATCATCCATCAATACGATGAAATCAACTTGTTGATATAGGTTTATTTCATTAAAAAAATTCAAAATCATATTTTCAGTTATACAAGGGAAAAAAGTATTAGATTTTAGCTCGAGGTTATGTTGAGATGAAATTTCAAACTATTTTCCCGTCATAGAAAAAATGATCGTTTTGGACCCAACAATATTTAACTCCAGAATGGTTTTTTCGTAGTGAAAGATTTTTTATTGCAGTCCTCCACATCCAAACTTTTCGAGTTACCCCCGTATGCGGTACATCGCGTTTCCTGGCGTTTCCCAAAAGGGGATGAGGAAGACGACACGATCATCTGCATAAACATTTGCACGGCTGTCAGTGGTGGCAAGAAGAATGGCAGCCGTGTGCATATCGCTTCGTAGCAGCCACTCGAGATGAAAGGGCGCTTCGTAGATAATTTACCTACTCGTCCATAGCTCTCTCTATGTGCAGCTATAGCTAAAGCTGTATGGGGAAGTTTCCTATATTCAGATTTCCATTTCTTCAGGAAGTTTATGAAAAATCATTACGGGGAAACATTATTTAAATTGAAATTTGCTGACTCGACTTTTTCAATCCATATTTGATGATAAATTTATTTGAATGAATACATAGTTGCCATCGGTAAAATGAATTGAAAAATTGCTGCTGACCAATCATTTCTGGTTCGAATGTTTGCATTTGCAAATTTGAATGTATCATATATCATAGTGATAGTATAGTTGCTACTAATAGGATAATTTCGATCCAGATCCTCAGAAGGGTAGTTTATTCTTGATGGTTCTCAAAAATCCTTGATGAGTGAGCATTTGTGGTTCAGATTGTATATTTGAACATCTCATACAGGCCTAGAAATCAGAATTATCTCAATCCACCCCTTAAAAGGGATAGTTGATTCCGAGAAGTTCAATATGCAATTTCAAGCTAAAATTCGATACAGAAATGCTCGGTTAGCTAGGATTGTTGAGAAACAGCATCAAGAATAAACTAGCCCTCTGAAAAAGTGGATCAAAATTATTCTAGTGGTGACAACTAAAAAGTTATCAATGGAATCTCAAAATATGCAAGAATTCGAACCACATAATATGCTCGATTTTTGTGACCCAGCATGCAAGAATAAACCACCCATCTGAGAGGGTGGATTCAGTTTATTTTCATAGTGGCAATTGAAAACTTATGAGATGGTCGGATTTGCGATTTGAAAGCCAAAATCCGAACCAGAAATGGTCGGTCAGCAAGGTTTTTTTCGAAATACAGCTAGAGTAAACTATACCCTTCTGAAGTGGTGAATTGAAATTAATTTACCGTTGGCATGAAATATGTATTCATTCAAAAGATTTCATTATCACATGAAGATCGAAAATTCGTATCGGGATGTCCGGTCAGAAAACTCCCATTTTGGTCAGCTGGTCCAATCATATTACACAGAGTTTACCACTTTTAAGTAGCAAAATGTCGGCAATTATCAATAGAAGAACCTATATAGTTTGGGAAGAAAAGTTTTCATAAAAATTTGTCGTAAGACGCTTCGGTTTTGAGCGCGCAAGTTGAAAGAAAAAAATTCTGATGCTTCAATTTCTATATAGAGAACTCCTCAATACAAATACGGGATAATCTAGTAGTACCTTGTATACTGAGTGGCAAATATAAATTCGCAGTATTTCTCAGCTGATATATTAACATCAGTTCGTCATCATTACAATATATTAATGTTTTTTATCACGACCGTATGAATAAAACATGAATAATGTTCAGTTTCATAGGAAAATTCCCTCTAGTTACAATTTGTATAAAAATGAAAAAATAAAATTTGACCAGAAATGTTGGTGTACCTCATTCTGGACATGATGTGACGTCATTCTAAATCCAATATGGTGACCATACAAGATGGCGGAATAGTTAACTTAACTTAGCGATTTATTTGTGTAAATAAACAAGTACTAATGTGATTATGTAAAATCTGCTTAGATTAAAGTATTAAAATTTCAATTTATTTAAATATTCTTCTGAAGTAGTCCATTCTCAAAGTGGAGTGGAATGGTATCATAGAGAAAAACCCAAAGTCGTCTCCACAAATTTAATAAGAGAAATGCAGTTAGTTCTGCTTCATAACAGTTTCGTGAGACATGGTTATTTAAATATTGATCATCGCGACTTAGCTTTCATGGTCATATAAATTGTGTATAATCAGGTTATAAGTTGATAGTTACAATTTAGATGGTTCATTTTATTTCCTTCTTTTCAGAGCGTTTGAATAAAACCTTGTTTTTTAATTTGTTTTTTTCACTTTTAATTTATTTTGTCTCTGTTCGTTCGGTCGAAGGTCGAGGCACTGAGCTGAAGGACACCCTGTATAGGGTATATACATTAAATATTTCATTTCACAAGATTTCCCATCTCGATACGTCCGAAGAGTGTGGTTACACGCGGAAAACAAGCCATGATTTCCGATAAAGTGCCCCCATCGATCACGCAGAATCAAAACGTTTTTGGTTCGCGCGCTCGTCTTACAGGGAGGGGTCAGGGGAAAAGGGGAGACCTTTGAGTACGAACAGAGCCGGACCGAGGCGGTTCCGAGGTGGAGAAGAAAAAGTGTTGCCCTGTTTCCATCTCGATTATCACTTTTTTTTTCGAATACAAACGAGCAACAGAAAATCACTGATAAATTCGAACAAGTTGAAGTTTAAATTTTGTCCCATGAGAACTAATACCTAATTGTTTTATTCAGATTAACAAGATCTTGACTCAATCGAATATTTAGTTGTTTCAATAAAATATTTGGTTGATTCAATGATGAATTTGGTTGATGCAATGGAATATTTTGTGGATTTAATGAATTATTTCGTTGATTCAGGAGAAGTGAGTGAGTTTGTGAGTGAGTTTGTGAGTGAGTTTGTGAGCGAGGCATCACCCACGAGACGAATTGCCCTTTTTTGGACAGAATCGAACATTTTCAGGGTATGTTTGAAAGCTGCACTCCAAATATGGGAACAGTATTCCAGGACAGGTCGGATCTGTACCTAATAGATCATAAGCAGCTGACTGGAAACAGAAAACCAAGTTTTTGGGTTGCACTTTTAGCAATTGATCTCACGTGATTTTGCCAAGAAAGGTTATTGCTGATAGTAAGACCAAGCATCGAAATGTATGTCTTCAAAGGTATGGTTACTCCTGACAAGCTTATGTTGGGCACAGTGAGATCGGCTTTTTTAGAGAAAAGGCATGTTTGTGTTTTGTTTGCATTGAAATCTATACTAAGCTATTGGATCCCCATTCGAGAATTGTTGCCAAGTCCATATTTATGTTGTCAACATTTCTCCCTCATTCGTTTCTGATTTGCCTGGCTGGTATTGGAGCCCTGGAAGAGAAGGCGGTATGGAGGGTACTATCATCTGCGAAGCTGTGAACTGGACATGAAGTTGCTTCCAACAAATCGTTGATATGGAGTAGAAATAGTGTTGGTGCTAGAATTGATCCTTGCGGAACACCAGCATTTATGATAAGAGAGTCAGATGAAACTCCGTCGACCACTACATGGAGAGACCTTTTGAGAGACAACTAGCTACCAGAGAACATAGATGGGAAGGCAAGCCATAAGATGAAAGCTTGGCGAGGAGTCCGTGGTGCCAGACTCGATCGAATGCCTTGGAGATATCAAGTGTCACGGCTAAGGTTCCACCATATTTTTCGATAGATTGCTGCCATATATGTGAGACGTAAGCGAGCAGGTCACCAGTTGATCTCTGATGACGGAGGCCATATTGCCTATCGCTGATAATACCTGAATGTTCCAGGTGTTTCATGAGCTCGATGTTGATAGCTTTCTCCATGATCTTTGAAATGATAGATAGCAGTGCGATCGGTCTGCTGTAGTTGCTAGGTAGGTTTTTTGCCTTTTTCAGGAACTGGTTGTATTCTCACAATTTTCCAGTTGATGGACGGGAATATCCCCAACTTGTAAGAGTAGTTGAACAACATGCAGAGAACATGCGTGTTAGTTCGGGAGCACATGTCTTGAGAATAATCGGTATGGGATTCCGTCGGAGCCACAAGCTTTGTTGGTGTTGAGACCCAATAACATCTTCCTCATAGTACGTTGGCGAGAGGTTCTAGGTTATATTATATCATATTTTTATTTTGTAGAAACGTGGAGAGAAAATCCCAAATAATCAAGTAAAACCCTATATTTTGTTGGTGAAAGAAATCCGTCGTATTTGTGTGAAGTTCCAGCTAAATTTGTTTACGTGAGTTTCGGTCTCGCAGCTGCGTGGTCAATGTGGTCCGAGTCCGGTCCTGTGCGGGGGGGCCCCGTCGAGCATGCCGCAAATGCAGGAGATAATGGACGCACTACGGGCCCCCCTGCTGGCTCCCATCTGCATATGACATTCCACGCTGGGCCCGGTCTGTGAGAAAACGAAACAATCAGAAGGATTAGACGTGTTTGATCGGGACGAGATATTCAGATATTCTCCAGTCTCAGGTGGAATATTTTATTATAAAGATCCATTCCTCTGCTGCTCTCTTATTTCCTTTTGTTTTGTACAGTTTTTTTATTTTATCGTCGAGATATCTCGAATCGTGCAGGGATGATTAAAAACAAACTTCGGAATTCACTGATTTATATCTTTGGAGGTTTTTTTGAAGGTATCTTTTTTTGTTTCTTGCTTTTTTATCGATATTTGTACGGGGCCATCAAAATGCTTGAGATGAAATGTAACGAAAACATTTTTCTGTATGGGCAACAAGATTTTTCATTTCAACGTCTAGATGCATCACATTTTTTCAGGTGTACTGGGTGGCTCATAAAGAACCAGACTTTTATTCTCCAATGTTCAGCCATTCCTAATATTTCTGTTATCTATACAGGGTGTTTCATATTTGAATGCTGATCCTGAAGGGCGATGATCCTTGGATGATTTTAAGGAGAGAAGTTCATATCAACATATGTCCTGAACCTCTTAGTTTTTGAGCTACAGGGTGTTGAAATCAGAAACGTACAGCGTTAAACATTCAATATCAGGTCTACGAGGACATCACTGGTAGAAGTAAAGGTTTGATTTTCGTCTCAAAACAAAATGTGTTTACCCTTATAGTGGGTGTCTACTGAATTACCAAAAACAATATCCAAGAACTGAAGGAACAAAATTCGTTGGTTTTCATTTTTTTACGCGAAAACGGTACGCTGTATGAAAGTCAGTCTAGGAACCAAATTTGCTCCAAAATGAATAAAAGTTGAGAAAAAAATCTGGTTCCCAGAAAAATCAGTGGCGTACTATTTTTTTCTTCAAAAATTGTCAGTTCAAACCCCGTACGGACGCCACTGGTGAGAATTTTCAAATATCTTTCACGTCAAAAAATGCTACTCAATAATGAAAAGGTGTATACAAAATATCATAACAATATCTAAGAGTGATACAAATTTATGATGAAATACTCATTTTTTTCTTGAAATTTCATCACCCTGTAGCTCAATAACTAAGAGGTTTAGGACATATGTTGATATAACTTTTCTCTTTGAAATCATCCAAGGATTATCGCCCTTAAGGATCAGTATTCAATTATGAAACACCCGGTATAGGTACCCATACCATCGTCCACCAATCTTGAAATCTAAAATAGGAACATATATTCCAAATAGTCATTACATTCCTACTAGATTTGATAGTCTGGCACTTGATAAATTAAAATAAACAAATGACATGAAATCTATATGAAAATCATGAAAATCATGAAAAATTAAAAGAATATCTTCTGCTGGAATCTCACTATTCCGCCCATGATTTTTTGTGAACTGTTTTTCAATCATTATACTATTTTATAAGTTTATATTGTGACGATTCCTATACAATGTACTATTGTCTGAAGGGAAATTGATGAAAAAAAACTCAAGTACCTAAAACTGATCGTGGGATTGAAATAAGGATATTCTTTAACGCAAACCCCACGTTTTCTAAAAATATTTATTTATAGCAGAAAGACAATAGCCTCAAAATTTTTCGATCATTTTATTTCACGTTCCCACTTTCAGTCTACAGGGTTCTTCATATATGGGACGCAGTTCGAGAAAACAAAAAAAGTTTCCATAAACAAAAAACAGAGGGCGTGGAAGGTTTCGTTTGCAAGATACAGAGCGTTGAAGTTGCAAATATATAGAATTTTCTTATGTCCACTCTGTATGGCGTATCGTGGTGGCAAAATTTAGTATGTTATGTTACTATAGCATAGTACTGCCGCAATGCCAAAATTATATATCTATTATGGTTATTGAGTAATCTAAACAGATGTCCTGAATGAATAAAATTTTGCGATTTCTCGAAAACGTCAGTGTTCTTTTTAAAGAGTTTCAACAGCTGGTGCTTTTTTCTACATTTCGCATCATATTTCATATTTCCGAATAAAATTTCATAAAGTTCCATCGCCACCCATTTTTTTTATTCCCTGAAAAATCACACATCAAGACCCCTTGACGGTGCCACTGGAAGTAAGATCGACAAAATAATGCTACCGATTGAGTCACTCTCATCAGGAAAAGGTACTTAGTGATTTTACCAGAATTTCAAGAATTTTTGTGTAATTCAATGAAATTTATCTTTTACTTTCAACTTTAACACCCTGTATCTCGCAAACGGAGCCTTCTAACAAAGATGTATCTTCTGTAGTCTATGCTTCTACTCTACGAACTAGGTATATCTTTATGGGAATGCTTTCAACTTTTGCTTTTAAACGCCCTACTTGAAGTACCACATATTCTGATACCCCCTTCATAGATTGAATTGATTTTTTGCAAAATATGAAAAAATAATGGGTGAAAATACAAAAAGGAAATTAGAAATAATGCATAGGCAAACCACTAAAACTTTGTGAACAAAAAAGATTGAGAAATAATTAAAAAAAGATTCGCTGCGAACAGGATTCGAACCTGTGCGGGCAGAGCCCATTTGATTTCGAGTCAAACTCCTTAACCACTCGGACATCGCAGCTTGACATTTATTGTATCGATACGGTTTTAAGTTGTAAGAGTTGATGATAAACAATAAATAATAAATGAATAAATGAATGAACTTTATATTATCAATACAGGAACAATGGAGATTGGTAAAATGGATCATGTAATAAGTAAGAAAACTATTTCCCATTAGAAAAAAGTGGTTCGGAGTAACCATCATTTAGTCTCCAATACCAAATTCAATACTTTCGAGAAAATCTACACTTGAGAATGTGTCTGAGAATATCTTTTTTATTTTTCATCTGAATAGACTAGCTATAGATGAACAAAATAATTATTGTATAGCCTATATCCCGATGAAAATTTCTGAACTCTGTCATTGAAAAAAATGAATTCAACCTCTAGGTAGACCCTCGCTGTGCTATTACATTGATTCGTATCTATATCAGTTATATAATAATAATAATGATAATAATAATGGACTTTTTATTTTCAACAAAATAATTACAATGATTGAAGTGCAGAATATTATTCAACAAGCATACAAAGAGGGCTATTATTCTCGAAGGTCAAGTTTATGTCACGAGCGTTGCGAGTAGAATACTATACTTTGTACTACTATTGGTTTTGATATATAAATTAATTTTATGCAACTGTTTTATATCATATCTCATTTGACATTAAAAGAACTAAAGATTAAAGATATCTAATATATTATTTGTTCACGACTGTTGTTCAAGCAAAACGATAGCCAATTTTCACACCAGTAAACCATTATTCACTGGTTCAAAGTTTATTATTATGTGATATCGCGTACCCTAGGAACTCTAGACCAGTGAATTATGGTTATTCACTGCTATTATTCACTGGTGTGAGAAATGGCTACCAATTTGCTCGAGGAAGTACATGTATTATGAATATTTTTTATACAACAGTCGTGGATAAACAAATTAAATTTAGTGAAAATGTTCTTCCATTCAACCAAAGAAAAAAAATGTCTTCGAAGGTACATTTAGGAATACTAACAAAATAACCTATCGGAATAATATAAGAAAAAAGAAAAAAATCATATAAATGTGTATCTATATGTGTATCTACCGGGTGTAACAGAATTTGAGAATGACATTCTAACAACATGGCGTTTTCAAGATCATGAATAAGTCCCACCGAAAATCGTACATAAGTATTTCATTTCGGCACATAAAACAAGTGCTGTAAAACTGAACATATTCTGTCAATATTATAAACGCTTTCTATTGTTTCAAGGTATAGTCTGAAGGCCGGTCGTATAAAGCTTACTGTTCACACGTTGCCATGGATAAAAGCAAATTGAATATCTAATCGTCATGCAACTCGCCAACCTTGTGAATCAGACATTCCCCGTCAAACAGTTTCATATCAAGTTGTCCACCAGTCCACCATGGACCCCTGGCGCCTCGGCGTATAGTGGGTAGATCATCAATTCAGTAGTACCCTCTTGTGCATCGTGTTCTGAACTTATAACTATAAACAACGACATATTATTGTGATAGTGGAAGTGGAGGCGGTTTATTAACGATGCCAGAGCCCTAGAGCTGTCGGTTTGTCTGTCACTCTCGGACGACTTCATAACTTTGAAAGTCCAAGTCACTGCTGGTGCGCCACTATCAAATACGCATTTATCTCTGGCTTGGGGCAGGTCGCGTGCTGGCTGCCTGTCAGCCTGTCTCTGCCTGCTAGATGCTTGATGGCAACCCGCAGAAACGATCATCAATCTTCCGGAAGACGGCTCTGTAACGGGGCCTCTCTCTTCATTAGTCGCTTTTGTCCGAAAAATTATAGGCCCCCACTGTGATTTGCGAGATGACGGCGAGTCGAGTCAAAGTCAAGTATACCCATTCACGAGTATAGAGGTATTATTCTCCTCTTGAGGCTGAAATTTTGTTTTGTGCACGGTGCTTGATGATAATTTCGATACCCACCTTCATGAAGACAGTTAACTATTGAGCATATCAACATTATCGATGTCCGTCAGACACTAATTTGATTCTATTTTTTTAAATCTTTTGGAGTAGCCGAAATGGAATCCCAAATATGTTGGAAGAACATCTTGCGTAACTAGGGTAGTGAGACTAGCTATAGACATTTATTTATCTTTATCTGGAGATTTTAACTTCTTGAGAACACTTCTCTGACATAAAGAGTTCCAAATATTAGCCGTTCTGAGAAAGAGTTTTCCGTCATATCTCGAGATTCACAACAAAGGAATGTGCTGACTGAGTGATGGAGTTTCTTCTTGTTCTAAAATTGTTTCTATCCATCATTCGGCTACCCCCTTACGAGTAACCCTCAGAAGTCTTCAAGAAACTTGTGCAAGCAAGAAATGACGGAGGTCTTACCTTTTAACGTGTGATCCCAAACACTTTCTCAGGCCATCAGAAAAAATTTTGCGGTCGTGGTCGGAATCGAACCCACCTACCGGCAATCCAACGTGGGTAGAACATTGACGCTTTAACCACGATGATAAAAAAAGTTTCACTGATGGAAATACGGAGAATATAGAAATGGTGAATTTTGTGGATACTGAGTTCGGCTTTTTCAGAGACAAAATCTTCAGACTCTAGTTGTAATGGCGTTTGATTTAACCAGGTTGTTAATTCCCCAGGCTGTAATTCTAGCGAGATTTTCATTGACAACGTTTACGTTCACATAGCAGGATAATCAACACTACACTGTTTTACCACTAACCAAACCGATTTTTCAACACATCTCGACACGTGTTTCGCTAACTATGTTAGCTAAATTCCTTACATTTTGAAGTGACTCAATTGATATTCGGTATAAAATTAATAATAAAAGGTGATCGTATGTTCAGAATTATGCATGCCCTGAAATAAAATTATGTATCTAATCTTTCTTTTTAAGAGGATTCGTGATGCTTTTCAAGATTCATGAGTTTTCGAAAGCTTTGAATGGTCCAGAATCCTAATGTGGTATAGCGAAAGCTATGGGTACAAAAGACAAGTATCAAATCATGGATGGAAACCAAATCATAGGAATGGTGGAACAACTCGCCAGGAATTAGACAGGCGAAAGAGTTTATTAAAAAAACCATCGCCAACATTCACAGAATATCTACTGAGCCAGAAACGAAGTTCAATTAAAATACTAGTGGGACTTCTCACAGGGCATTGTAGCCTCAACAAGCAAAAGAGTACGATTGTCTGGCTGAAGTACTGCTGTGCATGTTCTGCCAGGAAGAAGGGGAAGATTAGATTAGATTTAGAATGGGGCCTTCGGGCTATCTGCCTCCACACCGCGACCTTTTCAGATCTATTGTGTCTGCCCTCAAAATCGATTAGAGTTCTTCGGCTAGCCCCGTCTTCTCTATGAGACTCCATAGGCTAGCTTTCAGATCCCCTGTGTATCTCTGGGCTTCTGGTTTTTCCTCACCCAGCGTAAGGAACCTTAGTCTTGACAAGCCCTCACAGTGGCAAAGTATGTGTACTGCTGTTTCCTCCTCTTCCTGACAGAACCTGCACAGCAGTTCTTCAGTCAGACCTATCGTACTCATGTGTTTGTTGAGCCTACAATGCCCTGTGAGAAGTCCCACTAGTATTCTAGTTGAACTTCGTTTCTGGCTTAGTAGATATTCTGTGAATGTTGGCGATGGTTTTTTAATAAACTCTTTTGCCTGTCTCATTCCTGGCGATTTGTTCCACCATTCTTGAGATTTGGTTTGCATCCATGATTTGATACTAGTCTTTTGTATAGCTTTCGCAATACCACAGAAGGGTTCTGGGCCATTCAGAGCTTTGTTTGCTCCTGCTCGGGCAAGTGAGTCTGCCTCTTCATTGCCCTCGTACCCTGTATGTGCTGGTACCCATGCTAGAGTCAGTCTGTTCTGACTGCCCAGTGCATTTAGGGTTTCTAAGCAGTCCCATACTAGTTTTGAGTTAACTTGCATAGAGTTGACTGCTTTGATTGCCGCCTGGCTATCTGAATAGATTGCAATGGTTTTGCCTTTAAACTCTTGCCTTATCAATTCTTTCACGCAATGATGTATTGCAATAATTTCTGCCTGAAACACCGTCGCGTATTTACCTAAGCTCAGTGAGATTCTTGTCTTTGGCTTGGCCCCATAAATACCAGCTCCTGATCCAAACTCAGTTTTGGAGCCGTCCGTATAGACAGCAATGTCTGCATTGATAGGAGGTCCTTCCTTCCATGCCTCTCTGTCCGTTATACTTATTTTAAAAGTTTTTTTCAAAGCTATATTTTGGAATTATGCCATCCGTTGGCATTCCCATGATGGGGTCGCTTTCCAACGAAGGGGAAACAGCAGAACATATACTTTGCCACTAAGGTTTCTTACGCTGGTAGAGAAAAAACCAAGAGCCCAAAGCTACACAGGGGAGTCTCATACAGAAGGCGAGATTAGAGAATTCTGGACGATTTTGAGCAGGACATCAGACACAATAAATCTGAAGAGGTTGCAGTGTGAAGACAGACAACCCCAAGGACCCATTTGAAATCTAAAACTGAGTGTGGAAAACCCCTAGAAAGTAATCTATCAACGCAGAATCTATCACTGCTATATATGATTTTTTTTCAAGGATCAGACTTTTTTCAAACTGATTGAAACCGCCACCGATTCTCGCATCAGAGATGCCTGATAATCCTAATAAAACATCCTATTATCGGCAGGGTGACATAAATTTTCCCTAATTCTGGCCCTGCGGGGCTTGATCTACGACGTGGCGCAGCACTTCCACGTAATAGCAGTGTCATTTAAAGGGCAAATGACGAAGTGCCAGCCCTCCGAAGTCGTGACAGCCGAGTGACGAAATTTCACTTGGTAGAGACGTACGACGCTCATTTTCTCCGTGAAGGGCCGCAGTTAGGGCATGGGGGTCATGTGATGTCGTTAGGACCTTCCTTCCTTTAGGTTCATGGCCGCTATATATGGTAATGAGATCTGTTAGAAGGTATCCATCGGTCAGGATGTCCATTTCGAATTTCGAGAATTTCAGTAAAATTAAATTGCAGTCTTTTTCTAGATTGGAGGAGCTTTGTCAAGTTTGTGGTTGACTTTTCTGTATTGAATATCAATCATTTTTAAATCTGTTTGTAGTCGGTGTAGGGGAGACCGGGGCTAGTTGACTTAAGGGGTTTGTAGACTATTTCCATTTAATTCTCATGTTATGCGATAGATGGTACTTCTATTCGCGATATTGAAGCAAACGAGTAGCTAGCTTGCCATTGCATATGTTGTTTTAACCATATCTCAAGTACTGTGTCAGTGAGGATTTATAATCCAAAAACATCGGTGGTGAGTAAATATTCTTGTTTCGACAAAATATCAATTTCCGTCCATCGATAAATTCTCGAGACATTTCAATAATTATTTTTTTGAAATGTGATACATTGACTATTATTTGCGATATTTTAATCAGCCGGTGCATGAAGATTCTATAGGTATGATGGCCATTTTCATGTTGAACATACAATACCTATTGCAGTGTTAATTTGGTTTGTATTTTTTGCAGACATCAACATGGAAAAGTACCAGGGAAAAACTGATAAAGGGAAAACACCACCATTACTATTTCAAGGGCAGTCAAAATAGTTATCAATGAACGTAAAAGCGTGAATAGTGTCGCTGAAGACTTTTTTAATTCCACAGAAAACTCTTGATCGCTACGTCAAGAAAGCGGAATTTCCAGGTGGGGAATTAAAACTTCAACGAACGAAAAGTGTTCTCGGTAGAACATGAGATTCTTTCAGCTGATTACTTGAAGCAAGCTTCAGATATTCATGATGGGCTAACGCCAAAGGAACTGAACAATTTTTGCATATGAATATGCAACGTCTAACAGACTCCAGACTCCTTCAGGCTGGACTAAGAACAAAATAGCAAGACCAGATTGGTGCACTCAAAAATAATCCCACTTTATCCATCAGCTACAAGCTTATCGAGAGCTACTTTTTTCAATAAAACCAATGTAGCAATGCTTTTTTTTCCCAATTTGAAGACTGCAGTGCACGCGTTGCAAGATATGGGCCTATAAAAATGCATAAGATCTAATATAGCATTTTATGTTTGCATTAAATGTGACTCGGATGATGATATGTATGCCTATAATTAGGTCTATTCTGACCTGATTTATTTGCTCATTACAACTGATATGCATTTGAAAGAAAATTGATGTTTAATTTTTCTTATAAGCCTTATAAACCTAACCCCATGATACAAGTCGAAAAACCCCATATCCACGGTTGGTTGACTCACTACATTAACTAACCTTATTCTGATAAGTACTCTGAGCAGATATATGTCTTGGTGAAGTTCAAAATTTTTTGGTTCATCTGAGTGTATATGTGAAATAAGTTCATTCACAATAATTGAATATCTCAAAATCAAGTCAACTAGCCCCAGTCTCCCCTACTCTTCAACAGTGTACTATCGGAGCATGTAATAGGTACACAGTACCTCAACTTCTTGACACATCATAGTAAACTGTGATAGTAGTAATCCTTCTCATATTTAATTCAATAGATGCTCAACCAATTATTGTTCAAGTCAGTGTCGGATATTGTAATTCCTCGCCATATATTATTTCTCATCATTTAATAACCAAGTACATGAACATCCCATTTTATGGTAATCTATCGTTATATAAAAGGTATCCGAAGTGGTGTTCTATTGCGAAAACCTGTTCTTTCAAGTGGTCTGTATTACTTCTCTCGACGTTACATCTTCAAAGATGGGGCGATGGGGCTCGAGATGGCGGCGATAGCCATTGGTTGCACAACTTTTATCATATTCATGATTTATATACAGATCGTTTATTTTTATCTCTCGCCATCCTATATCCCGAAGTACAAAAGGTGCACTATATACAGTATACACTACAGGTTCACCCATCAGCTCAGCTCGCTATAAAATTGATTGAGTGGGTTGTGTCTCAGATTTCATTATCACAAATGTGAGACTTATTAGTAATCTTATGCAAATCAGTCTGTGTGCAGTGAAAAACCTATATTTATGTGTGAAAATGGCACGATAAAAAATAACTCATTACTTTACCTATTTTCACATCACCCCTCAATGATAGTCTCTCCCAATATTTGCCTTTTTAGGTTTGATTTTGCTCTTTAAGGAGCAATTGACGTTTCCACCAGTACTCATGAATATCATTCGGTGTTTAATTAATATTATTGTTGTGATTATTTCACTTTATTCCAGGATGAAGCACAAGTGACAAAACCGAGGCAACTGAGAAAAGCCGTAAAAACTCACGTTGACGTTTTTTGTTGAGAATGACATTTGCTTCAGTTTAATTCACGTTTAATTTCAGATTCCGCTTCACCAATCAGAAGACGAAATGTAAAAAGCAAAACGAAAAAAGTTTGGTTATCAACCCCGCTTATAACGGTACCAGGAAGGCACAGTCGCGATTTTTTCATAAATTTATGCGGAGGGGAAAATAATTCAAATATTTTTTAATATTTCAAATAATATTTTTTTTATATGTATAATCAGGGCGAGAAATTTTCAATCAGTATAGTACCTCGAGAATCTTGAAATGTTATGATATGTATAGGATGTATGTATGTATCTCGTATAAATTATCTAAATACCACAGAAAAAAATTTAGGGGTGATTCTGTGATGAAAATGAAGGTGAGTATTTGGTATAAATATTTTTGATATACCTCTCCCCAAAAAACTTACACCCCTCCGAAGATTGAAGGATAAAATGGTTTTTCTTTTTTATTTTCCCAGTATATTGAGCAGAAGACACGTAACTTGGTAAATAGTGTTTGTCAATGAAACTGAACATTTTGAAATGTTTTCAACCTGAACTATGCTCAGAGAGGGATGAAATATTCAACCCCTTAGATATTTCTTCTTACCACTTTTTCGTGGTGAAAATGTGTTTTTCAAAAATACATGGCTGGAAAGCCCAATTCATTTACCAACATTTTTGTATCCAAAAGTTTACTCGAAAATTCAAGCATTTGCCATGATTCCTTGAAAGAAAAATGTTTAGCCAAAAAAAGTCATTCCCCTCCCCCCCCCATATCTCCGTAACGGTTCATTTCACAAAAATGTTGTGAGGAACTTTTTTTCTCTGATTCCAATAATTATCATTCTCGTGTGGGGTAACGTTTGCGTTAAACCTCATAGTTTTCAGAATATATGCGAAAAACTGCGAAAAAAAGGAAATTTTCAGTCTTTTTACATTCCCCCACCCAAGCCCGATGCTCTGCGGGGCGTAACTTTTCACCACGTGTTAAGGAAAGTAGACAGATCAATTTCGCGCCAGGATCAACTGTTTCTTTTTTTATATTTGGGTTCGAGTAGTTTTCGAGCTAGTTTTATCGTACTATATGAGTGAATATAATGACGAGTTGATATAGTGTCTCAATATGGGAGTATTGCTTTTAGGCGCAACTGTTTTTCAAATTCATAGTGCTTTCAATCGCCAACCATATTTGAATGTATATGATATAGTTACCTTTGCTTAAATTAAGCAAATCTAATCAATAGACAACACGAGAACAGGCGGATAGCCAATCATCAAATTTTCATCAGGAATATTCAACTGATGAGTCATTCAATCGAATGGTTCATTCTGGGAACGGCAATTAATAATGAAATTTGTTATCTGATGAATATGTATATGAAATTGATATAAATGTTTGATACATGTGATGCTCCATTAGTAATATATAGAATTAATTCAAATTATAATCTAGAAAAAATATAGTATAGGTAGCTCTCTATGATCATTGTTCATGATATCAGATAGTTCAACAAAGCAGTGGTTTATTCAAATTTAGGGGCTGAAAGACTTCGGTCAATGGCCTTTTGGGGTATATCCCTAATAAAGATGTTCTCTCTCTCAAATTTAGTGTTTTTGTGAAATAGCAAATCCATTTTTTTATATATTTATTTTTCCTCCCACGGAAGGAAATAAAATTGGCAACTTTATCTCATCAAATGAGGGAGCAAACGCTTACTTTCGCGATTCAGTGGGTATAGATAAAATAGTAATTTTCCCAACAAGTGCGGAAAGTGATAATTTCCCGCACGCGAATGCCGTTGACCCGAAGGACGCGAAGCGGAGTTCGGGCAAGCAAACTTACTGGAAAAACAAAAAAAAACGGAAATGTTCTCACCCACCACTCATATTTTGCGTGAATATTATATAAATGTTTTTTTCTACAAGCGTGCGTGATTCACCCTATACCCGCACGCAATTTAGTTTGGGAAGTGTCATTTTCCCGCAACCGTGCGGGAAAATTTTCCCACACTAGTGGGAATGATAAAATCGCTAGTAATATAAGTGGTTGGTGATGGAATATAAAAGTTTGAGTTTGTTTGTTGCAGTATTAAGTATGTATGTTCAGAATCATCCATCAAATTGGACTAATTATTGTAAAAATTAAGAAATATTGAGAAATAAAAAATGATTATTATAAAAATCCCCCTATAGATTTGGATTAATCTGACGGGAAACGTCAATTTGTCATGCCAATCAAACCTCGAATAACTTTGAAATTGTCGAAGTGACAGACACCAGCGAATACTGTCATTTTCGATTCAGTGGAAATGCCACAATGTGATCAAAAACTTCTAGCTATAGGGATTTGATACAGATGCGTTATAACCAACGAAGTCTTAAGCAAGGTATATGAGAAGCTATACACGCGTTTTATTGAATGGTGCAACAATAAAGAAATGAAAAAACCGAATGAAGAATAGGTATTTTTGGCTCATTTCATAGAAGTGTCTGGAACCTAGAGACCAAACTCCTAATGGGCCTGCTGGCTTCCGCAATGAACCAACATAATGCGTCAAACTGTAAGTTCACAATAGCTATTACTAATAATTAATAGATAGAGAATATATATATCTCTTGTTAGTTGTTCCTATACTTATATGCTTGAATAATTAATTGAACGATTCAATCAATTTCCTACGCTTGTAGAAAAAATATTGTTCCTAACTCATGCGGAAAGTTTCTTTCCCGCACTCGACTGCTTGCCCGAACTCCGCTTCGCGTCGTTCGTGTCAACGGCAGTCACGTGCGGGAAAGAATTACTTTCCGCACTTGTTAGGAAAATTACTATTCCGGCACTAGTGTGGGAAAACTTTTTCCGCACTACTGCGGAAAAATGACACTTCCCAAACTAAATTGCGTGCGAGTATAGGGTGAATCACGCACGTTTGTAGAAAAACTATATTACACGAACCCTGAAGTGAGCATGCAAACATAGCCCAATCATTGTTGTTTGCCATGCTTTCTGCAAAGCACTTCATTTCACTGTTATTACATATGTTTCGCCAAATGAAACTGTCGATTTCACAAAACAAATTTGTTTTAGAGGGTGCCATAAAGTATATCACGGATGAATAATATTTATATGGTCGACAGGTGTGCGAACGATTTCTCATTATCAATATATTTTTCATACCAGTGTCGTACCGCGTTGAAATGTCATATGGGATTCATTTTTATAGTTGTTATTGTTTGGTTTCTACTTCAGAGCTCCTTTTTTTCTTTGCAAATGATGCAAAATGACGTCGACTGAAGCCTCTGGATATAATCTTGGTAATAATGATACTATATTTCGTATAGTACCAACTCTGAACACACTGGTGAAAGTTCTAAGCTAACTGCTTTCGCAGATCTGATAATATCGGGAAGAATATCTCTTTCTTCGTCTATAATTACAGTGATATTTCATAAATTTTCCAAAATTATACAAACGAAAATTATTGAAAAAATCATGTGTATAACTTGAAAATGCGAAGCCTCTCCTTCGAAAAAAAAATCACTTCATATTCTTGTTTTATGAATTAAGGGCATATGGCATATTATGGGCATCAACTGAATTAAAATGATTCCTTAAATCGAGATGATTTTATCAGACAATTAGGCATACCTATACCCGAAACCTGAAAGCTCAAGCAGAAGATAATTATCGCGTCACAGGAAAGTCATGCATCTTTTTCCCGACCAAAAAGTAATATACTGCCCAAACTTATCTCTCGATCCTTGTTATACAACCATTTCTGGGTGGCATCCGAAAATGAAATAAATTAATATGTTCAACAACGGTATTATCGCCTGAAATCAAATACAGCCCGGAATGTTTGGAGTCCAAAGTCAATTAAAAGAATATTTATGATTATATTGTATTTCATTAAAATGTCTTGAATCATTGAGAAAACGCGATAAACTTCTCAAATTCAAAAGTGCTATTTTTGTTATACTATATAAGTGATAAGTATATAATTCCAAAATTTAGTTTGATGAACTTGCAACTTATGAAGAACAATGGTTTTTGAGTTGGTGTTGACGAATATTGCTAATTCAGGAAAATGTGATGATTTTTATTTTTTATTATACGCGCGTAATGATATTTTTTATCCCCTGACTATTGTAGATTGTTGCTAATCCAAATTCAATGGTATCAAAAAGTTTATATGTATCTGATAACTGAATCTTGACGTTGAAAAGAATACAACTGTGAATAAATTCCAAAATATCGAGTGAAATTTGGTATCTCTCTCGAATATGACGATCATTTTGTAATTTATTCACAAAAAACCGAAATAACAATCAAATTTTGGCATTCTGTATCTCAGAATCGAATAACTTGCGGACATATTTTTATTCGAACTTTTCTTCTTATTTTGACGTCAGCAACATGCTCCTGATTTTCTCACACGTATATATACTCAAGAAACACCCTGCATAGTTACCATTAAAAATAAAGGTTCAGATACTAACTTTTCACGATGCGTAACTCGATCCGAAATCGAAACGGTACATAACTTCACCGTACAAAAAAAATATGTTCCTCAGATTTCATTACATACCACATACCTTAACACCGTGGAATGTACGAGAGAAGAACACCATCACAATATCCCGTATCTCTAACGCATCTAACAAGTAACGTCAAAACTAGTTATATTCAAGACGAAACACCGAAGGCACAGTGGGCCAATACTTAATTATGAGCTGTACGTTATTATCAGTAGATATCTATTTTCTGTAACGTGATATCAAAGAGGAGTAGGTATATTTCCAGCTTGTAGTAGCCCACACTCATTCGATATACCCACTACTAGATAGATATCGTTGTTATTTTGACATCATGAAATGTTTGTATGCACTGAAATGTTTAGTTATATGTATCAGGTTTGTTCCTTAATAATTAGTTGAATTCCCTCGACTAATTTCTAAAGCGGTTATTTATATAGGGTGTTTGGTAAGCCATGGATCATACTCTAGCTGATGGTGATAAACAGGTTCATAAACTATCAGATATTTTCGAGATATTAGAAAAAATAATTCCTGTCACAGATCATTCTTTCATATATTCCGAGCATACCATGATGAAATTCATATTTTGCAAAGTATTCGTATAACGATTAGGTAAGTTATCAGATTTTCGATAGCAGTCATTTACGGTTTACCAACAAAAATCGGGAATTATGGTATATCCAAATTGGAGGATGATTGTATATTCAAGTTTCCAGAAGTTCACTTTATCGATATTCATCTTAAAATTTGAGAAATTGCCTCGGAAATTGCTAAGTAAGTATAGGCGAAGTATAGGCAAAGCTTTGGAATTATTTGCCAATGGAAGTATTCCTAAGAACCTATAACCTCCTCAACTAAAAAAAAATCCAACACCTTCCCCCTCTCCCTATAAGTACACGCAATGTTCCACGAACATTATAGGAATTCCATTTCGTGTTCTCCAAGAGATTTTAAAAAATCGGCATTCTTGAAACACAGCTCGAATGAAAATGAAACTACGGCTTCGAGCGTTATCTCAAGAAAATATACCTAATTTTCATCTAATTTTTCCACAACAAACCCTATGTGTGATATTTTTGAATTCAGCTATATTCAAAGACATTCCAAAATTCAAATGATATATAGGATGTTCCTGTTGAAAAAATTTCTGCGGACGTCTTGACTCAAAACAAAAATCGACCTGTTTCTGGAGATTCCTCAGGATTAGTTAGTTTGGCTAGAAATGAATTTATTCAGTACCTCACGAAACCACTGTAGAACCTACCATCATTTTTACTTCTATTCAAGGCATAAAGTGGGTTTTTACTACTATGGTAGTTTTCGTCATTTCATGAACTACTATCATCTGTTGAAACTAACCCGAATTTATACTGTTCTGATGCGAGATTCGCGAAGGAATGGTACTCGAATCTGCAGGATGTTTCAAAAAACTAACCCCCTTGCTAGGATAGGTAGAGCACTGCAAAATAAGTTGGGTTTGCTCAGTAAAAAAATGTCGTAACGTCATCTGTTCTCAAGATGTTGAAAACATTTCGAAACTATACTGGCGAAATTGTAATGAAAGGACCCCGCACTAAACTATAGGGAAAATGGCTCCCGATGAAAATCACTGAATTTTTAGTATGTTGCAGACTTTGATATTCTGAACAGATATTCCATTGAACTAACCTCAAAAAATGGACAGTTTATCCGATATTGACCTCTAAATGTCATTTTTTCGAGAAAAAACGTATCAGAAAATGGTTGAATTTTTGGCATGTTGTAGATAGAAATGAACTGATGAAAACATCTAATTGAGCTAACCTCCAAAAATTGACAGTTTTCTCGATATTGACCTCCAAATGTAATTTATCATTTGCCTTGCCAGATGGGCATTTGCACCCTCCATGAGTTTGGGTAAATGGGATTTCTTCATCAGTTCATTCATATCTACACCACACCTACTTGATCCAGCCATTTTCATAGATTATTTTTCGAAAAAATTAGGTTTGGAGGTCAATATCTAAAAACTGTCAATTTTTTGAGGTTAGGTCAATTGAAATTTTTTCATCAGTTCATTCCTATCTACAACATACCAGAAATTCAGCCATTCTCAGAGATTTTTTTTCTTGAAAAAATAACATTTGGAGGTCAAAATTGAGGAAACTGTCAATTTTTGGAGGTTAGGTCAATTGGATTTTTTCATCATCCACAACATGCCAAAATTTCAACCATTTTCAGATACTTTTTTATCGAAAAAATGACAGTTGGAGGTCAATATCGGAAACACTGTCCATTTTTTGAGGTTAGTTCAATGGAATATCTGTTCGGTATATCAAAGTCTGCAACATACCAAAAATTCTGCGATATTCATCGAGAGCCATTTTCCCTATCGTTTAGTGCGCGGTCCTTTTGTATGGATGTGTTTTGGAAACTGACTCGTGGTATGAATTTATTTTTATACTCAGAGAAACAGTATAGATTAGTAAAATAGGGGCCAGTCACTATACATTCACCAAATGAGGAACCCACAAGTCATTTATATACATTTTGTCACCCTGTTTTACTTTTATCTTTAGCCAATGATCGTTTTCGTTATTGGAGAACCTACCATCATTTTTACTTCTATTCAAGGCATAAAGTGGGTTTTTACTACTATGGTAGTTTTCGTCATTTCATGAACTACTATCATCTGTTGAAATTAACCCGAATCTATACTGTTCTGATGGTACTCGAATCTGCAGGATGTTTAAAAAACTAACCCCCTCGCTAGGATAGGTAGAACACTGCAAAATAAGTTGGGTTTGCTCAGTAAAAAAATGTCGTAACGTCATTCGTTCTCAAGATGTTGAAAAAATTTTGAAACTGAACTGGCGAAATTGTGATGAAATTTTGTATGGATGTGTTTTGGAAGCTGACTCGTCGTATGAATACTCAGAGAAACAGTATAGGTAGTAAAATAAGATAAGATTAGTAAAATAGGGGCCAGTCACTACATTCATCAGATGAGGGACCCTCGAGTCATTTTCATTTTATTTTGTCACCCTGTTTTCGTTATTGGAGATCGCCGCGGACATTCCAGATCCGGATTAAGTCCAGGCCATTTCCATATCTGACAGCTAATAGCTTCATTATGGGCGATAGAGGGCTCGAGTCTCTCGGCCCGGATTAGTAAAATCCGTTCCTATAAGTCAATTTCTTAATCTGACTTTGCGGATTGCTGCCCACTAGGTGTCTAATAATCATTCACGTCACGACCCGAAGGGTAGAAGGATTACCGCCAGGGGCGGAGACAATATTCATTTTCAATAGGAGAACATGTCACAACGAGAATTTGATTTATTGTACCCCAGGGCTATAGGACGGGTTTATTGCTGGGCTATTTTGGATTTGACGATACTAGTGCGATGTTATTATTGGTTATTTTAGTAGTAGCAGCAAAATTTCACTGTTCCTTGTAAATACCTACTCAAATACAAATATATTTGTATTTGTTATATTTGTTATGTAGAAGATTTATCATATGTAATACCACAAGTGATACTATTTTGGGAGAAATATTCGGCGATTGTTACTACAGCTTGTTGCCTGATAATTTCACAATTGATATCGTTTATCAAAACTTTCGAGCCGTATGCGAGAAGTTTTGGAACAATGTCATTAGCAAAATTGAGGCAGCAAGCTGGAGTATTTCAATCGACGAATATATCCAGGAGAAATAGTATCACGAGTTGTATTCGTTTGACTATTTCACGTGTTCGGTTCCTGTATTGGTAGGGCAAGTCCAATAAATTTTAGTGAACAACAAATATTGCTGTAATACAAAAAAACCGTGAAATTGGTCGATTCTGAGCAAGAGTGGAATAGTCACAAAAAAATCGGAATTCAACATATAGAATTTATTTAAAAAAGTATATTCTCAGATAAATGAACTTGAAGAAATGGATGGGTATATATATATAATGAAAAAGGAATACATTTAGAATTCGCATTCTCTATGTGATGAAAATATCAATTCTTTCTCGGTTTATTCAACAGAAAACAACTACTTTCCTGGCTTTATATGCCACGACGAACATTGTTTTATATCAATTGAACACACACGATAAGAATTGGAAAAACAAAATCTTCTGAATAGAGAATTTTTATTCTCCTCCAGATAAAAATATGTATATGCACACATCATTCTGAATATTCAACATCAGAAAACAACTACTTTCCTGGCTATTTGCCACGTCGAATATGGAATTATGTCTGATGTGAACATCCGAAAGAAGAGCATGAAGAATAAAAATCCTCTGAAATTGGGAGTTGATATTCTCTTTCAAGTCGGATAAATAATATAATGTATGCTATAAGAACATGACTTACCAATATGTTCAGTATTGGAATGAAAATTGAAATGTATAGAAGTATACTTGAAAAAATTCTGATCTTGATGTGCTTGCAACTTCCAAAATAATATATCATTCGTATCAGAATATTTTGTTTCTCAAATCCTTATCGTGTGTGTTTCAATAGATATAATTCAATGTTTGTCGTGGCATATAGCTAGGAAAGTAGTATAGCTTCCTGTTGAATAAACCGAGAAAGAATTGATTTTTTCATCACATAGAGAATGCGAATTCTCAATGTATTTATTTTTCTTTACTTTATCCATTTTTCATGTTTATGGTTTATCTGAGTATATTTTTTTTTTTTCGATACTTTCACTAAATCAAGGGGTTCAAACTTGTTATGTTCATAGACCTTCAGTCGCAAATTCGTGATTAGGTTTTATGAACTCAGAATTTCTTTTCATGTCCTGTATGATGAATGTCAATTTATCATAAAACTTCTCAGAGTGACTGCTTACCGGCTGGTATATCTACATCTTCATTTTATTTGGGAAGCATTCCTCCAAAATAGATTCTTCGTTGCGAGGTAGGTACTCCTGAAATATAAAATTCTTCATAAGTTATCATGAAGTGGCCTTTCTTGATGTCAGAATTCTTTCTTCATATAAGTATGAGAAACAAAATACTTTGTTACATGAGTTTATAACTCGAACCAAGCAGTCCATGATAGTTACGCTTCTGGAGAGGTAGGAGCCACTACAATTATTATCATCACAAACACATGCATTTCATAACAAAATTTGGAACACTAGATAGGTAGATTGATACTTACTCAATACATATTATCATCATTGAAGAATCCATCTTCTATATTATCAATTGAGAATACTCCTGCCACCATAACTGCCATTATAACGACCAGGGAAAGTGATGAGCACAATGATATGACAACAAACCAGAGAAAAACGAAACATACGCTATCACTAGAGTGACATATAATAATTATCCAAATGATCAGCTGATTGTTGATATAGACGTACCCAGAAAATCCACCAGTGGGACGAGTAGTGAACAGGATATTTGCCAGCAAGAGGCCACAACTCGTTAGTGCTCAACTCATTCTATACATCATGCCATCACAAGGCCATCATCGTATTTTCAACTGATGGTTACTTAGCATAGAGAAATCATCGGCCATTACCAATACACCGGCATCGACACTTTCTCACACTTGCCTGCACTAGGCCGGAATTCTCCCGGTAGTTCTATGTTTGCTGAGTAAATATATCCTAATCGTAATTTTGAAAATTGCAGAAATAGCAAAAATCGCAAAAAATTCTGAAAATTGAGAAAATTTCTGAAAATTGCAAAAATTCCCGCAAAACTCAAGGCTATCACTCTCTCACTCTATCTCTCTGAGTAGCTAACAACATGATTGACGTAATCCCCACACATCGAGGTCGTCCATATCCCTTCAAGGCCAATCTGTTGAGAATTCTCCTCGCAAGACCATCCCGCCCAACTACAATACTTAGGTTACTAGATCTGGTAACATATCTTAGGTTAGGTTACTAGATCTGGTAACATATCTTAGGTTAGGTTACTAGATCTGGTAACATATCTTAGGTTAGGTTACTAGATCTAGTAACATATCTTAGGTTAGGTTACTAGATCTGGTAACATATCTTAGGTTAGGTTACTAGATCTGGTAACATATCTTAGGTTGGGTTACCAGATCTGGTAACATATCTTAGGTTAGGTTACTAGATCTGGTAACATATCTTAGGTTAGGTTACTAGATCTGGTAACATATCTTAGGTTAGGTTACTAGATCTGGTAACATATATTCGGTTAGGTTACTAGATCTGGTAACATATCTTAGGTTAGGTTACTAGATCTGGTAACATATCTTAGGTTAGGTTACTAGATCTAGTAACATATCTTAGGTTAGGTTACTAGATCTGGTAACATATCTTAGGTTAGGTTACTAGATCTGGTAACATATCTTAGGTTAGGTTACTAGATCTGGTAACATATCTTAGATTAGGTTACTAGATCTGGTAACATCTCAATCAATTTTTTTAATTGGAATGCCCAGTATATTTGCATTTCTGCTTCAAAAATTCCTGAAAATAGCAAAAATCGCAAAAATTCCTGAAATTAGCAAAAATCGCAAAAATTCCTGAAAATTGCAAAAATTGCAAAAGTTCCGGAAAATTGTAAAAATTTCAAAAAATTCCTGAGAATTGCAAAAATCGCAAAAATGCCTAAAAATTGCAAAAATTCCTGAAAATTGCAAAAATATCTGAAAATTGCAAAAATTCCGGAAAATTGTAAAAATTCAAAAAATTCCTGAAAATTGCAAAAATTTCTGAAAATTGCAAAAATTGCAAAAAATCCTGAAAACTGCAAAAATCGCAAAAATGCCTTAAAATTCCTAAATTCCTGAAAATTGCAAAAATCGCAATTAACAGGTCTCACCTTTCTCAAATATGTTAGGTTTTGTATCCCTTTGATCTGGCACAATTTCACAAATAGGTAGGAATTCTACGAGCCACAGAAACACAAAACACGACCCTGCCCTTTCAACTTTTCATTAACAACTTAACGAATAGAAATAAAATAAAACGGCAAATGAAAAATTCACCGCGTATTATGAAACCTTCTCATAGTAATAATGTTTGGCGTGATTGATCCATGGGTAGGCAGCATTAATTTGGCACCTGTTTTGGAAGTTGATGTTCCATTTCATGAAATCATCGTTTAGTGTTCATTGAAACAATGAAAACCATTCATTATTTTCTTATGTTTGTTGTTGATAGATCTATGACGAAAAGTGTATTGCTCCAATGATGAAAAACATAGATCAATAAACATCAAACGTTGATTCAATGAATTGAATTGAAAAAAAATGATTAACTTTTGATGTTTTTCGTTCATTGTTCAATGTTGGCTCGTTCATTGTTTCAGTGTCTTGCGGTATGAACCCATCATCAGAAATGATTGTAATAATCATCGATTCGTAATATTAATGTTCAAAAAATTGACGGCCGCCGTTCATTAACTTTACGTACAAAATTATTTTCTGCGTATACAGTGCCCCGACAAAACTATTCATGCAGGCTATATAGATTTTCCAAATGACTGATACACATCACACATATTATGCGCAGATGGTTTGAGAGAATATTTTTTCAAGCTCATGGGAAATCGGTATTTTATTAAACTGGATCACTTAATATGCACCTATAACTTACGGTAATACGAAATTAAAACCTATCGCATGTTTTTCCGTAATAAGAAACCCCATTTTGAAGTTCGCGACTGAAAAACTTCACTAATTAATTGAAATGGGCAATTATTTTTACAAGCAGCTATTTATTTTAAGCTCATCGTTGAACGTTGCATAATTCAATTCATTTCACTGTTTTAGTGTATATTTTCTTTATGGGTAAATAATTATTATGTACGGTTTATATTTGAATTGCAGATTTCGCCACCTCACTCACAACTATAATATTTACGATGGTTTTCATTGAATAAATAATAAAGTGACAGGGCGTTTATAAGTCAGGAACATTTGGCAGACCATTAAGTTAGTTCATGCTCTTTTACGAACATTCCAGGGGCGTAATTCGAAATTATTGTTGAATTACCGCAAAATAAGTCAACTGATGGAACTAGAATTTTTATTCCTGAGTGATTGTAATAGTACATCACTTGCTAAAGAAATTAACACATCACCAAAATTATATCACCATTTGTATCTTTTCGGACATATTATGCGATGTCCATCTTCGGGCCTATGCTAAGAAGTCCTACAATAGAAGGAGATACATTATATATGAAAAACCTTATTTGAAAAGATGGTACTCACATGGGAATGACAAGGTCATGTTTCTTTTTTTTTTAATATTGATAAAAAAGGGTTTTTTAAGGGATCCCACCCACCAAACATGATGGAAAGTCAAATTATGGAGGACGATGAGGCCTAATAATTATCAAACTATTGGTATATAGGGAGGATGAAAAACTTTCTCTGCTTTCAAAACGCCATCTTGTGCAAGAAGCGACGTCAAAGATTGAATGGTAGAATCTGTTCCACATTCCACAGTCAATGGTCAGACATCTCGTAAATTTTGTGAATCATAAGTTCTTGGTTCCATTGAGGAAACAATTCAAATAGAAAAGTGGTGTCATCATTAACCTGGCTCGTCTCTGGAAGAATTTAAGAGCATCATCGTATGCTAATGCTAATTTAAAATTCATCAAAAAGCTGTTGAGGTGTTTGGCTGAGCTCGGCTTTGCTAGAGAAAATACAACTTTGAATTTTGGTAGCGTTGAATTAAACTGTGGTTGGTTCCCCAGGCTGTGATTTGTTAGTTTCCTGAGATGACATGGGAATTCTGGATGAGAACGCATATATGGAGAGTACTTATGCTATATGTGAAGCTGTGGATAGGGCAGGAGAGGTAACTCCCACTTCATATGGAGTAGGAACAACGTTTGTGCAAAAATGGACACTTGCGGAACGCCGGAGCTGATGATTATGGTATCAGACGATACCCCGAAGAAGTTGGCACCTAAGCCGTATGATGGTAGTTTGTGGAGAGTCCTTGCTATCAAACACGGTCGAATGCTTTCGATATTTCTATCGCCTCAACTAGGGATTCCTCGTGTTTTTCTATAATGAAACTCATACAGTGAGGACGTGAAAAGTCCTCTCCCCCTTCAACCCTTGAACGAAAGTCTAGTGATTCACACGAGACCAACGAGACGAGACTTTATGAAAGTCTCGTCTCGTCTCGCCGATGGAATATGAAGTCTTGTCTCGAGTCTCGTCTCGCAGCTTCGAGTCTCGTCTTGTCTCGCGTCTCGTACGAGAGTCTCGCAAATGTATCGCAATTTCGTCATGCATAATCTTGTTCCAGTCTAGTACGGGATATTTACCTTTATATACTTACTGTTTAGGTATAATGTACCTAGAAGTAGGAAGAGAAGATTACAACAAAAATAACATTATTTATTGGAAAGTAAGTACCCAATATAGGTACATACTTACATCAATCATCTAAACAAGAAAAAAAAACATATATAGCATTATTTATATTCGGAAGATATAAAAATAAAATGAAAAGTAACACGTATATTCTAAACAAATAAACAAAACAAGAATTTGAATCCAACATTATTTAACTTATTTAAGAAATATGTATCTAGGAAAATAGTTATTTGTTTGAATAGGCAGAAAAGTAGTAGATTGACTGCCGCTGCTGATAGTTCATAGCCGAGCGTAGCGTAGCGAGTTCGTTTTCGTTTCACGCAATACGTCATTTACAACAATCATGGATTGTGTTTTTAAAGTATTTATAAATGAAATGTTTTGTCTATCTGTACTAAATTGTTGTTCTAAAATTGTTCTATCCGTCATTCGGTTGCCCCCTTACGAGCAACCCTCAAAAGTCTTCGAAAGTCTTGTGCGAGCAAGGAATGGCGGGGGCCTTACCTTTTAAAGTGTGATCCCAAACACTTTCTTGGGCCATCAGAAAAATTTCTGCAGTCGACGGGGATCGAACCCACGACCGGCAAGCGAATGCGAATTAGAATATAGACACTCTGTCCGCACGGCTACCTGGCCACCTACTACTAAATAGTATGAATTCTTTCCCAATATGTTGTTTTATGAATGAAATTCTCAAGTCTGCAGTCGGCACGCAGAAATATTTACCTGCGAGACTCTCGCACGAGACCACGAGAAGTCTTGCTCGAGACTCGAGACGAGACCAATAAAAGTCTCGTCTCGCCTTGTCCGAGTCTCGTCTCGAGTCTTGTCTCGAAAACGAGACGAGACCATGCGAGACTCTCGAAAACGAGACTCTCGCGGGAACCACTAAACGAAACAAGCTAGCTAGGTCGGGTACAATTCAGGTAAAAACTTTTTCTTTCAAATATGAAGGGAGGTCATGTGGTTCCAGTTTTTGAAGGCCTTGCTTTATTTCATACCCAACACCGCTTCGTTTGTGTAAATCGGCCAAGCCGTTTCAAAGTGAGAAGCGTTTGAACTACGTTTCAAATACTTATTGGACAATCGACTAGTGTGTAGTTAATGTGTGCAACCCTATAAAAGAGAATTATTATAAATTGTGGAAATCAATTGAGGTAACACCCTTGGGTAACACCCTTGGGTGTCCCCTACGGTCCTGATTGTTTTTGTGAGATTTAACACTGACATTTTTGACACCAACATGTGTCATTCGTTCTTACATACAGTCAAGAACTACACTAGAGTACTCAATGCTAATTTGATCATTCATCACCAAAGTGGTGTACTATACAATCATTTGATGATTATTTTGACTGCTTTTACTGATAATATTATGATATTCGAATATTTTTTGAATATTTTGCTGATGTGAAAACACACTCATTGAGTGTTATCACGCTGAAAAGCAGTGCTTTTTGTCTGCATCTAGGTGTTGAATAACACGACTCTGATATACTTAATATACTAACATTAGTATTCAGTGTATGAAATAATCCACTGTAGAGTGTAGTGAGACATTACAAAACTTACAAGCTGATACTATTTGAAGGCTGTCAAGAGACGAGCGTCGAAGGAGCACCAGTGCCGCCATCTATCAAGATAGTCAATCAATATTTTTCTGTGCACAAAATTTATACTTTGATATTCAATTTTATGTTATAATCTGGTTCGATATGAGTAATCTAATATAGCTCCGCAATCTCGAAATCATCATACATAATTGATAAATTTATTATTGCATTATTTTCACGAAATCATCCGTTCTTATTGTCACCTATCAATCTGGATGCCAGAATTCATGGAGGATGATATAATTTTATACCTACACTATTTTTATCCATTCTTCAATGAATTGAGGTTTTTCAGGCGGTAATTTCAACATCAGCTGTATTGTAATTTGTTCCCATGGAAGAATGCAAGAAGATGAGTATATAAATTATATTAGCCCCAAATCTCATGATTCATACACGGTTTCGATTTATTCGTGATAAGTCAGGGTGTAACTATATAGGTGTTAATTTCATATAATAAGTGTATTTTTTGCCTTAACGTGAATGATACCATTATCGAAAGTAGGTAATTACTTTTTATCCCTTTGGAATGGATATTTCAGAACCCCTCTGAATCAACACATCCGTGTAATTCTTCACTATGAAGGTGTGAATTGACACAACTGTACACGGTATCATTAAATTTCTGATAATATTAATACAATATTGTTAATCAAGTGTTGATTCAATCGGAGTTATTTCTGAAATCCACTCGATCGAACTTACACCCAAAAATGTTTTACTGATGTGTATAGAATCTTTATTCAGTTATTGCAGATTGATACCGGAATGGGTTTTTTGTTGAATCCCGAGGGTGAAATTCAGCGAATACTCATGATGCCCGTATCCCAAAAATGTATCGCTATCGAACTTTCGAATACAAACGCATCATTCACAAGAATAATGCATAACATTAAAGTGGCTCTACATGGTCGGGCTCGCTATTTGTCATATACAAAAGGAATGGATTTCGAAGGGGGAAAAGAGGTCCTCTTTCCTTCTTCTAGCTCTGGCGGAACGAATCAAAAATGTTAAGGGAAACGCAACAATGTGTGCGACTGGATTCAATACAATCGTTTCCGTGTCGAAAGCTATGTTAATTCCGGCCATTTGTATTGAAATGACAAAATATTGGGTTGTGAGAGTCTAGCTGCTTCAAATGGATGAAGATATTGGCATTAAAAGGACTTCGACGTGATTAGAATGAGTATGTTTAAATGAAATACTCCGAATTTCATCATTTGAAAATATCCACCAATTACCCAATCTGTACCAATCTAGTTTATTTTCACAAATCGTTTGTTTTTTAAAACACATTTTCAAATTAGTTATTCATCAGGGTGCTGCGAATCGATATACATATAGTAACTGAGACAAAATGAAAAGTATTTTCGAGATATTCGACTCGAAATAGAAGTATTGGCATCATTATTTTTCCAGGAAGAAAAAAAGATGGTGCACTACAGATTTAAACAGGTCTGTTGATACCAAAATCAATAAACTATGGGTTTTTCTGAAATCAGATTTCTTCAAAAATTTTTTGTTACAAATGTGAATATGTCGTTCATGCACTCACACACTTCGTCTGTCCAGTAACGCATCTGGGATTTAGTCCTGGGAGGGAGGGTGAAGATTTTGCCAAAGTGAGAATTTTTTAAATATTATTGCAGAAATTTCTTGGAAATTAAACAATGTTAAAAACTAAAAGTTGCAACAAAGCGTTCAAATTTGGGACAGATACATGTGATATCGAAAGAAAAATAACTTTTTTTATACGTTTTTTTGAAATTCGAACAAAAATAAGCCTATTTTCAGATCGATCGATTTGAAAAAATTTAATTTTGACTTGTGTTGCGAAAGTCACTTGACCGGCCGAGTAGATCATTTTTCATCTTATTTGAAGCAAAATTGAATGCCCAAGTCGAACTTTGAAATGTATTATTATCAAGTTTTTCACATATGATTTCTGAAAGACAAGACTACATTCATTAAATAATAGCCCAACAAAATTGTGTCATACTATACTATAAGTATCAAACTATTTTGTATATATTGTGGTAATTTTTGATATAGTATATAGTATGACACTGTAGAAAATTCTTTTGAGAAACTACATATGAGGTTGTGAATTCTCAACTTAAACTAGATAATTCATCAGGTTTTCATATCGATGAAAATGTTTATACCAAATTTGATTGAATCGGCTCATCAATTACCATTTTGTAAAGTCAAGTAGGGTGAAATTTCAACTCAATCGGGCGTGGACCGAAATTGAAATATTATTGCGTGGACCTTGAGTGAAATTTCACTCAATTCTTTTCCAGTTATACATTTTTGCAGTGGTATTATTAGATGAATGTAGTGACTGGCGCCTATTTTACTAAGCGTTTGGTATTTACTACCGACTATTTTTTTCAGTGTACCTACTCGATTAAAAATCAACAAAAATGGAATCAGCCTGTGCGATATGTGATTCTTCTCGTGGACGAAAATTCGTTGCGGTGTTTTGTTCGATTCCCGCTTTTTTTTGTTACATGGCAGACAAACAAAAAGCGGGCAACATCAGTTGAATGCGGAAGCGCCGAGTATCTGTCACTCTTCGGAATGGCGTACAATAGGAGAATATCGACGGACAAAGAAGAAGCACGTCACGTGGAAAATATGTGGAAAATGCTTTTGTCGGCGAATTTCCCGACCTGAATGGAAATTCACATTCGCTCGGTGTGCCGCTGTATCTTTATTCAGATGAGCTTCCGTGGTGATATAGGATCAGGATCTTAATTTTCCAGTACGAATCTAGAATTCAAAAGGAATACACGGCGCTCCTAAACTACTGTCTCTGTCTCTGGCAAATTATACTTTCGAAATTATATAATAGTGAACATGTTAAGAAGGAAGAAAATTAACTTTAAATCAAGGGTGACATAAAAAAAAGTACATACATTGCATAGTGCCTCTGCTTAGTCTCGACCTGGTTCGAGTCTTCCTTTCGCTGATGACCAGAGAAATTCGGACATTCCGTAACTTCGGAGTTCCACATTTAGAAGTCAGTTTATTAAACAAAACTGTTGGCGTTTCTTCCAAAACACTCTTCGCACAAATGATTTTCCCAATTTTTATCAACAGGAAAGATTCGATCATATCGTGTGATACATCATTGTAATCAGAAATAAAAGAATTTTAAAAATGCAAAAATCTAAAATGGCACCTATGAGAAAAAACAAAGTTGCGTGTTGTTACTTTGGCATCAAAAACGTCATGAAAAATACAATAACAGATTCACATTCCTTGTAAAAAAGTGCCTCAAGAATGTCCCAGAAGCAGAAACGTCTAGGTCTCGAGAATGAGTGATTCTTCTAATTGAGTAAAAGCCACTCTAATCTGGTTTTCTGGTTTCTCTTATTCCAAATTTTGTGCTATTCAATCAAATTTGTCATAAACATGGCATTATTATTATTGGAAGGAAAAATTTCACTCACTAACAAATTTGCAGTCACTCAAAAGAATTTCTTACAGTGTATACAGTTTTCGAGATATTATAGCGATCAGTGTATAAATAAATCCCTCACTATACAATTTCTATGCATAGAGTTTCCGCTTCAACTATTCCATCAATCTTCCCTGCTCACTGGTATCACTTCCCACATCCCAAATATTATGCATTACACCGTCCGCATTGATTCGATATTAATTTGGCAAATATTTTATGAAAACAAGGATGAATTTATTCGGGCTCATGGCTTCGCCTCGCCGCGTCTCATAAATATTAATGGCCGAAACTCCCTCTGTTTGCAGGCCGCGATCGCACACATTGCTCGTCGAATCATTAGTGCACGTCACTGGAAAGGATGTTCATACATGGCACCAGATTATTCCCTATTTGCTATCAACCCATGCTCAGGAAATAATATATTAGAAAAATCAATTTGTTGAAAATCTTGAGTAATATGGCTGATTCATTATTGAGTTATTTTTTTAATTTCATGAAATAATTTTTGATTCGATCTATGCTTATCAAATTGAAAGAGTCAGAATCAAGAAATTCCTCAACTTTTGAGTTGTAATCTGTTTTGTCAAGAACTACTATACAATTCCCTTTATGTAGTGGTCGACGGAGTTTCATCTGACTCTCTTATCATAAATGCTGGTGTTCCTCAAGGATCAATTTAAGCAGCAACACTATTTTTACTCCATATCAACGATTGTTTGGAAGCAACTTCATGTCCAGTACACAGCTTCGCGGATGATAGTACCCTCCATACCGCCTTCTCTTCCAGGGCTCCAATACCAGCCAGGCAAATCAGAAACGAACGACGGAGAAATATTCACAACATATTATAAATGTAGACTTGGCAACAACCCTCGAATGGGGATCCAATAACTTGAAAGATTTCAATGCAAACAAAGCACAAGCATACCTTTTCTCTAGAAAAGCCGATCTCATTGTGCCCAACATAAGCTTGTCAGGAGTAATCATACCTTCGAAGACATCCATTTCGATGCTTGGTATCACTATCAGCAATAACCTTTCTTGGGAAAATCACGTGGGATTAATTGCTATAAGTGTATCCCAAAAACTTGGTTTTCTGTTTCGAGCCAGGAGATATTTCACTTCCAGTCAGCTGCTTATGACCAATATGGCTCAGATCCAACCTGTCCTGGAATACTGTTCCCATATTTGGAGTGCAGCACCCAAACATGCCCTGAAACTGTTGGATTATGTCCAAAAAAGAGCAATTCGTCTCGTGGGTGATGCCTCGCTCACAAATTCATTCACGTCTCTGGAACACCGTAGAAAAGTTGGCGATCTGGCTCTATTTTATATATATTTTCATGGACGATGCTCTTCTGAAATTTCAACAATTTATCCATCCTTGGCAGTCTCCGCGAGATAAACTCGTCGAGTTGAAGCTTCGCACCCCATCATGGTCACTTTGGAGACCTGCAGAACATCTCTTTCCAAAGACTCGTTCATCCAACGAACAGCGAGGCTCTGGAACGCCTCCCACATGGCAATGTGTCATTTCATTTAAAAAAAATGATTTCCCTGTATACCCTGTATATTTGAAGAGATATTGCATAATTGTTAATATGAGTGAAATCTCTATGAAGAATTGTATAATATCAGCTTCAATTTTTTTTTTGATGAGTGGAAAACGAAAAAGATGAATGGGGGTTCACATCTAGCCCTGTACAATTACTCATGGACCACCCTGTGTATGTATCCGACTTCTGATTTCGAAGTGTATACTGAATCCCCACGCTATAAATTCAAACCGTTTAATCCTTTTATCCAGAGTGGTCAGCTTATATCTGAAACCTCAGAATTGGCTTTTAGAGTACCCATTTCAACCTTTATTTGAATATAAAGTGAACAATAGAATCATTCGAATCGGGTTTCTTGTTGGCGATACTAAACCCATTCAAAATAAAAGCGTATTCACAGAGTGATTTAGTTTTTCTATCGATGAATTCTGGAAGTCATGTCATTTTTGAGAAGAAGATCGCAAATTTTACAAATTTCGGGTGTTATATACATATCCGAGTCAAAATTTTGTACCTACTGCAAAGACAATTTTGGAATTTTTGAAACAAAATGCATTCAATGAAAAAAAAGAATAAGTTCTTGGCAAAGACGACCTATAGTTAAAGCTAGAGACCTTATGTCATTTTTGGTCCAGGTCCAAATTTGAGGCAATCTCTGCCGGGCGTCTTCCAAAGTATTCATGTTACATTTCTCCTGTAATCCTGTCCCAATAATGTCCCAGAAATCCTCAATGGGATTTGAAACCGGGCTTCGAGCTGGTCATGCCGTTTTTTGAATTTTCTTTGTATTCATTCAATCAACGATTTATTTTGGTTGAAATTTATTTCTCATCTCAATACCGCACTAGATTCAAAAAAGCACTAGTGCGGTAATTAACGTCATTATGACATTCAAAAAAGTGTCAAATCAAAATCATTACTCGACAGTTGTAGATAAAATCATGATATACTATAAAATTGTGTTTCTGGAGAAATAGAAAAGATAATGGGGTGATTTCAAAAACGGAATTTTGAAAAAAGATATGGCTAAAGTGTAATTTCAATTCTAACTTGATGATGTAACTGTTACACTCTAGACTCTACAGGGTATTTCAAATTTCAGGAAAAAAACACGCTATAATTGATACAACTATGGTATTCATGAAAAAGAGGTTTTTATGGGGATAAAATTCACATGCCAATATTCATTCAAAAATTCAAAACAGGAAACGTCCAAATCAGACAAGTAGTTTTGACGAAAATGCATCTTTTTGGAGAAGTGTATATTCAATTATTAGTAATGAAACACCCTTTATTAAAAAATCAATTACTTTTCCCATTCTAATCTATACATTTAAGTTCATAATTAAACCTTTACCCCTGTATAATACCGCTTGGTTTCATCGACCACATGAATGGGGCATTGAAAAATGTGCATTCTCAAGTTGTCCTACCCCATGTTATCGTCACATAGCCACTTGTGAAATGTAAACAGAAAATTTCTTGAGAGAACAGTTTCTATACTATTATTTATGTCTCCAACAGACACCAAAGGCCCTTTCAGAATTTATTGCTAGAATAACACCCAGAAATTCATGATGGCAACTAATAGAACATGTGCACATCCGTACTCCAAATTTCGAGAAAGATTTGTTTCAGGAATGTCAAAACACAATTTCTTTCCGATTATTACAAATTGTGACGTTTTGGTTGATTTGAAGCAATAACTTTCCGAACTGATACCCATAGAAAATGGTAACATTTTTCTTTGAAATATCACTTCCATGAAAATATTGTTTATATACTATACTCCTCTACACGGTTTTTCTATACTAGGTAGATATTATTCTTCATACATTTCTACACAATATACAGGGTGTCTCAGAATATATTGGCATAGTCTCCTGGATTCACATTAAATAAATATCCATTATGTAATTGGTGTATAATTTGATCATTCTGAATGAATCCATTATGATAGATACTAGATGAGTATTTGTAAAATAGACTTCTCAAACTCGTTGAATTTGGCTTATTCAGTTTGCCATCAGAGATGGACTAGCTACTATAGCTTCAACAAAATAACGCTATATATGAATTTGATTTATAAGCACCCTTTATAATGAAGATATACAGTGTGACCCACTTAAGACCGGAGCACCATTGTAAAATCTATAGTTTTCAACCGATTTCTTTTTTTTTTGTTTCAGCAGAAGGACTATCCGGAGATCTACGTTTACACAAATTTGCAAAATAAAATTTCAATCTACAGGGCATACTATGTTATTTTTTTCATGTTAAAAATTGCGAAATATCATTAGCGATTTTTTTCAAAAAAAATCTACCTCACCACTGAATTCAGCATCCTTCAATAAGGTTGAGCGCAAAATTTAATTGAAAAATTTTGATTGGCAACAAAGTTATAACAACAATAGTTTTGATCGCTCACCATTTTTTATGAATATTTCAGACAAATTCTGAGACGCGGCAACATTGTCAACACAAATGTTGGACATCATTGAGGTTTCTGGTATACATTTGAATTGATAACACAAATTATTATCGAGTTATAATCTCTAGAATGGTACCCTTTTGGAATGATCTACATTTTCAATTAGATGGCTGCCCAGTGCATCATGCTAGGATCATCAGACAATGGCTAATGAACAGTTTCTTCGTCGGTGGATTGGTCGAGGAAGTGAATCAATTGGATGGCCACCCAGGTCCCCCGATTTAACCCCTCTTGACTTCTTCTTGTGGGGTTTTATTGTACAAAAAGTTTACAAAACCCGCCCAAGAACTAGACAGGAGTTGTGTGAAAGAATACGTCAAACTTGTAGGGAAGTAACACCCGAAGGACTCAAAAGGGAGTGTTACTTTATAACGTGCCACCCGGTACACTATTTTTGAGTCAATTTTGGAGAATACTGCAACTTGAAAACATCCAGTTTCTACCTAGAGCCTATATCATACTGAAAATATGACTTCCCGACCGAGGAACGGGTGCCTAAATTAAATTATTTTCATATACCATATGAACAGCCACAGAGCCATGATAATCACTCGTTGAAAGGCCATTGATATCTTTCATGCAATTTCATCGTTAAGTTCAATTACATCTCCATTTCGATGAATCACTAGGCACACTGACTGATTCGAAAAGCATCTATTTATTCGAAAATAAATCAAACGTCAGCTGCACATTTGCTGGTGTTTATTTTGCTGCATATATTTTGTTTGTTTAGACGCGGAGAAGAAGATCGACAAACAGGAAAATATCGATTCAAGCAAAGCTACCAGTTTATTTATCTTGAAAACATTAGAATTTTCGAATAGAAAGTATAGAAATAACAGGAATCTTGTAAAACCTTTCATCACTTCAATCGCCTGCAAATCTGGTCTGATTTAAGATGATGGATTATTGAATAAAATATAATAGGTATAACCCTAAAATGATAATTTTGAAATTTCGAGTTCCGAATCTAATTTGGAGTTGAAAGTTTATGCAGTGTATACCCAATTTCGATATACTTACGTTTGAGCGATTATGAAAATATCCTTTATATCAGAATGAAAACTAAAAATGCCGTAAAAAGTTGTATTGCTTTTCCATTAACCACTTCAGTGTGGTACATACGCCCCTGATTCAAATTTTGAAATTCCGAGATCAAATTCTGATTCAGCATCCTAATATTGGAGAAAAATCGTCATAAGGGTACTCACCCTATTCGATAGGGCTCCCTTGGGAAGGATTCCTTGATAAATATACTTTTAGGTTATTTCATTGATATCGATTAGTTGTTACTTATTCTGTTCAAAGTTGAAGCTGTTTAAAATATTATGTACCAAATGCGTTATACAGGGTGTCCCAAAATTGCTGCATAGTTTCGAAGAAAAAAATGTTCTCTCAAATAATGCTACCAGATACTCCTAAAGTACAAGAGTATAAGTTTAATGAAATTGTGATATAAAACTTAGTTGGCAGTGGAAACAAAAGCAGAACGTTTCTTCATAATAGGTAAATGTTCAATATGACGCCCACCTTATTAAAACAGATTTCAATTCGACGTGAAAAATTGAAATGCACCCTCCTCATTAGGACATCGTCGTTGTCTCGTAGTGCGTCAACGGCATTTTGGATTTTGTTCCACAGTTGTTCGATAGTATCAATTTGAACTTCATACACTCATGTTTTTAACGCTCACGAGATAAAGAAGTCGCACGGATTCAAATCTGGAGATCGCGGAGGCCATTGAATAGGTGCTTCTTGTCCCCTACCAATCCATCTATCAGGAAATTATTCGTTCAGATATTGTCTTGTTGTCTGAAGAATTTATTGAAACATTTACAGAGAACAACAAACATGAATGACAATTAATTTCTTTCCTGTCAAAATCACGACTTGCCTTCGTTTCCACTGCCAACTCAGTTTTATCACAATTTGATTCAACTTGTACTGGGAATATCTGGTAGCATCATTTGAGAGAACATTCTTTTTCTTCGAAACTATGCGGTATAGGAAATTTTCACAAGAGCAATAAAATTGAGGTAATTGATTAGTCTTCAAGCTCAAAAAATTTCAGAACCGAATTTCAGGGGGTGAGGATGGTTTTGACCCTTCTACAATTTCAAAGGCGGTTCATTATGCTCCTATATAGCATTTCCTTTCCATTCTTTTTCTCATGGTATATAAACTTCAAAATAAGATGGTTTCACACATCGAATGAAATGAAATCACGACTAACTGTAAAATTTACGTTAAATCTACTTTGACTTGTCTATCAAATGAAGCTTTATGCTTTTTATTTACTGTGATCAGTGACTGGTTCAAATCAAATGCCTAATTATCTGTAAATATCATTATCTATATAGATAAACCTATGAATACAAAATGTGAGTACGCTCTGGTAAGTTCTCGTGCAGTCAATTGATACTGTTTACACGAAACTACATGGTATCCGCCTTCAAAATTAAGTTTTCTGTCGGATCGACGAATTAGATGAATTAGACTATTGTCCGTGTCCGCCATGTATATATAAATGCACGAGAACGAGTTGACAATGGTGAATAATATAACAAAATGACAGGTTGTTATTTCTTCACATACGCATGCACAGAAAATTATTGCCAAATGAGGACGATCGTTTTCCGTAACAATCATGTATAAATAATCGCGGTAATTTTCATGTTATTTTCGATTGGGATGCAGCAAGACAAGAATTATTGACCAGAGGTTCTTGGAAAAATTGGAAACTATTTTTATAGAAATTCTAAACCTAGTATCATATCCATTTTGCCCTTGAACTCTGATTTTTATTCCGTGCGGAAATCTACTTTACACCTTCTCATGATCTACAAATCACAGATACGGCCTGTTTTAGAATACTGTTCTCACATAATGATGGGGTTCAGCACCAATACATACAGAGCAGAGCCATTGGCCTGATAGGTGCTGTCACACTCACAAATCCTTTGACTGCTACTACTTTCATACTAAGTATATGCCATCCAATTTTTTTCCAAAATACTCATGAACACTATGAAATACCTGTTCAATGAGAACTTGCTTTACAGACTTCCTAAACTGATCAAACGATTGGATATTTCTTAAACTTGTCGGAAGATGGTTATTTATTTTAGATGCATTATAGATGAGCGATTATTCTTATCTAATTTGTTGATGGAATGAGTAGTCTTAGCTTGTCATTTTGGAGAGTGAAACCAACAACATTTTAAGATGATTTGTTCGTTTCGAGGATGAATGAAGAAGAAAGTGTGAGTATGTTTTTATTCTCGAACTCGATACTCTAGGACCCACTTTGCAAAGATTTCGAATAGCGCGCTCTTGAAGAATAAAAATTGAATTGAAATGCAGTTGGTTGCACGTGTCCCAGAATGCAATGCCATATCTTAGATGCCATTCAAATACAGCGTGGTACACAATTTTTGCTGTCACACTACCCAATTACTTCGCCACCATTCGTATAAAGCATAATATCCCGAAGCTACTTTTTTGCTCGGTATTTAATGATCATTGAAGTTGAGGTTGTTGTCCAAATTGATTCCAAGAAATTCATAGAATTTGTTACTCAATATACAACATCATTACCCAGGACAATATCTGCTGTATTACAATCAAATGATATGAGGTTGTTGTTTTCTATATCGAAGGATAGCAGATTGGAGTTGCACCACTCCTCACAAGGTTATTTTCTTCGATGTCATGCCACAGTATGGTTGTATCATCTGCAAAGATTGTGAACTTTCCATCAGATTCGATATAGGCCAGATCATTGAAATATAACAAGAAAAGTACTGGCCCCACTACCGAGCCCTGAGGCACACCGTGTCTTATACAACCAGTATCTGACTGCATGTCAGTTCTCACAACTTGTGTACGTTGACTCAGATATGATTAGATCCAGTTGAGACTCTGATTCCTGAAATCATACTGCTAGAGTTTGTGCATCAGCAGTATTTCGTTGACACAATTGAAAGCTTTCGACAAGTCACAGAAAACTTCTTCACATACCTTGTTCGTATTCAACTCAGAGTAAAGTTTTTTCAATTGATGAAAAATGGCATCCCCTGTACACTTTTCTGATTGAAATCCAAACTGTTGAGGATTTAGGATTCCGTGAGCGGATATAAAATTCATCAATCTACATTTTTCACCAACTTCTCTATGATTCTACCAAGGTCGGAATGAGCGAGATGGGCCGAACCGTCGATGGATCTGAGGTGTCACCTCCCTTGTGAAAAGACTCATAAATAAGTAAAACTAGTAACTCCAGAGCAGAAATTGGCATATCCTCAAAAATTCTAATAGAGATGTTATCAATACCACAAGAAGTTTTATTTCCCAATAGCTCTTTCAAATAAGCCTCATATAAAATGAATGTTTCAGCAATATTTATGTTTTCCATGAATGATAGAGGGTCTGGTGCTTTATCTGAATTTCTTGACAGTCGGTCAGCTATGGAACAATGAAATTCATTTAGAATATTGCAATTCATAGTGACATTATTCGATGGAGAAGAAGTTTTGCTACGAAACTAATTAACTATACGCCAAGTTTCACTGATGCCATCTTCGCTTTCACAGAATCAAGTTTGGTAGTAACAACTTTTTGATTCTTCCACAACCTTCCTGTGAATACTTCCACGGGAAATGTTCTTCGAAAATTTTTGCTATTATTCCATCCCTAGCAGTACAAGTCAGACAAACACGACAAGGCCAGTCAGCACATCCTCTGGTCGTCAACCTTGAAATATGTTGAACAACACTTTACCAAAACTCGTTCGTCTATATTGCCGTCCTAAGCAGGACTCCCGTATCTACAAAAAAGCTAAAATGGGGTAATTTGATTGCTGTCGTTTACTTGAGTATCATTTTGAGTCGGATCAGTATATTATTGTATGTCAAAAACGTTCTGAAATAGCTCAAACCGGATAACAATTCAAAAAATTATGTTTTTCAATATGAAAAAGCAGATGCGATGTTCTTGCTGAGAATTGTACATATACATATTTCACATACTGTTAGAAATAAAAACACCGTTGCAAGGCGAAAACCACGTATCTGCATGTGCCATATAGTTAGATGCGTTGTTGTCGTTTAGTACTGTTTAGATAAGTGGTTTTTGCTTAGCAGTAGTGCCTCATTTGGCTATAAATACAGGTAATTGAAATGTCCAAGATTACTGATTTGCAGTAAATACCAGGTTTTCGCTTAGTAAAGATCAAAAGTATTAGTGGTCAAGCAACCAATGCGCCAAAATTCCAATACTAACCTTTCCTCCCTATAGGTACGCATGATGTTTTTTGAACATTATAGGGATCTCCTTTCATGCTCTCCAAGAGATAAAAAAATATTGCAAAAATAATGTGTACCCCTTTCGAAAATTATTCCACGCCACCCATGCTCCATCTTTCCGTTTCCTTCGCGATACGAAATTTATTTGTGTCACTCATACGGGGTCCATTATTATTTTGGTTTGTTTTGTAGTAACCCAGTTAGATTTATTGCTGACATCGACTTTTTGGGTCCGAAATACTTTCGTCCAAACAAAACGTTAATTGAACCAGAAGTGTAACGGTGCCACAACACTTTTTTTCTACCCTGCCACGAGATTTATGGATCGAAAATATGCGAAGCTATAGTGTTTGCTCGTGGATTTGCGTCGATGTGGCATTGTTTTCGAGAGCCAAGAATTTTTGCGGATATTGTTTTGACGTGCCAGAGGAAAGTGAAATATATGGAAAGTGCATCAGAGTATCTAAAGAAACAGAATCACTGGTTATTGTGATTATTTATAACTAAATTCAGTTACGGGGTGGAAAAATTAAATGGGTAATAGATGTAGATCTTCGAAAAATATTGAGCACATACTCAGTTTTTTATGAAATATACAGTATGTGCAGATTTTATTGTTTTTAGTTCCAGTAGAAAGACTGTCAAAATGTCTACAAACTTGCAAGCTATAATTCCAATTTTGAAAAACTGTACATTCCATGATGGTATATACTTATTAAAAACTTTCTTAATTTCCAATTGCTGTCGTGAAATTTCAGTAATTGCTAACAAAAAGTGCAGATGGGTACACTCCTGAAAAATAATTTAATTTCGTTCATCTCTTTGAATTCGGCATAAAAGTATATAGTAAGCATGCATACACAATTTCATTATTTCATATACTAAATAGAGATTTTATCAACTTTGGAACGGTTGGAATGTATATAATCTCCTCTAGAACGGTAAAAGTTATCGACTGAAAAAAAGTATACTATTTTTGTGAAAAAAAAATGACGAAATCAAACGGTGGAAGCGGAATGTAAAATCTGTCACCTCTGTCAAAAATGCCTTTGGCTTTTTCACACAAAGGTTTACAGCACACAAGAGCAATGTTGTATAAAAACAAATATTAATATTAGCATACACAATACATATGGAGCTTGAAATACTAGTGAATTATTGAATTTGAAACAATTATTAATCAATAAACATGAAGGAATATACAAACAATCCTTTTTCCAAAAACAACGCAGACTGAAGATGGAGAGAGATTGGGAACAATCATCGGGAATTTCGGAATTCAGACACACTATAAAAACTTATTTCACTGTTCAGTTTTTGTGTATGATGAATCGTGATTCCAAGAAGTTCACCTGATGTATATTGGGTTTTGCTGAAAATAATCAGCTTTTGCGTTTTTTCACCATTGAGTTGTAAGAAATTGGCAGAGAACCCATTTCTAGCAACGTCAATTGAATTCTCAGTTAATATCGAGAGGCTAATAGAATCTGAAGAAGTATTGATGAGTGACGTATCGTCTGCGAAAAAAATTGTGCTTATCTCATTCAACATGTGCTGACAGATATCGTTTACATAAATGATAAAAAGTAAAGGTCCCAGGACCGAGCCCTGTGGAACTCCATGGGTCACGGTTATAAATTCCGATGTAGTGTCATTTATTTTGACCAGTTGTTTTCTATTTTTCAGATATGAAGACATCAGTTCGAGGTGTTCCCCTGATCCCGTAATATGATAGCTTTTCCAGGAGAATAAGGTCGTGTGAGACACAGTCGAATGCTTTAGACAGATCGCACATAGTAAGGACGGAATGTTGTTTTTTTTTCAGTTCCTCTCGACAATGTCTCCCACGACCTTCAGCAACGCCCCTACTGAGGATATTTTTGGCGAAAACCAAATCGATTTTTTGATAAAAAGTAATTTGATTCCAAATAGAATATTATAGTCTATCTTTCAGTAAAATCTCCAAAATCTCAGAGAAAGTATTGATTATTGAGATTGGTCGATAATTGTTTAGAATCTCGGGATTATCTTTTTTGAATATCGGTAAGACTCTCATGGTCAACAACTCTTTAACGAAGTGCGATTGACATTTTTTTACATAAAGTACCTATACCAACATTATTTTGGCTCACTCTATATCATTCCCTAAAAGTCTGAGCACCCCCGATACAGGGTGACCTCTAAGTGACTGTAACTCCCTTAGGAGTCATTTTTCGTGGAGCAATCTAATACCAATGTATTGCCCGCTAATTACGATCCACCCTGTATAGTCACCCTAGTCAGATGGGTCGGAATTCAGTTTCTCATGGCCATGGGACGACGATAGACATAGACGATAGGTATAGTATAAGTAGGTATACCAGAGAAGAGAACAGCTTGGATCGGCCCATTTTCGTTCACAGTCTGAATTTCAAATGATTTGCATCGACGTCTATCCTTAGCGCTCTCGACTACGTACGATTTAGGACTAAGACTCAATAGTGGTTGCCATTGTCCCGACGATTTATGGGGTGACACTTTCGAAAATACGAACAAAAAGTGGGTTCTTGAGCTTTTCTTAAGGACCGAACGGCATAAATCACTCGGCCGATGTTCGCGGATAGGCATATAGCCATCTAACCAACGACAGTGGTGGAGATAAGTGGATTGATTGTGCGTTAGACTCGATGGGATTCGCAAATTTTAGAAAAAAACAACGTATAGGCTCAAAATTTGCAGACCTAAATTGATCGATTTGATGAAATGAATTATTCCATAATCACAACTAGAAAAACTATTGAAACCATAAAATACCTACACTGAAAAAAAAATTGAGTGAAATTTCACTCAAGGTCCACGCAAAAATGTGTCAATCTCGGTCCACGCCCGATTGAGTTGAAATTCCACCCTACTTGACTGTGTCAAATGGTAATTCATGAGCTGACTCAATCAAATTTGTTATAAACATTCTCATTGATAGGAAAACTTGATGAAATATTTGGTTTGAGTTGAGAATTCACTAAAAAATTTCAATCAGTAAATTCACTCACAACCACATATGCATTCCCTCAAAAAAATTTTCTACAGAGTAATAATTTACGTAATTACACTGGTATTGAAAATTAGTTGATGGTTCAGCAAGGATTTCTAGTCCCAGGAGGTCTACAACGATTTCTTATTTGAATTAACAAAATCATTTACAGTCAACTGAATCATCATTGACATTGTTGATATGATCAATAGTGAATTGATAACTTCATTATACCCTTTTGTATTCTGAACAACATTCTCTTGATAGAGTTAATAGCTGATATCACTCTATCATCGAATAGCTTAGCGTCGTTAGGCAATAACTGTATGGTGTGGTGTATTTGCCATTATATCTTGTTGATTCTACATCAACTTATTGTATTTTCAGTTATATTCTGTTGATAGACTTACAAGTTCTAATAATTAACATTTCAATAACTCAAAATTGTTCGTACTACATCTCAGTGAATTTCTAACAATATTTTGTTTTCAATAGGTAAAAGAAAAAATTTCAAATAATCAAGTAAAATGAAATGATATTGTCATAAATTATAGACGAAATTTAAGGAATAGACTCGTTTGATGTTTTCATCAGTGAATTGATGAAACAAGTTCAGATTTTCCAAGTGATATCGCGATGAAGTAGCCCATAATGCACTATATTCTCTTCGTCCATCTATATTTTTATCACGTGACTGGTGTTGAAATGAACATTTCATACCCAGTTATGTAATATTTCACTTCACACAACTAGTTACGTGAAGTGAGGCATTTCAAAACTTCCGACAGTTTTGAAACGTGTCAAATTACATGTTAAAATTAGAAAAAATGAATTTTAGCAGATTATTTGAGTGATGAATTAATTTTACTTCGCAATAAGAATTATCAAGACACAATTTTAGTCGTATTTATCCGCAAAATAACTTATTGTCATGTGGAAAGTTTTCTATTATCTAACGAACGAACGACGAACGATCTATCGATTGAAACCAGTTGATATGGTATTAGTGTATCGATTCATTTTCCTTCATAGAGTAAGTGAAATGATAATATTTTTTCATTACATGAATGTTTCTCGCTGACGCAGTTCTACATCCATGAAGATAGATAAAATAGAGTTTGCAAAATATTTGGTAGGTAAAAGTCCAAATTAGCTTGAAGTGGATCGGAAATTGAAAAGAAAAGATATATCCACCAGAGCATGATCAATTAAAATGAGCTATATATATAGTTTTGCGATCATTCTGTTTTCATAGAAAATCTAAAAAATCCATAGTTAGAATCGGTGACGCAAATAATTTATTTTTCTAAAGCCCTCTGTAACAGTTAAATTTTATTGTTGATGAATTTCCAGAAGGCCCCACCTTTTTCCGCATAGGTATATAATATGTAAGTATGTAGTAGAGAGAAGGAGAGATGCCGTATTTTGTTTGGAAATATTATATTGTGTTCTTGATTTATGCAACTAATAAATGTCTAGAGACTCCTGACGTGATTTGTTGATGCTTTCATTGCTTTCGGTTTCCCAGATATTTTATGTACCAATGAGATCATTCGAGATCGGTAGACCAATTATGGTTTTGCGTAAACGCCTTTCGAGAGGAATACCTATTCATACTAGGTGTTTCCGAAATAAAAATGGAATATTGAATATGTATATAGAAACAATGTTACAATAAATCGAAAAGAAAAAAGTTATTTCGATATGTTTCAAACTATATACGCTGTCACCAAAGCACATCTTTCGAATATTTTATTTTATAAAGTTTCAAGCAAATTTTATAATAATTCAATATCTTCCAAAGTATATTTTTACAAAAATTTACTCTTCGTGTAGATTGTCTGTCTTATGTTACCCATTTCATGTAGGTATTGCTTCAATTTCAGCAACACTGTATGTATACATTTTGAGTTTGATCCATGGAGCAATGGAGAATTCGGAAAATGACAGAATGCACAGGGTGTTTCCTGAACCTAAACATGTCTTCATTTTTCATACTGTATATAAAGGGTTTTCCTGAAATATTCATACTGGAGGAGGTATAGTTCCTTATATACAGGGTGATCCACGGTGGCTGGCCTATTAGAAGTATTTGGAGAACGAAAAGACAGAACATTCTGAAAATTGAGATGCTTCGATAATTGAACATTCTCTAATCGTCTTGAATATTTTCATCGATACAGTTTTGCCACTTCTATCAGTAACAACTAGCAATTTCGTTATTTTAAATGAAACACTCTGTATTTTATTGCATTTTTAGATTCTTCCTGGAGAGCTGATTTCATCAATGCATCACACTTGGGGTCTAGCAGGAATGATTACAGAGATATAGGGTGTTCAAAATCGAGAATTATCTCAAACCTTTTGACTGCATCTTTTTTAACATTAAACTTGTGGAGACGACTTCGAGTTTTCTCTCTTATTGTTATACATACATATTATTTGTGCATATACTATCTTCGCGGGTAGGTACTCATGAGAATTGTGAAGTGGAAACAATTGCGATCAAACAGTCGACTGTCAAATTCTCTCCCCCAGCCCTCTAGAGCGGATGGGGAATGTGTGCTCGTGGAGATGAATAATGGGCCTTTTCAACTATTCGCTTCTATTTCGCGTTCCTCTATAATACGCGGCACGTCACAACGAACGCATATCCGTGGCCGTTTTTCATTTTAACAGAATTTTAATTGCTCGCCGAATCGTGTAATGGCGACAAATAAAAGAGCGGTATATTTATAGGAGTTTGGGCAGAGACTATAGCGAAACAGTTATATTAGGACGTTAGTATAGGTACTGAACCTTTTCGCAGAAGGACATTTTTTAGTATTAAGGAATATGGATCGAAGATCAATCAATCTGTGCTTGATTGTCCAAGAATATTGTTCTTATTGACAAAGCTTGAATGATGTAATCATGTAGGGGAAGGATCCAGAATATGTCGAGTCTAGAGGCATATGCAATGAGATAATTCGATCATCAAAGGATGCTCATAATGCCAAAATAAGATCGAAACTTGTTGAATGTCCTAACGGATCCCATTCATTTTGGTCCCTCGCCAAAGCTCTAGGAAGAAACTTCACTTCCATCTCGTTTCCTCGTCTAACCAAGGAAGATTGAACTCTAGCCACAACTGCCCAGGAGAAAGCCAACATTTTTGCGCATTTATTTGCTAGAAATTCCACTCTGGATTCATCGGGAAAACAACCTCCAATCATAATGCCAATTGACAGCAATATGACCGAGATCACCAACTTACTATAAGGAAGATTTTATTGGGTCTCAACACCAACAAAGCTTGTGGTTCCGACGGAATCCCACCGATTGTTCTCAAGAAATGTGCTCCCGAACTAACACCTGTTCTCTGCAAGTTTTTCAACTACTGTTACAAATTGGGGATATTCCCGTCCAACTGGAAAATTGTGAAAGTACAACCAGTTCCTAAAAAAGGCAAAAAGACCGTACCTAGCAACTACAGACCGATCGCACTGCTACTGGAATCGATTATTTCAAAGATCATGGAGAAAGTTATCAACATCGAGCTCATGGAATACCTGAAACATTCAGGTATTATCAACGATAGGCAATATGGTTTCCGTCATCAGAGATCAACTGGTGACCTGCTCGCTTACGTCTCGCATATATGGCAGCAATCTATTGAAATATATGGTGAAACCTTGGCCGTGGCACTTGATATCTCCAAGGCATTCGATCGAGTCTGGCACTGCGGACTCCTCGCCAAGCATCCATCTCATGGCTTGCCTCCACAGCTATGTTCTCTGCTAGCTAGATTTCTCTCAAACAGGTCTCTCCATGTAGTAGTCGACGGAGTTTCATCTGACTCTCTTATCATAAATTCTGGTGTTCCGCAAGGATCAATTCTAGCACCAACACTATTTCTACTCCATATCAACGATTTGTTGGAAGCAACTTCATGTCCAGTACACAGCTTCGCGGATGATAGTATCCTCCACACCACCTTCTCTTCCAGGGCTCCAATACCAGCTAGGCAAATCGGAAACGGACGAGGAAGAAATGTTGATAACATAAATATGGACTTGGCAACAATTCTCGAATAGGGATCCAATAACTTGGTAGATTTCAATGCAAACAAAATACAAGCATGCCTTTTCTCTAGGAAAGCCGATCTCACTGTGCCCAACATAAGCTTGTCAGGAGTAACCATACCTTTGAAGACACCCATTTCGATGCTTGGTATTACTATCAGCAATAACCTTGGGAAAATCACGTGAGATCAATTGCTAAGTGCATCCCAAAAACTTGGTTTTCTGTCCTGGAATACTGTTCCCATATTTGGAGTGTAGCACCCAAACATATACCCTGAAACTGTTGGATTCTGCCCAAAAAAAGGCAAATTGGTCTCGTGGATATTCTATTTTCTGGAATACCGTAGAAAAGTTGGCGATCTGGCTCTATTTTATAGATATTTTCATGGACGATGCTCTTCTGAAATATCAACAATTGTTCCTCCATTGGAAGTCCCCGCGAGATACACCTGTCGAGTTGAGGCTTCGCACCACATTGTGGTCACTTTGGAGACTTGCAGAACATCTCTTTCCAAAGACTCGTTCATTCAACGAACAGCGATGCTCTGGAACACATTGCCAAGGGAGGCATATAACTTCCAGAAATTCAAGAAGAACACTAATTCCTACCTTATTTCCCTTGGTTCTCACGATGTTCTCTGAACATTACAGGATATCCTTTCTGGTGGGAACCAGAACTCAAAAAAAAGTACGACAGATATATTTTCATTATTTGTTGAAAATGTCAACAGTGGCGTATCTCACATCGGGTTTGCCGCGGAAATTGAAATATCTGCGGTGACGTCTCAAGGTACCGAAGGGGTATTGTAAGGTATTGTACAGGGTGGCCAACTAAGAATCCATAGTTCGATACCTCTGTTGTCTTGAGAGATACAAAAAACAGTTTTGCATTTAAATTAAAGTGATAACCGAGCTTCACACTTCAAAATGTCTTTGAAATACACAGGGTGTTCCGTAAGGTCACAGCACATCAAAGCTATGTTTTTTTCATCGGAACACCCTATATTTTATTCCATTTTTGAATTCTCCCTGAAGATCTGATTTCAACGACGTATCATACTCAGGGTCTAGCAGTGAAATTTACTGACATATCGGGTGTGCAAAATCGAGATTTTCCAAGTTCAGGATTTATTTCTGTCGAAACTGTTCATTATTCGTCAAAACGGTTCACATGTCCCTATCCCAACTTTTCACTCACTATCAATTGGTGTTCAATTGACATTTAATTGAAACAAATTATAAATTTAAATTTTTTAACCTCCTTGTATCAATTTCAATTGAACACCAATTGATAGTGAGTGAAAAGTTGAGATAGGGACATGTAAACCGTTTCGACGAATAATGAACAGTTTCGACAGAACAAAATCCTGAACTTGGAAAATCTCGATTTCGCACACCCTCTATGTCAGTAACTTTCACTGCTAGACCCTATAAGTATGATGGGTCGTTGAAATCAGATCTTCAGGGAGAATTCAAAAATGAAATAAAATATAGAGTGCTCCAATGGAAAAGAACATGACCTTACGGAGCACCCTGTGTATTTCAAAGAAATTTTGGAATGTAAAGCTCGGTTATTACTTCAATTTTGATTCATGAATTTTTTTTGTATCTCAAGACAACAGAGAAATCGAACTCTGGACTCTTAGTTGGCCACCCTGTACAAGTCGAATGAAATAAATGAAAAAAGAATGATCTCTCATGAACAAACCTATAAGTTATAAGCGAATTGAGATTTGTGAGATAACCGTCGATATATATAACTGAATTTTTGTGGGAGATGTTATAGGTATTGGCAGAGAGATTTTGTTCTCACTTCGGGTGCATATCAGAAGGTCGTCACAATTTTTTGTTGGATGAATAGACATGACGAAAAACCGAATAGTTAAGGGGAAGGGGCTCGGGAAGGGGTGTTCAATTTCTGGAGTCGCGTCCGGGACCTACACCCTGTTTTATCTTCCACATACATTTTTCTCGCAATAATTTTCCATCGACATGATAAAATGTAAAAGCGACGTATCGTTTTCGAGTGACACGGTGCAAAGGGTTTCCAGTATCGGCGCTTCCGGCGGCGTCACGTCGAAAAATCGACGACGTCTGAATAGCGTCGGATCCGTCTGAAGAGTGAAGACGCTCCGTCGACCACGGTATAGCTTGTTTACGTCAAAGCTAGATTTATTCCGAGCTCTCCTTCATTCAAGTCCATTTGCTTACGTCGTGCTTGCTGCTGATTGACATTGTTTGACAAAAATGACATGATATGGACATTAAGAAATGTGGGTTTCTGGATTTCGTCGAGTGAATACGACGGGCGACAACATATTCTTAGGATAAGCCATATTTTGCAGAGTGTCAGAAGTACGTTTGAGATGTGAAATTAAAACTTGGCATCCAGTGGTGATAGAAAAGACACCAAGATATTTCACTTCTAACGTTTCAAACGATAAGCTTCTTTTTCCAAAAGTATCCAGCGTTGCCAACATTCTGATTATCGATAATGTATACCAACCAGGCAACCAATCTTTTGACAATTGACATAGTTGGCTTTGGCAATAGTGTTATTGAAGTAAAATTTTGGAGATTCTTGTTAAATAATCAAATGAAGTACTGATAAATAAACAGCAATATAAAAACATAAAAAAATCTGTTGAAATAACGTTGCAATGAAAAATCTCACATTTTTCGGGAAAATATTTTTACACAAAAATTGTAAATTCATTTCGATGGAAAATTCCGGAAAATGTTCAATCAAATTGGAAGCATGGAAAATATGCCAATAATTGCTGAGGTTTGATTGTCGCCCTATATCCTTATACCGCAGGTGACACAAACTCATGCTATACCCCCTCTTTGCCTTCGTTTTGTAGAATTTGAAACATTGAATATGCTCACTAGATGGCACTTTTTCACATCTTAGATATTTCACCGCCATACCTATTGAGCTTATGGAAAATTCAAACGCGAAAGTCTTCGTGATCATTTGAATTAACTCAATCAATCCTGGTATCGTTGAACTCGTTATAATAACCCCTACCCGATATATACCGGAATAAAATACAGGGCGTTCTATTTGGAAATCGAAAGTTTAAGCCTATTGAGCTTATGGAAAATTCAAACGCGAAAGTCTTCGTGATCATTTGAATTAACTCAATCAATCCTGGTATCGTTGAACTCGTTATAATAACCCCTACCCGATATATACCGGAATAAAATACAGGGCGTTCTATTTGGAAATCGAAAGTTTAAGTCATTTGCAGGAAAACCGGGAGATGAAAAAAAGTTAATAAAATGTGAGAAAGTGCCCTTTAGTGAGCTGAGCATATTCGATGTTCCAAATTTCAGGAATATTGCTAGAAAAACAAAAGGAGAAAAGAGTCTTGGTCACCCACTAGCTCTGTCCATTTTGGAAACTGTCTTGTGAAGAAATATATCCAGAATTTTGAAATGAATTCTTCTCAATATTCCACAAGACAAAGTTCAAGGAAGAATTTGAAATTACCCTTACCTTCCTCCTCCTTAATCAAGGATTCGTTTATCTATAACGGAATTAAGATGTTTAATCATTTGCCAATCGGAACTAAAGAATCCAATGTAGATATTGAGTGCATAAAAAATTGAGAAGTTACAGACCCTACTATTGTATGCAGGAATTCTATAACTATTATTATTATTACTTAGACATATTTATACTGCAATGAAAAACGTTGAATTTCATCAATAATAATTATTTACAAAAAGATAGATAAATTAAAATATATAGGTATTCTATTGCCGACTACGTGTAATAATGCCTGAAATGACGGACAACTTGCACATTTGTTGCACATTTGCTGGACTTTTTCGCAATTTATATCCATTATCGATTAAGAGGGTGCACCTGTCCTGTGAGTTTATTTATATCGCAAGGTGGCGAAAAGTATCTACAAGTCGATCGTTTTGTTCATATATAGGGGTTTGTTTGTTACCTATTCCACGATATATTTATGATAGTGTGTACTTGATCACATTTGCCGATGACAATGTTCAATTATAAGAAGTTAAAGAAGTATACCAAAAACACCACAAAGTGATGGTTTTATTTATGACCCTTATAGCATATCCATTCATATTCAAAAAAATTGTAAATTAATACAAGGAACACGAGTAATACTAGATAAACCGTTTATAACATCGGAAACACATTTACAGTGGTGTTGATATAAATTCATAACGTAGTAAGGTACCTTAGGGTAATAAGGCCTGATGGGCGAAAAAACAGCTCATCCTGTTTTTCTGAGTCGTCATCTATCAAGGAGTGGCCTAAGCTTAGTGTTTTAATAAGGTTTAGATTAATCTTCTGTAGTAGTCCATACTCAAAGTGGAGTGGAATGATCAAGAAAGACGATGTACGACATTGAGTTTTCTTTCTTTGTGGTTTAGATTACTTCCTGCTACTTTCGCTAACTGTTATTGTTAATCAGAGATAAAGGGTACCGAATTTTTCGCTGTCTTATAAAATATTGCAGTTTTGAAGTGCGTTTGTTTCAGTGTTTGTTGGAAAAGACTGGTGAGTACATATACAGCTCAGAACTTTCTAGTTGTAGATAGAATTTCACCATATAAAACCTACATATTGTTTGCCAGTTTCTGATAATTATCCTCATATTTCTCGCCGCCCTATTTTTTACCGGGCCATATTAACCCTAATGGCGGAAAATTTGTTATTTCTTGTTTTTTGTTATGATGAATCCTAATTCTGAACATATTTTTAATTTTATTATGGGTTTATAAATATCTGTGCAAAAAATCAGTAGTGTTAATTATTGAATAATTATATTACGGGCAACATACTTGAACGTGGGCCTCATTACCCATAAGTTTATAACGTTCAACAGATTTGCCACTATTGATAATGATGCATCGTTTTAAATATACACTGGCCTGTTCGTGAAACCAACCCTATTATTAGTATCGTACAAATTTCTACCCCAAACGACATGGCTTCGTCCTCCAGACCGTCAGAGAATATACGAATTTCTCGAATAAATTCTCAGACCCACTCTCCCGTCTCAGAGGGAGGTACAATATGACATGTTGTGAGGGTCAGTCATGGGAAATATATCGCTGACAGAAAAGAATTTGGAACGAATAGTTTGAAACAGATATAAGTGGAAACGCGACCCAGAATCCACATTCACTTTTGCATGGTTGGAACACAGTATACTATCCGGTTGGAAGTAGATGTGAAAAACTTGATAAAATCTTGACGAAACTCGGAAGAAAATCAGAAGTAACATCAATTTCGTTCATTTGGAATCATCGTCTTTTTCATGAATGAAAATTCAAGTATTTTTTCGCTATAAACTACACAACACTAATTGCGTCGCACCCCAAAATGTTGTCCCTGTTAAAATATGAATTGCTTTTTTCTGCTATAGCCCAGTCCTACAGCTATAATCTCGTACTGGTTCTTCATATGAAATCACTACAGGGTGTCACCTTGAACTGTGAAAAATTTCAGAACTTTCAAAAGGATCTCAAATGAACAAAAACATGTTTTTTAACTTTGACAGCAGAGGCATGAAGATGATCTCATTACCTAGGGACATTTCAAATTGTCTTCTTATCTCTTTTATTGATAGAGTGATCTCAATAAATTAACTTCCTGGTTTTGCAGTCATAACTGTTTTCCTTGTCAACCCGTTTTTGAAATTTCATTTTGAATCTGAAACTTCAGATGAAGAGATATGAAGATCAGAATTGCCTCAAGATGAACATTATATAGTGTGTCTCACTTCCAATGGAAGCACCCCTGTATATATTCCGAAATTGTTGAGTTAGGATTCTGAAACTTACAGAAGCGGGAGATATAATGGAAATGAACACTATGACCAAGTGGGGTCATCTCCAGTGATAAACACTGCTCGCCAACAGCCATGGAACCACCCAAATTCCCGGAAAATGTCATCAGGAGCCAAGATAGGTTGAAAATCACTTTGGATTCGAAATCAGGACGTCAAATTCACTGACTATATTTTTCCTGAAAAATGTTCAGTTCAGAAAAATTAACTTTTGTCTCACTTCTCATGGAAGCACCCCGTATCTGACGTAATTATTGAGGGAGGGTTCTGAAATTTGCAGGAGGAAGCGAGAGGGGCGTCCTGATTTTGAATCTGGAGTGATTTTCAACTTATCTTGCCTCCTTATATCATTTTTGTGGGTGGTTCCATGGCTGTTGGCGAGCAGTGTATATCACTGGAGACTACTCCACTTGGTCATAGTGTGTATTTTCAGTATATCTACCGCTCTTGCAAATTTCAGAATCCTAACTCAACAATTACGCAAATAATTGAACAGTTCAAAGTCTCGGAAAGGGATTTCAAATAATATTTCATTTATGAAATGTTTGCTTTGGACTGTCAGATAATTGTTGCTGGTTACTGGTTTAGTTGAGGAATATACCATGAAAAAATCAGACGAATCAAAGAAGCTGTTGAAAAGTTATGAACAAAAGATGTTCTTGCCAAATCTCATAATTCACCCTATATATTGGCAAAGTTCCTAATGACTCACCCTGTGTAAATCATATTTTGTTATACAAAAGGACAAATATACAATTATGCCTCGTTACAAAACCTCAAAGAAGAAAAAAAAAACAATTAGCATAATAATCACCCTATAGCTGATAGCCTGTCAAAATGTATACCATATACAGTACTGCAATAATATGCAAATTGTGCAATTTTGATATAATTTTCTGCAGAAAAAGATCACTTTTGGATTTTTTTGAATATTGAATCTTAGGTATTTTTTAATCGAACTCAACGCCTTATATTTTTGTCGGTATATTCACCAAGGAAAGTAACCTCATTCTGCTGATCTCAATCTATATCACCTCTCGAAATTGATGTAAAAAATCTGGATCACCATGGACAACATGTACGCATGTTAAAAATGTAATGTAATGTGAAAAAAAATTCGAAAAATTAAGTTCTGATTCTATTCATTAACCAACCTATAGACAGTATTTTCTGAATCTATTTCATGAATCAACAATTGTAATAGAGACGTGAAGAACGTTGTCTCACCATATATTCAATACTAAAGAATTCGTGAAAGGTGAATCAAAGAGTCGTCAAAGTACCCATCCCTACATTTTCTCTGAATTATTTTCCGAAAGTTTTTCCATAACTAATAAATCACGAAATAAGTAAGTACTTAGATCCCTAGGCGGGCCATAAACACAGACAGCACAGCCAGAGCGCGTTCTCCCAAACAAAAACCTTTTGTTCGTTTTCTATCTAATGGAAAATCTTATTCTGTAGACTAACGTCGAAACAAAACCAAACAAAATAATGCTTTAAAACGTTGTTAGCTGGTGTTATCAATGCACGTAGAAGAGCCCCTCTAATAGCGGATCGATCATCCCTCCAACCTCCATTTTCATCCCCAACCCCCTCCTTTCAACCCGGCCACCCCCATTTTGTTTCAACTGTTTCAGTCTCGGTGCATTGCTTCATTATACCCCATTCTTATTATTGAGCAAGGTTGGTAGTACGGGAAAATTATTTTCTTTTCAGCTATGAATTGTGTTTATGAATTAGCCCCCCTCTCCTAATTTATATTTTGAGAGGTTACACGATATGAGGTGGGAAATCGATGATTATTGTATAATTTGAATTTACGATGCGAATATAGTACAATATACCAACAACGTTAATTATTTGATCAAAATAGTTATTTATGTAGCAATGACGAAAAACTGTCTATTATACCTACTCGAGATTGCAAATTGATAGCCGAGGCCTTAGCCTATAATAGAAACAACTTTTCTTCGTAAATATTTCCGAAATTCAAACAGATAAGCCTGTTTCAATTCGAAAAAATGTATATAACTTCTGACATGTAACAAAAGTCACCTGACCTCGATCGAGTCGAATCCCAAAATGAATGATTATTAGAGGTTGTTTACACACAAAAAAATAATTTCTCTAACCAACAAAAACTGTTTTACTTCAAGCATATGGTTTGTTTATATATACTCAAAAAAATATTTTCTTATCATGAAAAAATTATATTCGTAGGAAAATACTTTCAAAATGAAATAATATTTTTTTGAATTGAGAAGATCTTTATATAAATAATTCAGATATTTCATACAATGAGACGACAATGTACAACTTGAATATATCATATGCTTACTTGAAAAAAACAATTCATTTGAGCCAACTATATAAAATTGTTATTGCTGTCCACGCGATGGCTATCGGTGAGATGGAAGATAAAGAAAATGTTGAAAAATGTTTATTGAATCAAGATTATTGTGATGTATGATACAAGAATCAACATTTTTTCACAGCAAGATAATGGAAAACTTGAATGAAGAAATCAGCAGAGGGTAATTATTGAATCAAGATAATTGTGATATTTGATACAAAAATCAATATTTTTTTCACAAGATAATTCAAAGATTCTTTAATGAAATATGAATTCTTGAATGAAACAATAAAGTCGGAGATTTGAAAATATTGATTTGAGAAGAGCAAAATGTTCTTTTGAAGAGTATTTATTCAGAATTACAAAATATATTCTCATTCAGAGTAACTCTTTTTGGAAAAATATATTTCTTGGAACGAGAAATCTTTTATATGTGTGTATGAAAGGCACTGTATTAATGATAAAAAACATAAAAAAACGGGAATCAGGTGAATAATCTTTGTTAGCGGACTACCGCAGGTGATATCTAAGAAACCGATCCCACTTTTCCCGTATCATATTCCCAATCGATAGAATGGGAATGATCGTACATACACCCTATAGTCTCCGATATATACACCTGAAACAATGTGCTTGTCCCATTGTGCAAAAGATGGTCTAATAATATCAGCCGCGGTTTTTCCAAACATCTTTTGTTTGATTGTTGGAAGTTGAATAGCGCAGCCGACTATACATCGGAAGGGTGTTGGAATAAAAGCTGTGGATTTGGTGGAATCGAAATGCTGGTTATTAGTTTTTGTTCATGTTGTGGGGGAGTAGCATCAATAGACATGAAAAAGGGGAAACCTACAAAGGGGGCTTTTGATTTTGTACTGTACGGAAAATAGTCAAAAGTACGATTCGCAGTAAAAAATCCTTTTTTTTTTCTCGATAATGTTGATTCGCTGTTTTCGTTTCCGTTTTCCACAAATTTTTTAAAATGCTTCGCCTTGTAGCATGACATTGGGGTTTCCTTAGTGCTTAGTGACTCGATCGTCAGCTGGCCTTGTGTTACTGATGAGGCTTGACAAGCCGAAACACCATATCTTGCATCAGCTGAGTTTTTGAATCTATGGTTCTACTATTGCGATATTTTAGTGAATGGATATGTTGTTCCTATGACAAGAGTTTTGTCATAATAATTTATACAATTGAATAATTTGGCCCAAAGCAAAGACTAAATGTTTGTTGGATTGACATAGGTGTTATCATCATAGACAAAACTGTTGAACTGCGTGGTACGTAGTATAAGTATATATTACTCAACCCTCACATAACTATATCTTGTCCTCTTCGATATATGTACTCCTTGTAAGCTGGTCAGAGTGTAGATATTGCCCTGATCTGAGCATGCAGAGTTTCACCATTAAATATCTTAGTAACCGCATGATTTCAATGTGAATATACAGAGCATTAACAACCAGTTAAATATATCTGGGTTTTTAAGGGTTTGATTTTTTAAAACACAAGTTCAGAGTTATCCCTAAGAGGTAAAGTGTTGCAAAGGCAAAAACCTTATTTCATCAATCAACCTTGCTGACCTCACCGCCCACAGAGCTATAGACAGTGTCAAGTTGATTCGGAATGAACTGGGTCACCCAAACAATGATTTTTATTACCAAAATTCAGTAAACCTCCCCATCAGGGTTGAAGGAATATAGCATTCCATTTGAAGGACTTTTATATCCACAAATTCCTACCCTTCAAGATCATATATCAATAAATGACAAGATATTCTGTTGCGGATATAGGACAAAGTATTTTGTTGATTCAATCAATATTTTGTCTCCGTGTAGCTCACCAACACTAGAATAGACGTTCATCAGTTATTATAGACGACAATCAATATTATGGTGTATACACGGAAAAAAGTAATTGTTACATCAAGCATTTTTTTGTATTTCGATTATTTTCGTTGAATTGAACGAATTCTATTCTAATTGAACCAAATTCATCATCATTTCAAAGAAGCAGCTCGTTTCATTCAGAAATATACAGAGTGTTTCCCAACTACGATACGAAACCTCAAATGGTGATTATAGTTAGGTCGTTTTAGGCAAAAAAGTTTCCATGAACATGGGTCCGGAGTTACTTTGTTTCTGAGATACAGAGCGTTGAATTTGGAAGAACTCCAGCACTGACTTTTTTCTTTGTAGTTTTTCATTTTGTTAAATTGGGCAACAGAAAATATTTTTTGGTCTCTTGTCTTTGCTTTGCCTTGCTACGTTTTTGAAAACAAAAATTGAGTCACTCTATTGCATGTTATGAACATGAAAAAGAAAATGATTTTCATTAATATCGAATAAGAATAACATCTCGCAAAATGAGACTGATAAGATATTCGGAGATTTCCATAGTTGTGGGTCACACTGTACATTTAAATATGGGTTATTAGGTATAGGACCCTCACTAAACCATCTCACCGAGCATTCTATTTGTTTTCTTTGTACCCCGTTACCAGCATCAAACACCACCTATTTACAATTCAAAGCCTGCTCTGCATAGGAGCGTATGTTTGGAATGAAAACAATCGAGGGCCCTCGACAATCGATCTAGGTGGCCGCGATGCTCGACCCCACTTTTCGAATCAATCGCTTCCATAAAGTATTCAACCGAAATATCAACACGTGCTGCGGTTTTCTGTCAGTTTGACGTAACACGCATCTTCGTTAAACATTTAAAATGGAAACTGGTGGAATGGGAATTGAAATGGGGGACGTACACAGGTTTTGCATTATTTACTGAATTACAGTGCCAGTGGTGGGACGCGGACGCGCTGTATATTTTGGAGAAAATGAAAAAAGCTTTCCTTATGCGCATGACAAGTTCACAGTTCGGTCCTGTCACTGTCACCGGATTCAACCATGCGCATGCCAATGAAAACGGAACAGACCGAATATTAGAGTCACTGGATGGTATTTGTTAGATAACTAATACCATCCAGTGACTTGATTGACTCTACTGAATAAAACTTCCGGGAGAATGATTGATTGAAAAAATGATGAAATAGGATTTTTAATTCATATGGGGCAAGAATCTCACTGAGCTTAGGCAAACATGCCACGGTGTTTCGGGCAGAAATTATTGCAATACATCATTGCGTAAAAGAATTGATAAGGCAAGAGTTCAAACGGAAAACCATTGTAATCTATTCGGATAGCCAAGCAGCAATCAGAGTAGTAAACTCAATGTAAGTTTACTGAAAGCTAGTATGGGACTGCTCAGAAACCGTAAATGAACTGGACAGTCAGAATAGACTGACTCTAGCATGGGTACCAGCACATACAGAGTACGAGGGCAATGAAGAGGCAGATTCACTTGCCCGAGCAGGAGCAAACAAAGCTCCGAATGGCCCAGAACCCTTTTGTGGTATTGCGAAGGCTATACAAAAGACAAGTATCAAATCATGGATGCAAACCAAGAATGGTAGAACAACTCGACAGGAATGAGACAGGGAAAAGAGTTTATCAAAAAACCATCGCCAACATTCACATAATATCTACTGAGTCAGAAACGAAGTACAACTAGAATACTAGTGAAACTTCTCACAGGGCATTGTAGGCTCAACAAATACCATGAGTACGATAGGTCTGACTCAAGAACTGTTGTGCAGGTTCTATCAGGAAGAGGAGGAAACTGCAGTACACATATTTTGCCACTGTGAGGGATGATCAAGACTTAGGTTCCTTACGCTGGATGAGGAAAAACCAAAAGCCCATATTTACACAGGGGATATGAAAGCTAGCCTATGAAGTCTCATAGAGAAGGTGGGGCTAGCCAAAGAACTCAAAACGATTTTGAGGGCAGGCAAAATAGATCTGAGAAGGTCATCATCAATAAAGATATTTATTATTGTTGTTCATTTGTCTATTGTCGTTGATTTATCTTGCGAAAGAACACTGGAATTTTTTTTTATCGGATAAATGTCTCTTCCTAACGAATAACATTTGCCAATCAGTAATTTTACGAGAAAACTGACATAAAAAATTGCGGTATCGTAGGTCTTGTATTTTTGCCGTTGATAAATAATCACGATGGCTCCGTCACTGTGAGAATTGGAAATGTTTCTACCAATTTCCCGATATCACGTTCTGTCTTTCTTTCGTGGGAAAGTCCATTAAAAATTTAAGCCCACCACAACCTTTGTTATATATCGATATTACTGTTATACTTTCTGTTCTCATTCCCATTTCCTTCTCTCCCAAAGGTTGGCCTTAATATTTCATAAAGGTTATTGGGGTTAAAACATTGGAAAATAAATGAAAAATGCAAGAAAAGAGAGATAACCAAAGAAAATGGAAGATGTTATACGTCAGTAAGGTTCTTGGTATTGTAAAAATGGTAAAAGATATACAGATCGTTTGCCGAATTACATAATATTTCAGTGAACATGTGTGAATATGGCAAGATGATTCGTACGTCTCCGCCAGTCTCCGCTGGATAATCGGAACAGAATTGAAGCTGAAAATCATTATGCGCCCAACTGTCTAACGGCAAGCGTTGCTCTTCGTAACTGCGATGTTTCCAAATGCCATCCTTTCTCAATACTCCTTTATTATGTAACGATTCGATAAAAGTTCTGGTTTATTAAGATGTTCTTCATGAGATATGAATTCAGTATGCCTATAGTTATCTGTGAGCAGATCTTTTGAAATGATATTTTGCGATGAACTATAATAATTGTAGCTATTTCGTAGTTATAATAATGGTAACCAATTCCTTTCATTATTTAAAATGTCATTTGGGTTCTTATTGCTCGATATATTTTTTTAATAACATGTCGTGTATGACTTTCGAAGTATAGGTAAGTTTTGAGTTGTTCGTCGATAGAGAGTTTTTTCGTCTCGAAATATTTCATCATCGAAAAAATCACAATCATTATTTCTTTATTAGGTACCTACAAATTATAATTAATCGCTCAGTTGAGAAGGTGTGAATTATCGATATGAATGAATATTTGAATTTATGGATCCCAATATTCCCAAAATATCATCAGGTTTTTCCGCATCCGAAGAATTCTAATTAGGAAGGAGTCAAGGAGTTTTATTCTGAGAATTGAACAAACAATGGAAGAATAGAAATTCATAATTATATAGTTTATCAAGAACTCAAAGACTCAAATGCGTTGTTAAACTTATTCACTCAAAATAGTACATGTGATTTCTCGAATATCCTTCAAACTTCGATACGAGACATTTTGTATCAGTTTCATTCAAAAGTTATAAAATATAATATACTTATACCTACCTATATATGTAAATCTATAACAGTTCTTTGCATTCATTCCTCTTAAATGTTCTTAATTTGTGATTCAAGATCGAGGGACCCTGGAAGAAGCTTATAGTGCATTTAAATTCCTTGATAAATATGGATTTAGTAGAGGTACAATGTACACAAGAAATGTCCCTCCGAGGTATATCGAATTAATCTGAATTACATTCTTATTGTTGAAAATAGCTTGTCACCTGCTCAGAAAGGGAAACCATAAATTATCGATACCTTTGTTGGTCTGTTTTGAGATGTTAATCCACTCAGGGCGTCATGAGAAGACGTATGGGAAAGAATCCCGAACTCTTCTTTTTTCTTCTATAATCCCATAATAGCTCGACAGAACAAAAATGAACAGTTAGGTGAAGGCACAATGGCATCGGTACATTTCTATAGTATGCTCCGAAAACATCGTGTTAAATGGAAGAATCAACATCGACACTACTTATTTTTTGATCCTAATAGTTGAATGTATTTATAATTCCGTCTGATATAGAATAATTTCAGGTAATATCTATGATGCATTGATTATACCTACTAATCAAAGTTATTGTTGACTAAGTGGAATATTCATAATTATTCATTATATTATATATTAATCAACAGCAGCATCGAGATGAAACTTATAATGCAGTACACTCAACAAATTATATGCTATATTATACTAGCTGTCCGGCCCCGGCTTCGCACGGTTGGAGTACCCATTTTAAAACATACACTGGAAAAAAAATTTGTGAGTTTTCACTCAAGGTCCACGCAATAATGTGTCAATAATTTCGGTCCACGCCCGGTTGAGTAGAAATATCACCCTTCTCGACTGTGAAAAATGGTAATTCAGAAGCCGATTCAATCAAATGTGTTGTAAACATTCTCTATGATGGGAAAACCTAATAAAATATCTAGTTTGAGTTGAGAATTGACCCAAAAAGTGCAATCAGTAAATTCACTCACAACCGCATATGCAGTCACTAAAATTTTCTACAGTGCGTAAGACATTTGTTGCACTTGTATGTACTATGCGCATATACAGTAGGTATACAATTTTTTTTTTGTTAATTTTTTCAATTGTTTGTGCTCACCTATAGCTTTTATTATATACTTACACCTTTTTCCATTCTCTCAGTATCTTTTGTATTTTTTTGTTGCCGTTTAGTAATTGACATATCGACAATAGCACCACTTACCGCGTCCAATTTGAAGTAATTAAGTACCTGGTTTCCATATACTAATAATAATAATATCGACAGAAATATTCTTATTATTGATGATGGATTTCTTATTCAATATTATTATTACTACTAAAACGAAACAATAAAGGAAAACAGCTGATAAACTGACATCTGTCAAGCTTCACAAGTAAACCGTGACGTCATTATGAAGTTGACGTCATCATAAAGTTAACCTGGTTTGTCTGGTTAAGTTCGAGGAAAAACGACTTATGTTCATCACAGGGATAATGTCAGCAGAAAGGATTTTTCAAATCGGTTCAGTGTTTCGGAGCCTTATTGAATACAAACAAACAATCACATCTTTCCTCTTTATAATATTAGTAGGTATATAGATAGGTACTCAATTGTATTATGCCGTTTGTTTTTATATTTCTTTATCTGCTCCTTTGTGGAATTTACACTCTCAGATTGTGAGAGAAAAATCTTCTCTGCGTGCATCCTACATTTCATTCACGGCTCTCGTTCAATTGATTCGTAAAAAGAGGATTTTCTAACACCACACTATGCTTGAAATGAATGCTGTATTCATTCTGTATAAAGTGTAAAACTACTTAAGTTTAGGAACAAGGAACAATGATAGCTCGATATTTTATAAATACGCGGCAATTTCACTGGTGCTTCTATATTACAATGAAGTAGGTATAAGTAAACAGTCGTCCTGTCCTCTCCAAGTGTTCAGTGAATTATTATAAGTACCTAGGTATAGTCAATTTCGTTCCTTTATACACACAGCTTCAAGTAGGCTCTATTTATTTCAATACATGTTCTAATCATTCTAGACATTCTCGACTCAGCTTCTTTTCACTATACATACAAAGTGGGCATATAATAGTTATGTATGTACCAAGTGCGTTATATATAGATCGTGGAGCATACAAGATTTTATTTTTCACCAAAAATTATCTTATTATAATGAAAAATCGATTTTAAAGAGCGGTTCATTGCTCCTAACATTTTCTTTCCATTTTTCTTCTCATGGTAGGCATGTCATTTGTTGATATTTTGACATTTGTTGAATATTGCTGACATCATTTGATTTAGTGAATGTCATTGCTGCTTTCTTTGTGTAGTCTTATAGAAATAATGGAAATGATTACGAATTTACCCAAGAATATCATGAAAAATGCAGACAAGGCTTCGATTAACTTATTGCCAGAGAAATCCAGGCTCCACAAGGATTATGAAGTATTTAATCAAAGGAAGTTGAAAATAGTAATTTAAGGTAGTTATTTCAAGGTAGTATATAAAGAATATCAGTATTACCAAGGGACCCGGGTATGAGGTCCCGTGGTATAATAATTTTCTTCACTACCAAGGTGTACAGTAAATGGGCTAGACAGACTCCAGACCAATTTTCAAAATTCTAAGTCCTTTTTCCCCAGATTCTATATTACATTTTTTTCACAACTAACATTTCAATCATTTCTATAAATTTTTGGATGTATTTTAAATTGATATTCATCATACTGATCATATTGGTAAGTTATATTTTAATATCATAATATCATAATATCATTTCATTCTATTCGATTTGAGCAGAGATAATGTAAATTCTCAATTTCAGATGATTTCGATTTTTCATGCACTCTTTTTGGATATTCAACAGATATAATTCCATGTTCGACGTGGCAAATAGCCAGGAAAGCATTTGTTTTCTGTTGAATATTCAGAATGATATAATGTGCTTATCTTTATATGAAGGAGAATGTAAATTCTCTTCTTCAGAAGATTTTGTTTTCAATATAGATATAATTCAATGTTCGTCGTGGCATATAGCAAGGAAAGTAGTTGTTTTCTGTTGAATACATCGAGAAAGAATTAATATTTTCATCACATGGATAATGCGAATTCTCAATGTATTTCTTTATATACTTATATATCCATTTTTTTGTGTTCATAAATATATCTGAGTATTCTTTTTCAATACATTACTATGAAACTGAAATATGGACCTATTTTCATCACCATGAAAGCACTTCTCTTCAATTCTAATTAAAATCTAGTAACCATAACCATGACAGCATATTGATGAATACTACTAGATTCGAGTATCTCTGATAAGAACAGTGCATTCGGGTTAATTACAACAGAAGTGGCTATGTCTTTATTGACTAATGGTTCATAAAATGACGAAAACTACCTTGGTAGTAAAAAGTCACTTTACGCCTCGAAAAGGAGTAAATAATGGTTGGTTTTATTATATAGCTAGTGGTAGAAAATAATGGATATAATATAAGATTTCAACTATTTCATTCTACTTATATCTGATTGTTTTCTATATCGACGTTTCACTTGCTGTTGGGGAAGAATATTTCACATCATTTTTTTTCCATTACTGAATTCGTATTCTCCACATCATGATGGAAAACATATACAACAAATATTACACCTTATTCATTTTCTTTCTTTCTTTTCCCCGGCATACGAATATGCCAGGATAGATAATTGATCAAAGGGTGTGAAACTTTTTGGGGCAGAATAAAATAGTAGCTCGTCTGAACGAGCGAGGGAATACCGGGAATGGGGTGGAGTGGAATATATACTCGGTGTGTGTGTGTATATGCGGCGTTGCATATTATATCATCAAATATTAAAAACTGTAGAGGCTGTCTGGTACGTGTCAAAGAAAATTTATATTCATGGCACGAGGGGCCAGGCATTTCTGGATAGTCATGGATAGTGCAGGGAAAAAATTGTATATACGCTGGATGAAAACAGTTGAAGTGAAATTCTAAAATACTGTCTGTAGGTTAATCGAGGAGGTGGTATATTCATTATTCCAAATTTTTTGGGATTTTCTCTCCTCGTTTCTATAAAATAAAAATATGAATATTATTTCAATATACGTGTAGTAAGGACAAATCAGATGATTTGCCCCAAAATGTCACTGCGTTTAAAGAATTTTCCTATCAGAGAGCCTAAAAGAAAAATTCACTAGCTTGTCAGTGACAATTTGTATTGGAAGGGAAATAAAGGTATATAGAAAAAATATCAAATTTTCACTTATCTTTGGACGTTTCGGGACCGGTTCTGCTCCCGTTTTCAACATAAGAAGAGATTATTTCAAGACATTATACGACTTCGCTATTGAAATAATCTCTTCTTATGTTGAAAACGGGAGCAGAACCGGTCCCGAAACGTCCAAAGATAAGTGAAAATTTGATATTTTTTCTATATACCTTTATTTCCCTTCTCCAAAAATTTTTTCAATACAAATTGTCACTGACAAGCTAGTGAATTTTTCTTTTAGGCTCTCTGATAGGAAAATTCTTTAAACGCAGTGACATTTTGGGGCAAATCATCTGATTTGTCCTTACTACACGTATATTGAAATAATATTCATATTTTTATTTTATAGAAACGAGGAGAGAAAATCCCAAAAAATTTGGAATAAGTGAAATTCTATTCGATTATGAATCTCGTGGAATATTAACCAATCAATGGGTATGTTCCGTTTTTAGAGTTGGTTGTTGTTGGTCATCTTATTTACCGGCTGAAAACTGGCTAATTACGGAACACGATTCCTGAAAGAATGGTTACTCATATATCACCAGAGGAACTAGTCGAAAATCATCGATATCTTGGTGAGTCACCCTACAAGTCACCCTACAAGTAATTATTCATCACACACAAGCGCGAAAGCTCTACGCAGAAACACAATAGACACAGACAGTATAGAATTGCCAAAAGTAGAGTAAAAACCAGAGGATCAGCAGTGTCCCCTTCATTTTCATATCTCAACTTTCTGCCACTCCATTGTTTATCAGCATAATATTTGAAAACTGAATTCAAAATGTCTATGTCATCAAATTTCCATGTGGACGACTATAATAGTATTTTAATAGACTCAATTTTTGTTGTTCAATTTCTCGTTTATCTGGAAACTTAGCAAAAATCGGATATTTCAGGAATTATTGTTGTTAGATCAAAGCTCTAAATAAGCGCATCATGAAATTCGATATTATTGTATTTATTTTGATAACATCTTGTGTAGGCATAAACTGATCAAAGACTTTCCAATGCTTGCCCTCAATAGCTGCATCATTACACATATTATTATTTCACCAGGGTGCAATATAGTATCGAAAATTGAATATAGACTACAATAATAGAGGTAATATTTATAGATATTATTGGATGAACCAAAGTTTACAGAATATGCAACCATCTTGCACATATATCAGTCTCTCTGGTTGTTATGCTGATGAGCTGTGGTGTCTTTAAATATCTCAATCTTGTTATTGATATTCCTTGGTTTCTTGTTTGGCTAATCCAAATCACAATACTCGTTAACTGATCGACTACTAGTGCTTTTGCTATAAATATACAAAGGAACATCGACGAAACGCGAAAAGAAAGATCGCATCGCGCATCCTCAGTCCCAAGACAACCCCACATAGTGGAGCGGCTTCTACGTCCTTCCTCATCGCGCAGCGTCCCCGTTTTCGCCCGACGTCGCTCTACCCTTCGGCGGGAGAACGCGTAGTGCGCGTCTCCACCGCCAGGGCGCGCGCGCACCCTTGACGCGTCCGCCATTGGTAGAGAGGCGTGGCCTGTCGGCTGACAGATCGTCCATCTGCGCCCCACTCTGCCCCCTCGAAGCGGCGTGATTGACAGTTGGCAGACGACTGCGGAACGCGTAGCAGCTCCACCGCACGCGCTTCGGTACATCGGGGCTCCAAAACGAGGCAACACCACACCATCCATCCATGGTGGCGACGGAGTAATCGGGCCTACCACCACGTGGCTGAAAGAGAAACATCGACTTCCGACTTTGGTGACAGTGCAGTGCTCTGGGATATACTTGATTAGTGTGCTAGTGCGCGACGGAAGTGACTCGGACAAGTAGCCTGGAGTGCCATCCAGTACCTTCATGGCACAGCCACGGGTACGGTTGCATCGAAAGTACGACCAGGAGAAGACACAATCTGCCGGCCACTGCACCATCATTAACAATCGATCAATCAAACGCGTCGAAATGAATTGCACCCATGCCCACGCGGCTATCGGTGCTAGACGTCAATAAACCCGCGTGTTATTTAACGGAAACGTCATCGATAACTCATGCGAAGTAGCAAAGACAGCAAGCGATTAATCTTGGATCTTCGTCTGGAGGATTCAATGATGATAGATTGCGACCAGTCACTAGAATATGGAACCTAATCAGCTACCATACCATAACATACCAAACCGCGGGATTCAGCAAAGTTAACATAATCATCACCACCAGCTTTATATGTCATATCTTCCCCATCATCAACTTCATCGATTTCCAGTCAGTCATCGTTTCAACATATCATTTTATCTTCTTGTTTAACTTCATATTTTGAATTGACCAACCACATTCGAACAAGTTTTTCACTGTTCCATTCCATTCACCTATACATTTTCCATCTATTCTAGTCAATTTATTCTTCATGTTCACCTCCAATCATTCAATCATTGGTTTTAGTCATATCACCCTGTCGTGAAACAAGTATTGTTGCCATAGATGCTTATACCAATAACAATAACTAATGGTACTAAGCCATAAGCAAACTTCATATACCACAATGGAATTCACAATTATTTTCAATTCCAAAGTCAACAAACAAAAATTTTGCCACCTTCACATCTATTTTATCATCATATCCTTATCTTGTTAACTTCAAAAGATTTCAGTCACATTCTCTTCAAACATCAATATCATTCATTTTATTTTCATGTGCAACTCCATATTTTGAAATGACCAATCACATTCACTTCTTTTTTACTTTTTCATTTTTGGTAGGTAGGTATTTACCTTCATTTTCTTCATCAATTTTCTCGTCTTCTTCTTCATGTTCATTTCCATCAATTTTCTAGTCCTATCTTCCTATTATGAATCAATTACTATTGATTATACCTACCTATCTTAAATTTGAAACAAGTAGATGAAATGCTCCTGGTTCCATCTTGGGTTTCAGAATGCCCATATAGTTATGTGAATGCCATCAACCCATCTAGGTAACTAGATCAGCTCAATAATGCCCTCGATAATGCCAATCTCCATTTGATGTATAGTTTTCTTCAAATAATTCTGAGAATCCTGTTCCTTCAACAACATCGATGTCTAGAGATTCATCAAATAAACTCGTCATCAAGAAATTTCCAAATCTTCGAAATCTTCTGAATCGAAGCATCCATTTCTGAGGGATTCATTCGAGGATTCATTTGATTCTCTCACTTCACTGAATTCATCAGAAACCTACATAAACGGTACTTAAACGTTACCCTACACTTCTTTGTTCTGTATTATGCACATCAGTTTGATCAAGTCTCATCAAAATCGTGTCTTGGTGGCGTTCCCAGTTTGGCCAATATGAGCGGCATCAAAATCTCTAGACGGATTTCATGGTTCCATCTTTCCACTGGTGGCACTGGTCAGGACACATCAAAATCAATCAATCCCTATTTATGTTCAGTCGATTTATCATAACACCCAGACCTTCAACAAGGTTTATGACCTTATCTACATTATATATACGTATACAGATAAATACAGAAAGTGGCGGTTCATCAGCATTCAATTTACCCGACGCTAGCAATACCTTTTGTGAATTCACAATTGGAGCTACTGTGAGGGTATCACAGACATCTAACGTTATATCTAATGGAAATAATCACCTAATAAGAGAAAATACAAATGAATAAATGAAATATAAATGTTCCTACGAGTAACTTAATGGGAACAAAAAATCTTGCTTTACGTGAACAACGAAAAAATTATCACTTTCCTTAATTACCAGCTATCAGGTTACCATTAAGTGTTCTTTCACTAATAATCGAATTAATGCAATTTACTTTTTTGTTTGTTTACTAGCCGATGACGTATCAGATGATAAAAAAGTTTTATGGGACTATTCAAGTCGTTCGATCATGGCTAATAGATTTTCTAATAGTACAATTAACAACAGAAATATAAATAACAAATAAAAACTATTTTTGTCGACATTTTAACGTACAATAATCCTATCGGTCGACTACATACCTACTCAGTTATCAATACAATTACCAAACGTTATTTCATTAGAAATGAAAATGTCTAGCACGTAGCACTTCAACAACAGAACTAGGTATCTTCTCTCAAGTTGTAGTCAGCGTCGAAAAATGTTTTGGCTAATGGACTCAACCGTTTAATTCTAAGTTCGATTAGTCAATAACAGATGCAATTAATACCGATGTTTTCTAAGACTATTGAACGAGGCGTATATTATCTCAGCCATAATAATTATAGTTTGGCGCTCGAGTTCTTAAAATTTTCTCTTAAATCGGATGATCGAGCAGTTTGAGGAGACGGGAAAGATACCTAACCTGCATGCAGTGAAACTACATAGTCACCGTGATTCTGGATTATCATCGAGGAATGTCGAGAGGAATTCGAGCGAACAAAGAAGTATTCGGGTCCCACAAGGTTCGGTTACCGTCGCGCGATGATACCACAGTATCGGGTACCAAGTGAAGTAATGTTCGTGTGCTGAACTGTGTTCATTTTCTTCTAGAACCAACAGGCATGTTTGCGGAAAACTATGACGATTTTTGGGAATTGGAAAAACTTCGTTTATGGAAACTCTCGGTTCAGTAATAGTACTTTTCATAAAATTAAGCAAATTTCAATTGGCAAGTTTAGTGGTTGGTGATCAAAAAAAGAATATATTTATACATGCATCCTCGCATACATCCTAACTTTTTGATGAGTCTTCATCAGATACCTATCACGGAAAAAATGGTTTTGTCGATAGAGTTTTATGATGCATCAGTTTATACTGCCAGAATAAGTATACCTAGTTGGTTTTCGGAATCGACCTAGCTGTACACTGCTGTTTTTCTCAAGTATCCCTAAGTATTGCCCAATTTTTTAAATCTTCACAACTTCTTTATTGTGAGTCGTTCTTGTTGAACACCGTTTAGACCTGCCAGGTTAGTATTATTCCAAAAGAAAATTAAATTCAGGAGCAATAGATGATAGCAAAGGAGTGAAAAATCAATCATTACCTTGAGAATAATCACCTAGCTCGAAATTAAAATTCAATGAATTATCAATTTGTCTACTTGAAAAAAAACTGAAAATATCTGTCTTGTTTTTTTTTTCTTCACATATCACGTTGGAAGCTGTATCTATACTAGACAGAAAATAATATATTCTGCACCTATCTAGGGTGTTCCTTTAATACATATTATTCCAAATTTGTTGAAGCCATAATATGATATCATCACACCTACCTATAAGTAGTATACTAATTTTCCCTTACGGTAAAAAGTCGGTTGAATTAGATGAAAAGTTCTTTCGATGCTGTGTGCTGAATCGATATCCATCTAAAAAAAAAAAATTTCTAAAATTTGTTCTAAAATTTGTTCTCTGTGAGAAAAATTTGAGATTCCGAAGAAAATGAGAAATATAATGGATGATGTCAGATGAGGATGCATCAAACAAATGAATGCGTTGCGATCGAATGAATCAATTCGTTATTGAAAAACATATATATAAAATTTCAATTTCATTGCTGCATTATGGAAGGAATGTCATCGAAGAACTGTAAAATTAACAAAACTCATCTGACAAATTCAAATCGCATCCTAATTTGGATACTTCTCATAGTTAGGTATTTTCCGTGTGGGAAGAAAATTTGTAATTCTCCATCGATCTTAAAAAAAATTTATTGGCTTCTCTGTATGTCTATGAATAATGCTCACAATCAAGATTCCGGCAAAGTCCGATAAAATAAATTAAAATTAGTTAAAAAACATCTCCGAGTCCAAAATTAAAATATAATAAGATGTAACTCTTCCGATAGGAATCTTAATAACAAATCCTCCAGCATTATCTCGACCATCTTTATTCATGAGTACGTCACTTTCTCGCTTTCGACTTCAGAGAGTAGGCGAATCGGAACTGGAAACAACCGGAAAAGTCGTGTAAAATGCGGGAAAACCGAGGGAAATTGGGGAAAAGTGTGCTCGCGCCGTCGGAACCAGATCCTAATGGGCCCCGAGCAGTAAAAGGGGCCTAAACGGAGTTGGAGCTTCGGGGTCGAGATCGAGATGGGACTATCAAAACCGAATCAAAATTCGAATGGCATCGCCGTATCGAGGTTTATTGCTGAAGAAGGAGTTTTATTAGGTAAGACAATTGAATTTTCACGACTGGTACAATGAATACGATGCTAGAAAGATGATGAAGGTATAATATAAAACTGACACAGTCGTCTTGGAACGATCAAATGAAAATTATCTCTATAGTATTTGATAACTATTCATTACTTACCTGTCTTTTAACACAAACTCGATTTTTTTAACTCAAGCGGTTGGCAAGGAAGTGAACTTAACTTCAAGCTTTACCACAGCTGCTTCACAACTTCACACCCAAGTTATTGAGTTGATCTCGAATGATGTATCAATAATTCAAAAATGAACATATTTGAAGGTTTTACAAGGCTCAAATACGCAAGCAATACATAAAATTGTATTGCTAGGATGTGATTCATATCATATATTTTCCAAGAGTTAGTACAGTTGTGATAGGACATATTCGGAAGAAAAATTATTAGAGGATATGGCAATATGATGACTGGAAAGAGTTTTCGTGATTCTGATAGGTACTCAACAACTCCAGCATAATTGGTTAAAATTGAGAGAATGTGAATTCCCGATTGGGAATCTGGATGAATTTTAGTTATTGCTTGTATATTTGACCCTTGTAAAACCTCGAGAGTTATTGAGAAGTTGAAAATTTGAACGTTTTGAATCTCGTTTTGAATTAACTCCATAACTTATTTGGGTGAAAAGTTATCAAATACTGAGTTTTCATTTGAATGTATGCTGTTTGTTTCATATAGATTAACCCTCGGATTAACTTAATAATAAACTCAAGTTATGATTTTGTGAGTTATTCTGCATTATTTTCAAACCAAAATTGATTACTCCCAACTCCCTGATTGAGCTGAAATTTGTACTATGACACTGTTATTATATTTCCTATATACAAATTGAGCTCGAATTTGAGAAAAGTATATTGTACCAGTTCGTGATGTTCATTGTCTGACTGAAAGTGACTCTAAATTCAAATCGCAGGACCATAAAAGTTTCCAACGAGGCATTCCGAGCAAATTGTAAAATGACGTTTCCAAATCATTCTCGGTTAGTGAAAATAAAAAGGCTCGCCATATAACACAGTCTGTTTAGTACTCCATGAAACTTTACGACAACGGCTATTTCATTCCAACAAGTTTCTACTTTAGAGCCACTAAAATCCCATCTAGATACTGAAATAGAGTTTATCTAGCGCTCGAGATCAACACAATATTATCCGATTCTTTGAATATTATATTGTTATTCTTTATTAGCGATCGATCGTTATTTCTGTGATGAGAATTCGACGGAAGTCGTTTCTGAAGCGATTCGGTGTTAATAAAAGGTGTATTAAGCCCTAATAAAAAAGTATATCGAACTTTCCGAGTGGAGGAAGTTGGTTCTTCGAAGAATATTCCCTCTTTCAGTTAACGTTTAATAGAATTCAGAAACTTCCGAAGCTTACAAAATAATTGAATTTTCCAACAAACTGATTTATTATCTATACATCTGGTTTTCTCTGAGACAACGATAACCTATTATATATAGGTATAACTCACCATTTGATCAAATAATCCCATCATGGTCAAAGGTTTGTCATGTTTGTAGAAGCAAAAAAATGAAGATAGGTACCAATTGTGAAAACAATGCTAATACCGAGGCTAATCCCTAATACCGATAAAATAGTAATCAAAAAGATATGTTCCTAATCTCGTATACCTAATCTTATTTGTTCGAAAATTAGATAAGGGCAACCTTTGGATATTACGTGTGAAAATTAAGTATCCCGCTTAGGGCATCTAAGTTTTAAACAAAAAATCAAATGGAGTTTCAAAATTAGCCAGAATATTAAACAAATATAGAGAGACAAATAAAGACTTGGCGACGGATGATGATGATGATGATGGTGACGATGATGATGATTTGACTGAAATTATTTCTTCACTTCTGATCTTTGCACTATCCACAGAAAAATTATATGTATTTGTTGATTTTTTAATCGAGACCTAGATACTTATACGAGTACTTATAGCAGCAGAAGATATGGTGAGTGACTCCACATGATATTCTGCTTTAGTGTGATAAAATTTAGGGAGTGATTACTAGTCATATTAAATGAGAAAAAGTGTAAGAGTCACATATTTGTTTGAACCGCGTTTCGAACCGAAGATTGACCATTGAAAGTACAACTTTCTTGTCCAATGTGTTACTTCTGTATCTCGCTTAGTTTTTGACGAGACAATAAAAATTCCCCCATCGAGATCACAGTCTATGGATTATTTGAGATTACTCAATAACCTCAAAAAGCATCATTCTGAAAGACTTTGACAGTCATCAAACAGTCTGAATTTTGCTCGGAGTGGTGCCACCATAAACTTACCACATAGTGATAAAAAAAAATTCGAACTTCAACATCATTTATCTCCAATATGAAGCAAGTTAGGATACAATTTGTTGTTATAAACTTTTTTCCTGAAATAGGTATGGAAAGCAATCTGGTCCTAAATTTTTTCCTCGCTCATTCAGAATTATCATGTAGCCCGGACCTCGGCCCGGACTTATAATTTTTAATGCCCATTACTTTTGCGAACAGGGACGTACCTTGATTCCAACCCGAGTGCTGACCCAAAATTAGCTTTGAGTTTCCAGACAAGAATTTCCGCTACCATTCGTGATTTTGTAATACTGCGTGTTCGACAATAAAATTTAATGTTCTTCGCTGTAAAAAAAAGCTCTTAAAATTTAGTGATGGTGTTGTGGCCGAGATGAACTGTGCAGTGCCGTACCGTATGTGTGTGTGTCTTCTCCTGGTCTCTAATGGATTGTGTCGAATTGCTTCTTACCGATGTCAATTTCAGGTGTAACTTTTAGAATAAGGCTGTTCCAACACTAGTCATCAAAATTCTCATCATGGATGTCCTTCAAAAAAACGTAAATATGCCAATTTTTTATCTCAGTAGTATAGTGTTTGATGGTCAATTATTTTCATGTATTCACAAACGAACCGGAACAAACGATGAATTTCTTCGAGAAAATATTCATTTTCTGAATATCTCAGTTCTAAACCATATATAAGGTTCGGTATAAAGAATGTTTGGATATAGAAAATTGAAAATATAAAGAGATCACAGGTATCCAGTGAAAATAGATCAAGTTTCACGCCAAAGGCACCTGTTTAAATTTCTGATTCAAGCAATATTGATATCACGATTGATATCCAAGTTTATAATATCTTTGAGATTAACAGCGCAGTAGCAGATTACATAGGAACCTATTTCAAAATATAAAGTAAACTCTTGATGAGGACGTTTATTGCATACCATAAAATATTTATTGCTTGATAATATAATAAAAAATTATAACACCTATATCATGCTATTTCGATCCATTGAATTATGATAAAGTGAAGTTCAAGAGACTGTCGTGGATTACTTAGTTGCCGAAGTACGTATTCTGAATATGTTGTGGTGTTTTGGGTGTACTTCTGTATTCCAATGAGTTCTGAGGAAAAAACTTCAAGCATCATTTAATTTTCAATCAATTACCAATTCTATAACGAAGATTTGTTGATGAACACTAATATATTATATTATAGTTAATTCTTGTGATTTATAATATAATTTATATCAAATTCTACTCAAATCCCCATTCAAATCGTTCGATCTGCATATATAGTTTCTGCGAAGATTGGTAAAGTAATAAAACTGAGTAATTTAAAATTTATGTATTGGAATTTGGAACAAAAGATACAGAAATTCTCTTCACTAGAATTGCGTAGGTATTTAACGACCGGTATAGGTTAGCTATAGATTAAACTGATACAGATTCCTAATTTATTGAATAGGTATGTCTTGGATTCCGGAATAAATGAAATAATTATGTTAATTTTGTTTGTAAAATGTAGATGTACGTTAATCAAGCATAGAAAAAAAAGTATTATATACGAAATTAATTTTCTTCATTCATGGGGTCGCCATTAGATTTTCCAAACCTAATCAAATATTCCAAGACGATCGATATCGGATAGCAAAAACTTCTACCAGTTCATTGGCTCATAATTTGCAACAATAACACATGCGAATGGTATATGAAAAATCCGAGGAAAAATCTGATTTGAAATCTTTCGAGGCCTGTAATAAATACAGTGTAATTGTTGAATTTGGAGAATTCAATACCAGTTCAGTAGCCTATTGAGATGAAACAAAGCAGTTGTAAAGATTCAACAAGACCTTACATCGGTAGCAGAACGTGTGTGGTGTATCAATGGTAATTAAGGTTTAGCAGAAGAACTGTATGGTCATTACTTTTTTCACCTGTACTAAAATAAAGCATGTCAAATCTATTGCACACTTCTGGTTAATTTTATGTTTGAATAATTTGCTTTAGTGATCATAAATAGTTTTATGCAGCAATAAAAGAAAATCATGTAGTCACTGCAAATATGAGAATGAGACAATCTGCATTTCTCAGCAGCATTTTTTAGTACATCAGATTTGGCACTGCGCTATTGAAATATTAGCGTTAATTATTTGAAATATTATTCGAATATTCATTCAAGCAGAAGCTCATTTGTACTGAAATACATGGAATGAATTATAAACCATAATTTGTTGAAAGAGGAGTTGCCAACATACAGAGTGATTATGTATATATTCACAGTTCAAGTAGTTGACTGGGAATTATTGCCAAATGTTAACTCAGATTCATCACCAATATGATGTGGCTAGTATATTCGTAATTATTCACCTGTTTCTGATTAATAACAATTTGTATGAGAAAACTTGATGGTATTATATACATAATTTTCTCTGTATTTTAATTTAGAATATCGCCTCTATACAACTAGATTGACCACATAGAGATAAAAACACCGAAATAGACTAATTGGATATTTGATGGCCTCAAAAAAAGCAAATAAATTACTATAGTACCGAAGCGGATACCAAGCGATTTACAAAGAAGGTAAAAAAAACTTGATGTAAATGAGGTACCTGATTAACATTCATGTTTATTAAAAATTGAATGCTAATGACTGATAGTTATGTCTAAGTGAGAGTATCTATTATAGAAATAAAATAAAAAATATATATTTATTCACGACCAGGATGCCAAGTGAATTATATAAATATTCATGGTGAAAATATTACTCAAAACAATTCTGATACTTGCATTTAATGTGATAATGTGTGATACAGAATATATATATATATATATAGAAATAACTCGGAATTATTTTAATATAAACAAACATAAATCCTCGCATAAATCGAACCTTATATAGGATTATATAGTAGGACATATTCCTCAATATGATTGGATAAAACCTTGGATAAATAAGTAGATCAAAAATATTTCAAGTTAAATTGATTTTAATATTCACCTCGGTATTTACATCGAATTGAACCTATCCATTTCCATTTAGAATAAAAAACTGGACCAATTGTCTAACATTTATAATTTTGTATGAGTATTACTTCCATTACTTCAATATACATTATGAGCTGGATTATAAGTGGTAAGGACAAATCCGGACAAACAGATGAATTGCCCCGAAATATCCCTACGTTCAAACATATGGAATGAGTTATGGTCGAGAAAGTTCGAATTAGGGATTCGGATTTCTTTAAATCGTTTCAAACTCTTATGAAAGAATAATTTCAATATAGAGGGTAAAGCACTGATGTTTTACAAAAATTTAAGATTGTAAACCTTGTGTAAAAATGTGAAAAAGTCTCGGAAAAAGTCCTATCAACAGAAAGTCAGAAAATTCTTTGTTTCCAAATTATTTCAAATAGATTTACACCTGAACTTCCAAAATTGAATTATTTTGAAAATGTTCCGCAGTTTTTATAATCATCTTGAATTTAAGAAATATATGTTCAGCCAAACATCTATTTTCGATCTAATTTGTACCTCACTTCTTCGAGAAAAAACAAGTTAAACAAAAAATTGCGTCTATCATAATATTTTTCTTCATTCTCACATAATTTGAAGTAAAAATGAAGTTCAACGACAATGGAATGATATTCATCATAATCATGATATAAGTTTCATTGCCAAGTGAAATTATTCCAACGTACCAAATTTGAGTGAAATCTCATGTGCCGTTTCAAAGTTATGGAAAACCAAAAACCATTTGAAAATTTAAAGTTTTGGCGCCCAAACTGAGCAATTTAAGTTGTTTTTTCTTGTTGAACCGTGTTCAAGATTAGTTTTGAACCGTTTTCAAGCGTGACGTAGTAATTAATCTCATTCAAGAAAACAGACTATTTTGAAATGGAAGCTGTCATAAGTCAGATACATAACACATAACCTGAAAACCGAAATCAATAATTATTATGTTTTAAAATTGATGGTTTCTGTGAGAACTCGAGAAGTGTAAAAGAATGGAATCACTAATAGTGGATTTTTCAATTGATAATCAGCAGATGAGGCAAGATGTTTGTCTTTCACGAATGCTGAACCAGTCCAGAGAAATAGATAATAATCTGGAAATTATTATTCTTCTCGAAAATCTCCAGCATCCTAAAGTGGAAAATTATGCACCACTCCATTTTTTGAGCTATAGGTAAAGTGAATTTGTCAAAAATAAAGTTTATAACCTCAAACGCTCAAACCATCAAACTTCGACGTTCTCCCACTCCTCCACTGGTTTTCCTGGTTCGAACCGTGTTCGGTTCGTGAACGGTTCGAACCATTCATTTAGAAGTTTTTGAACCGGAATGAACCGTATTACTTGGTGACGTCATAACTTGCACAAGAAAATGCTTGATTTCAAATCGCTTTGAACACGATTCAACAAGGAAAAACAACTGTTGGTCTGAGGAATATGTGGAGAGGTTTTGTATAGACCGTTTAGTGCAGTTTTTTGTCAGCTGTAGGAAAATTACTGTTTTCACGAATTGATTTTTTTTCTAGTACGACGATGGCATCCACCCGGGATACATGGACGGCGGCGCCAGTGGCGGCATGTACGAGCCGCACGTGGCCCACAGGCCGTCGCTGCCCGGCCTGCACCACTCTCCCCACCTCGGCCACGCCATGCACCCCTATCACTCGAACCACGTCAGCGCCGCGGCGAACCACGTCATGGGCGGCGCCGTACCTGACGTCGGGAAGCGGGACAAGGACGCCATCTATGGGTGAGGACTAATAGATATTAATTACCAATTGATTACAAAAAAACAAGATTATATACCTTTCGCCAACGTACTATAAGGAACATTTTATTGGGTCTCAACACCAACAAAGCTTATGGCTCTTACAAATTGGGGATATTCCCTTCCAACTGGAAAATTGCAAGAGTACAACCAAGTCCTAAAAAAGGCAAAAAGAATCTACCTAGCAACTACAGACCGATCGCACTGCTATCTATTATTTCAAAGAGAGATCCACTGGTGACCTGCTCGCTTACGTCTCACATATATGGCAGCAATCTATTGAAAAATATGGTGAAACCTTAGCCGTGGCAGTTGATATCTCCAAGGCATTCGATCGAGTCTGGCACCACGGACTCCTCGCCAAGCTCCCATCTTATGGCTTGCCTCCCAAGCTAAGCTCTCTGCTAGCTAGTTTTCTCTCAAACAGGTCTCTCCATCATGTAGTGGTCGACGGAGTTTCATCTCACTCTCTCAGTATAAATGTTGTTGTTCCGCAAGGATCAATTCTAGCACCAATAATATTTCTACTCCATATCAACGATTTGTTGAAAACAACTTCATGTCCAGTACACAGCTTCGCGGATGATAGTACCCTCCATACCGCCTTCTCTTCCAGGGCTCCAATACCAGCCAGGCAAATCAGAAACGAACGAGGAAGAAATGTTGACAACATAAATATGGACTTGGCTACAATTCTCGAAAGGGGATTCAATAACTTGGTAGATTTCAATGCAAACGAAACACAGGCATGCCTCTTCTCTAGAAAAGCCGATCTCACTGTGCCCAACATAAGCTTCTCAGGAGTAACCATACCTCTGAAGACATTCATTTCGATGCTTGGTATTACTATCAGCAATAACCTTTCACGTGAGATCAATTACGAAAAAAAGGAGGAAAGTAATTAGAAAATATAAAATCTGGAAAATATCAGCTGTCATGCGGTGCCGACCCTAGAAAAACTATCAATCTCGATAAAAAAACTTAGTCCATAGAACAGAACAGGTCTGAATAGCGCTCGACGAGTCCTTCAAAATAGTCTCATTGTGTTTTAGTGCCAAATTGCTACTTTTTCATTCATCAGCTGTCATAAGGTGCTGACCTCAAAAAACTAATATTTTCGATAAAAAATTAATTCCAGAATTCCCATCAGAACTGTTCTGTTCTTTGGAATTGATTTTTCATCGAGATTTATAGTTTTTTTAGGGTCGGCACCTTACTCGGCACCTTATGACCGCTGATATTTTTCAGATTTCATATTTTCTAATAACTTTCCTCCTTTTTTTCTCGATAGTTTTTTTCACCAAAAATTGCCGCCAATGATTTGCTTAGTTCACCAGAACTTTTTATAATACATCAAAAAAATATATCAGAACTAATTTTCTTGAATGAAACGGCGCTGCCGCGCTCAAAATTAATTTTTTCCATTTACATCTACGATTTGCTGGAGCAATACAAAATTTCAGTCAGGAACTCTAGAACTCTATCAAATCTACTCAGAACCCAAAAAAAAATGAGTTTAAATAGGCGCCAACTTCACATGAGTATTTGACGTATTGTCACTTGAGTATACTTTATGATAATATTGAAGGTATAGTGATGTGCCTTTCTGTGTAAATTAGGCAATTACTACCTATTTTTGGCGTGTAGAACATAATTTGAAATTCAAAATTAGTGGTTATAGTTAGTGTGGATTATGTTATTTCTCTTATCGAAGCTCGGCAACATTCTAAAATAAATCATATCTCATTGAAAAAAAAAATGAATATATAGGTGCTTGATTATATCCTTATCAGCATTGGCCTTTCTTCCTCGAGCTGTTATCAGCTGATGAATTCACAATTTATTTCAAAATATTATTCATAAATAAACTCTGGCGTATGATGTCAATGGCAGTTTATTCGTTGACAATAACTCACTATTGTTGTTTTTTCAATATCACTCGCATCTAAATATCATTTTATACACAAACAGTAGTTGAGGTGAATTTATTACAAATATTTATCTTAAAATATTATTCAGGATTATATAGGTATATGATTCACGTGATCCGTTATCTATTGGATTTTATTTTATGAGCTATTGCGATCGATAATTTATGGATACAGCAGCACAAATTTAGGTCTACTATTGTGGGCATATATAGAGTGTCCCGAATTTACCCTGCCAAACATCACCAGCGACTTTTACTAGGAGGAAAAGTTTCGAAGAGCATGACTCGAAAAATATCTCCTAAGGGAGCTACGGCTCCTGAATATTTCTTGAATATTTCCGAAACGCCATGTGACAAAAAGATGCAATTCGGTATACAAGAACTAAACTTTCCATGCCCAATGCTGAAAGAAAGAAAAATCAAATCGGTTGGAAATTGTAGTTTTTATAAGGGTGTGTTGAAAGAATATAAACTCTCACTCATTTTTGACAATCTGCATCTGTTTTCAATCGGTTTTCAACATGAAAATCTCGATAAAAATGAATCAGAATTATTAGTATCAATCTTTTCGTTTTTGCATTTCGAAACTTCTCAGTGAGTTTTTGACAGTTTATCATCAGGGTTTTACACAGATAAAAAGGAATCCTTGGTTTGATGTAATTTGACTTTGCCTTAATGGCGCCCTGCATTTTAATAGTGCGAAATGATAGATATATTTTTTTATCGCTTGGAGCGCACGAAAGGAAATCCCTATAGTGTTCAAAGAACATCGTGCGTTCCTAGGGAAGATAGGGACAGGAGGTAGGTATTGGAATTTTTTTTGAACTTCTGGAGATTATATTTTGTCTCAACGTTCAAAACACTTTGAGACAAATGCTCAACTTTCTTTGGTACAGAGTTTCATGATTCAATGGCAATAAATTATTTTTGTTGTGATATTCAAAGATTTTTGCTCAAAATCAGATAATGGTTTTCAGGTTTGCTCAACTCTCCCCTACATGAATCCCCCTCCTATCTCCACATTCTTTAAGTAGTTGTATTGTACATGTATTGTTACATGCCTGTGATCATTGTCGGAATTTCATGTTTTATCCTTGGACATTGACTGTGACTTATGTCAACGTCTTGTTTACGTCATCATTTGACATTATTTTCAGTGTTTTCTTTCTCCATTAGTTTAGATTTAAACACGTGCTTAGTGCTGTTTGTTTGCCCTATCAATTTTATTGATATTTTCTTTTAGTAGCGCTTTCATAAGGGCACGGGGAACCCCTTTTGATATTGTCAAAAGAAACCTTTTGGCAATTACCCTTCATAACCATTTTGGTAGATGAAATTTCGATAAGATGAATTGTTCCCGCTTTCATTTATTGAGAACCCGTTTCTTCTGCAACTAGTAGCATCACATTTTTTTCAACTCCAAGGTCAAGAACAAATTATGTTATTCTTTCATATCAATCTTCTTGTGGTGTAGAATTTTCAATTAGGCTGAAGATGGTATTTTATAAGACCGAAACATGTCTCTTCTGATATTGTAACAACACCATTGAAATTTCCTTTGGAAGATCTTAGTAGATGAATTTCAGAACGCCACTGTCACTTGAATACCAAAGCTCAAAGAACCCAAATAATCTGCTGAGAGCCGAATGTGTCGTTTTTTTTTTATTCAGAACCCGCGCAGCTGACGATCCGTTCATTCGGTTTATTTTTATGGGGTCGTTAGGAACGTATTTAAGAGAGCAAACTTAGGATACTCTGTGTACAGAGAGATAAACATGTACGCGCCAAGTAATTACCGACACCTTTAAATAAACATTGTCCAGAGATGTTCAAATATTGGATCTAGCCAGCTTATGCTTACGGAAGCCAGACGTGCCTAACGCTATAATGATTCGAATACCTATATCAAACATTTCTATATTTCTCCGACAGATGTCTTTGCAGTTTTTTGTGTCACATTTCTGGCTACGTCCCAATGGAAAAAAAATGCCGAACTTTCCGATCGCTTCAAAGAACCCGTTTCGTCTCTGAAAGTTTTCGAATTCCACAACACACAGATGGTATATTTTTAAATGTCAGGAGACCTTCGTGTTGTACATTAATATTTTCAATAACATCAAAGAGCTTCTCTGGTTAGGTACTCTGCTGAATAATATGGAAACGATTAACTTCCGTCGGTAGGTTGAGTATACTCAAGGCGAGTGCAAATTGAATGCTTATCACGTTTTTTGAATAAACTCTTATCATTGATCAATCATTCTCATTTATATATTCATTACAGACGATGATTGCATTATAATATGCCTCGGCAGTAATTATCTATATATCGGGTTATGTTCGAGATATTATCGGTACCTCGTTGGTATACGCATGTTAGATAATGTACTAAATAGATAAGACAGGTTTACTCAAGTTAGATTGGACCAAAAATGGAATGTGAGTAGATATTATAATCAGAATATAATAGAAATACGACATACATTGTGTTCAAAAATAATAATTGAAATTTTTCTCGAATAATATAGATAATAAGAACACTAATTTCTAGATAAAATATACTTTCACGATAAGAACTTTTTAGGCACAGTATACAATTCATGAGATATGAGTCAAATTTTACATTTTTTCAATAAAGTATTGTACTTCTCCATGCACACGGAAAAAAAGGATTTGTTGCATCAACAAATTATTTATGCTTGAATTATTTTTGATGGACTAAGCAATTTTTTGTTGAATCAACCAGATACATGATTATTTTATGGAAGCAGCTTGTTCAAATCAAGAATGTAGTCTAATTGAATCAACAGTATAATATCAATTCCATCGACAAAATATATGGTTTTATCAGAAACAAATTATGTTGATCCAAAATATTGTCGATGTTGATTCAACTATAAACATTTTGTTGATTTGATCAAATAATGATCATTTTGATGGGAATATATCTTTGAAACAACATACAAGTTTTCTAATTCCGATGTAGCAATGAACTCGTTTTGAACGGATCATTTGCTTGAATAGAGCAACGAAATATGTAATATCAATGAGATATTTTGTTCATTTTAGATAAAGTTAATTTTTCACCTGTAGATGGCGATCATTTCGCCTCGTCTACGCCTGCCTCTAATTCATAATATACGTGAAGCTTGATTCTTCGTGTTTGAATGACAGCTGGATGAATCGATCTTGATGATTAGCAATCCGAAACAGTTTTGCATTAGCTGAAGAGAAGTTAAGACTGGAAATCTATGCTGAAAGTCGACTAGTTTCCTAGTTTAGTTCATTCTATTGATGTGAAATTCCGGAAAATTCTCGAATTAATACTGAATTTGGTTCAACAAAACAATTTGTCGAATGGAAATATTTCATTGAATCTACCAAATATTTCATTGAATCAACAAAATGATTCATTGAATCAACAAAATGATTCATTGAATCAACCAAATATTTCTTTAAATCAATCAAATATTTCATTGAGTCAACTAAATATTTGATTGAATGAATATCTTGTTATATTGAATCAAACAAAATGATTGCTTGATCCAATTCAATATCTCTCCATAAACAATTCATGGATGTGCTTGATTGAATGAGATCCAGAGTTCATTCAAGACATATTTACTTAATTCAAACTTCAAATTCGCTCTGAAACAAGATATTGATTTACTCATTTCAAGATTATATTTTGTCGTGCACATATGACACTTTTATTTGCTTCATCCAATTAAATTTTACTCGATTCAACAATTCCTTTTTTTCCGTGCAGACATAATACCCCTGCCGTGTTTTCGCAGCTTTGGCAACACTGCTGTCACACTTGAAGGGGAAAAAATCACTCAACGTGGAATAGTTTTTATGAGGAATTAAACACTCTTTGATATCTGAGTGATAAAACAGGTATAAAAATCAAGATGATAGACCATTAAATTTATAGCAGATAGCAGATATATGAGAAAGATTCCAAATTGATTTTCGATTTTCTTCTTTCTTGTGTATCCATGAAGAAACATTTCAGGTTGTAAGTAGAGCTATTTCGAAATATAATTCACGAATTTCGAGAAAGCATTCCTCATTTTGATATTCTTGTAAGAAGGTAATAAAAAGAAGATAAAAATGCTGATACAAAGCAATAAATTTCACTTGGAGAATGTTTCATGATTATTCTTGATAGATACCTACAACAGTATTTTTCCACATTCTCCGCCCTAAGAAGCCTTTACATTGAATGCCATTCATGCATGGGAACCAGCAAAATGAATTTATTTTATTAAATAAATTTCTCCACCAGACATAGCTTTATGATCATATCTTTTATATGATAACTGACCGTAAAATTGGTTTTGAAAAATGATAATAGACGGTATTACGGTATACAGGTAATCCAACAGGTGATTATGAAATTTGTTTTCATCGGAATAGTATAAATATATTATGGGGGTCAATTGCTGAGCTGTGTATATATTCGGTTGTAAACGAATTTCTTGAATGAAATCTTATCTCGCATATAACTCTCATCAAAATCCATTTCCTTTGATATTTATGGACTTTTGAACTGTAAGATATAAACTTGTCAAGAATTCCGATGGGTGCAAACCCGAAAATGTTCAGTTTGTTCATTATTGAACGTGAAATGTAAATTTGAAAAATAATATATATAATATCTGTGAAAACTACCCTGCATTTCTTGCTGTGTTCGAATTAGGTGAAAAAAGTGAAAAATATCAACATAGTTTATATTCAGCTATTTCTGATGAAATAGATTTTTATGTTATTATTTATATGGTCGTAGAAAAAATATTGTTTTCAACAATCATGTAATGGCTATCTACTATCGATAGACTTACCTCGTGCTCGTGTATTGATATAGATATCATTACATGTTCGTTGAATAGATTACTATTAATTTCGGAGGTTAGGACAAAATAATCTTAGGACCAATCAAGCTCTAAAACATACCAAAATTCATGGAATCGAGTAATTTTTTTTCCTATATAGTTTAGTGCTGGGTCCTTCCGTGTAATATTAATGAATCATCAGTCTATATTGTAGATTGTAGATGGGAGACCTCTCGATCACTGCGACCTAAAAGATCTATTGTGATTACTCTTATCTAGTTTTGGTCCTTTAACCCTAGACTTCTGATGAAGCCTAGAATTGTCCTTGAATTTTCCACCCCAGCAGGTGTGAGATAGACCTGTTCTAGGTGATTCAGCCTTTGGCGGACTAATACTTTATATGAGCAAAGTATGTGTTTCGCGGTTTCGGTCGCATTGTTGCAAAAGCGACAAGTGTCAGTCTCCGACAGGCCCAGCTTTTTGAGATGGTACCTCAGAGGACAGTGTCCTGTGAGAAAGCCTGTGATGAGCTTCAGCTCTGGTTTACTGAGGCTGAGTCGCTCTTTGGCTCGGTTCTGCGAATGGTTGATGAACCTTTCTTTCAATTTCCTGAGTTTTCCCTTTAGGTGACATTTGCTTATCTCACAAAAAGGCTCAGGACCAAAGAGTGGAGATGCTGCACCTTTCTTTGCAAGGCGATCAGCTGCCTCATTTTCTTCGGTTCGGTGTGACTTTGTTGTCCTTTCCATCACCCTGTATCACCATCTGCCGTATATAGGATAAATATAGACAAGAAAAGTATATCTCGTACAAACAACGCACCGTGACCACCAAGCTATGCTATCTCCATGCTTTGACCCGTAAATAATCTGAAGATGGCACGTCATAAATAAGATCGGAACATTTATCGCCGTGGCTGGCAGTACACTAGTTGATAGACACCATTCATAATACCGTTTTACTCGCTTGTAATGTCTGATATTAAACTGTTGATATCCATTTTATGCCTTGGTTCGCCGCATTTAAATTGAGTTTGATGTGGTGTCATTAAACATTATGATGGACCACTTAGATTTCTTCTACATATTCTGCATTATTCTTATTTTCTATATCAACCACTTTTATTGAAAGAAAAACAGTTCAGGATTCTTCAATCATTTTAATAATACGGGGGTCCCTAAATTACCCTGCCAAACGTCACCAGCGGCGTTTACAACCAAAAATAGGAAGTGAAGTTCAAATGAACATGAATCACATGGCGATTCGAAAATATTCAAGAAATATCATCTTCAGGAGGCCGTAGCTCCCTTAGGATATATCGACTCATGTTCATTGAAACTTTTCTTCCTATTTTTGATCGTAGAAGCCGCTGATGAAGTGTGACAGGCTAATTTCGGGAGACCCTGTATAATATTTGGCTGAGGAATCAACAACTTGTGTATTTCTATTTCATACTACCTCGATTCAATAGTTTCTAGAACAATAGAGTTAACCCTGCAGGAGACGCGTTATTAATTTTTACATCAAAGAACGCGTTGGGTCTGATATACCCAAAAGGAGAAAAATCATTTTTATTTCTGATAACGTGTAACATAAATCCTTTATATAGACAAGTAGTAATAAAATGAACGGGAAATGATGCCGTATTTTTATAACAAAAAAAACTCGCAAAAAAATAATCGAATTAAAATAACAATAGTATGCATTTTTGGTATCGTTGCACTAAACACCATGTATAACAATTCTTCCGAGAATTTTGCCGTACATACTTGACAAACTGACACAGAATGTTTTAGTCATATATATTTCTTACGAAACCGACATGTATAACTTGTAGGGATGAAATCATTTCAGATACATGTACATATAGATGAAATACTTACACAAAAGAACGAGTCGGGTCAACTAGACCGAAATCTGCTCTAAAATTGTTGTTCTCTAATATATACACTGCGTTGAAACTACTGGTTGGTGGAAGGTACTGAGGATTGATTGTTGCCAACCTATTTTGATAGCAATTCCCTAGCAAGGGATAAGAAATTCTCTTTTTTTTTTTAAATTTCCCACATGTCTGTATTCGTTAAAACTGGGTACCCAAATAAAAAAAAAGACTACAGCGGTCCATATTTATAATATTTTACACATTGATTTTGAAAAGAGCATCTCTTGGTATGGTACAGGTAGGTAGCCAAGTACGAAAATTCCCATATTATGAGTTTATTTGGTTTGTCTCCCCTTTTTCCCATTTCTATATTTTTTCAACAAAAATTCCCATAATATGGGTGAATTCCCACCAGGTTGGCATCACCGGGCTAGTAGCACCGTATATATATACGAAAATGCCACAAGCAATTATGATTGCTTGGGCCTGATAGACCCGATGCGTCCACTGCAGGGTTAAATACATCATTGTTCGATTGGGAACCATTTTGGTTGAATATGCTGATCAAGAATCGATAATGTCATGTCACCTCATTAACTTTCCATAAATAAATATCGTAAATGAGTTGAAACGCGAAATATTGAACTTGACCATGATAACGACAACTTCTAGAATTACTCGTGCGTATCTTTTGGTGTGTTGTCGTACACAGCTGATAATTTCAAATTCAAATTTATTACTAAATCATCGACAAAGTATATTTTCAACAATAATTGCCATGTTTGACATTTATAATTGAAATGATGATTTAAGGATCGTTTAACGCTTAATATACTTAATTATTTGTTTATTTATCATATGGCATGATTTTGATAGATCTGAGGGTCGTGTAAATATTATGTAAGTATATGCAATGTCGAGTTTTTGAAGAATGCAGCAGGGACAACTTAATTTAATACTTGCGCCTCTATGTAATTGCAGCTTGTGTTTGATGGCTAATTGATTCATTAGCCGATTTCTTATCAAAAAACCATTCATTGGCATTTCCAGTGCAGTCATCAGTAACACATGAATAAAACCTAATTAAAAACGAATGCAGGAAACATAATCAATTTTTTCCTGTAATGTTTTCGATAGCCCCTATGTCGTTTGCGACTTTGTTCAATTATATTGTGACGTGTGTGAGAACTAGTTTTTTTTTCTGTTTCAGACATCCATTGTTTCCTCTCCTGGCATTAATTTTTGAAAAATGTGAGTTAGCGACATGTACACCACGAGAACCTGGAGTAGCAGGAGGAGATGTGTGTTCGTCAGAATCGTTCAATGAAGATATAGCAGTTTTCTCGAAACAGGTAAGTGACAAAATCTGAAAGTTTTCATCACGAGGAGAGAGAATCCCAAAAAATCTGGAATAATGAATGTAACACTTCCTAGATTAACATACAGACAGTATTATCCTACAGACAGTATTAACCCTTTAGTGCCCAACCTCAGTAAAATTAATATAATATCAAATTTGACATTTGTTTTCAATTCCTATGTGTTCAACTGAGACCTATGAATTTTTTAAATTAGTGTACCTTACATGTGCGTAAAGTAACTTTTCGCACTTGTTAGGTTAATTACTATATTCTCCATTTGAACACAACACATTTACTGTGTTGTCTGGATGGCATACATTTTGGACTGCATACATTTCGCATATCCCACGATCTTCCTCATAAATAACCCAATCAGAGCGTATTTTCGAATCGGTCATCGATGTTATCGCGTTCATCTTCTTCTACATCAGTCAAAATGCTTTTATCTAGATGTTAATCTTCTAGTAGAATTGTATCCGCAAGTTACAACTCTTTATTATTCAGTGGTGAATCGTACAACCATTTGATTTTTCGCTGATCCATTGTGTTTTTATTTCCTGATGACGGTACTTTCGTGTCAGATGAAGAAAACGATATATTTTCACGATTATAATTGTAATTTGCAGTGACTAATTATTTCCTTATATTGTGGCCACATACAGATGTGACTACGCCACTGTTCAATAGAATGAAAAAAATTAAAACTCAGTGGTTCCGAAGAAATTAACATATACCTTGATTTTCCTTGTAAGTTTGACACACTGTATTTTGCGGGGAGGATGCATTGTAGGACATATACGTTGATAGAAACTGTTCACCTCAAAAGGGGGTAAGGATTTCGTATACGAAGTTTGTCGGTCCTATGCTGACGCACCCTGTATATCGGTCAGACAGGTAATACGTTCAACCACCGTATTCACGAACATCGTATTCGTTTTTCGAAACAGAAAACATATTCAACATACGCTGATAATATATCAGAAGGAAATCATAATTTTAATGACAATTTGTTGAAAAGGAATAAAACTCAACAAGTTGCAATCATTCTAAATTAATTCGAAAATTCATTAGTCCTATTTTAGTTAATGATACTAATACTAATAAATCAATTTCAATTGAATAACTAAAAAATCATCGCGAATAATAGGTACTTGAAATGTAAATTTCAAATTTGGGATATTAATGTCTCAATAACATGCGCCCATTCATTTATTATCAATTTATTAGTGATTCATTGATATCTATAAAAAATATGTGTATAATTCTACAATCTGAATTACCCATCCTATACATAATCAAATTGGTGCTAAAAAATCACATAATATTAAACGTTATTGATATTTTATAGCCAAGGTTTCATGGAAGTTAGCCGGTTTTAGCAATATTTCATAGCTATATAAGTTACGAAACCAATAGAAGAATTTAGTAAGCTTAACCTTTGGAAATTCATTCTCTGACGTTTGCTATTCCATCCTGATTTATATAAATGAATAGCATGATAGATAAAGCGGGATTATAACGTATCCTCAGCTTCCTGACTCACTTATGCTAGAAGGTAGGTATCTTTTATTACTGTGGTCTCAATAAAAATCCCAGTAACAGCTTTATAGAAGACATTAGTGGTCTCGACTTGAGACTCGGCCATATGATCGAATTACTTTTGGATAAGAGCTCAACGTTAAAGAGACATCATTAGCACAGTTATACACGTATCTATACGACCAGATGTGGCAATGGCGATATCAAAAATAATAAAGATAATATAAGTGAGTCGACTTGTCGTTTTTGCCAATTAACTCTATCTTGTTTGAGTTAATGCCAATTCTGACAGTCATTTTTTATGGGCCATACTGAGAAACACATTTTGGACGGCTGACAAACGAAAGATGCTATAAAAATCGTATATAGCCAGCAGCCAGCGATTTACACTGACATTTGAATATTCGGTTGTCGTTAATTTTATCGGTTTATAAGATAATTTTTATGGAATTCCTGAAAATGCATCGAATATATCTACATAAAATAGTCAACTACTAGTACAGCTACAGAATCGACAGAATTAAATATTTCTGGAAAAACTGTTCCAATTCCAATATTAATATTTATCTCAGTTTTCCCAAATTTGATTTTTTTGTTTTTAGTTTTGGGCTGTAGCTGACAAAAATACTGTGTTTTTTCATTGAGTTGATTTAATATTTTTGCAATATCTGTTCATATCTATCACATTCAATTATTGTTTTTTTTTTCATGAACTGTTATGTTATGAAACTTTTTTTGTTCGTTCTCCAAACCAAAAAGTGATTTTATTCTACGGGGCTGGTTGAATTATGACAAAGTTGCACAATTTTATGCCAAATACTTTCGAAGATAGGTATACGAAAATAACCGAAATTTTCTAAAACTCTTTAATTTTTTTTAAACTCATTCGAAAAAATTGATTTGAATGAATGACACTTCTTCGTGGGCACTTGTTCTTCCCTTCAAGTTGGCGTTTTCAAATTTAAAATCAGGCGTTTCATCTTCCCGATACCGTCATTAACTTATATTATTTTTAATTCGAACCTCAATTTTTATTTAATTTTCTCACACCTTGGGACATCCCAATATTATATTATTATACAAGTTTTATAAGACACTATATCGTCGCACACCTTTTTTGGAGTACGATGAGCGAAGCGAGGAGTGCTCTAAAAAAACTATAGTGCGATAATATGTCTTATAAAACGGTTATATTATACTGTTGTTGTTGCTCTATCAAAATTCTGAATTTCGTGTTCTAAAAATGACTGAAGAGGCAAACTTGAGTTGCACCCCTTCTGAACTGAGGGAATTTGGCCAAAGGGTTATAAATGATTTGTTGCCCATGAAACCTAGGCCAGCTTATGAAAAAGAATTCTACAATTTCCAAGTATGGTGTCAAAATCTATACCACCGAAGAAAAGTTAGCGATCTGGCTCTATTTTACACATATTTTCATGGACGATGCTCTTCTGAAATATCAACAATTGTTCCTCCCTTGGCAGTCCCCGCGAGATTAACCCGTCGAGTTGAGGCTGCGCACCCCTTCGTGGTCACTTTGGAGACCTGCAGAACATCTCTTTCCAAAGACTCGTTCATCGAACGAACAGCGAGGCTCTGGAACACATTGCCAAGGGAGGTGGTCCCCGAGGCATATAACCTCCAGAAATGTAAGAAGAACACCAATTCCTACCTTATTTCCCTTGGTTCTCACGATGTTCTCTGAACATTACAGGATATTCCTTTTCGTGGGAACCAGAACATAAAAAAAATATCTACTTGTTGAACTATATACCGCAATGGTTACTGAATAAATAGTTCTATTCTATTGGAATTAACACAATTTGAAAAATGACAAGAATCATTGCAGAGTATCTTGAATTACCAAATCCTGAAATATTTACAGGACATTGTTTCCTGCGTTCTAGTGTGTCCCATTCAGCAAATAGAAGCAATGAAATCCTCAGCGGTTGCTGAGCTTATTCTGTGAAAAGAAACATTTGAGGTAGGTAGCTCAAATGTTAAACGATCATTTATTTCCATTTATTTGAAATAAAAAACGATCATTCATTTCCATTTATTTAAAATAAAAAAACTTTTAGAAAATTGCGATTTTTTTTTCGTATATATCTCCGAAAGTATTTGGAATTTTCCAAGATTCAAAAAGGCATTTTGTTATTGGCATTAAATGCGCTTTGCCATAAGCTAACCCACCCTGTATCTCTTTCGGTTTACGAGATCCCAGCCACCCTGTAAGGAGTTTCAAACGTCAGAAAAAAATCTCTCAGATGACATTATGTCGTAATATCGAAGTTCACATGTTTATATTTCTCACACAAGTTTCAAGTATCTATAGATAATGACATAGTCACGATCGTTCCTTGTACAGCAATAATTGAAAGTGGCAGTGATGCTGATCGCCATTTGTTTACAGAGGTCAGCACAATATACATACTTATTTCACCTTGGACCAAACACTTTATTTTTAACAGCTTCGGCCGAATACTTTTCTGTCATTATCTTCATCCTTTATTCTCTCGAAAAATCACCCCTTACAGGCATACGTATATTAACATTGCCGAGTGTTTCTTTTGGTATTTTAATAACAGTTTTTAATTATCGCTCGATACTCCAAAGATTTCTTTAATAACACGCCCGTAGGGTAGTGATTTATTGATCTGCCAACAGTGTAAGCCCTTTTGGTCCACTTGATTGCTATGTACAGGATTCATCAAAAAATCGCGTGAGAAAACATTCTTGTAGTGGGATGGTTTGTGTTTTAGGACCACCCTGTATAAACGTGTTTTCTTTAATGGATTTCAATTTCAAAGCTTTGTGTCTCCAAACAAACTTATATGTTTTCAAATACTCCTAGTGAAAATTTAATGATTTTTAGATAATATTATATAGAAAGAACTTACAGTCACAACTCCACCACATAAAACAATTTAATATCCACCAACGGTCATGAAAAAAATAAATATTTCGAAGGATTAATCCTTCATCGTCAGCAACATTCAGTTATAGAAGAAAATCATCATTGGTAGAAAAAATAAAATTACAAAAATAAGTATAACTTATGAATAGATCATTTTTTTAAACCGCGTATAATGTGGATGAGTTGTTAGGAAACATTAATGAATTATTGAAAGGTTATACTTATTTTCATGATTTTGTTCCACAACTTCAAAACTCAAAGTCTCCTTTTTCATAATGTTTCCTGGAATCAGTAGGCCTTCAAAATTGAGGTATTGCTTCTTCAACTTCCTCAAGGGTTGTATCATCAGAAGCAGCATTACATTAATATCTTTTTGAATTTTTCCCAAACTTCACAAATTTCTCTCACTTTTAAGATTCTTGCGCAAATAAAATGCACTTTTACAATAAATCATCATCATGTGAAGAACCTAGCAATGATTTTTTCGACATCAACTGAGAATTCAGGTACTCCATTTGGTCCCAACAATAACCCAAGAACTATAGAGTTGTGTTTGACAGCATCGCGAATCTGAATATCGACATTATTAGCTTATTTGCCAATGGCTCCAGCATCAATGTTGCCAAATTAATAGTTTTTTTGATGTTGTTATATTCCAAAAACCACATTCATTTAAAATCAGATTTTTTGAGACATTTAAAGTAATTACTGAGGGGCGCTGATCTGATTGTGATTGCGATGATAATACATAGCGTGTTCTATTTGAAAAAAATGCATTTTCCTCAATATCTGAAAATTGTTGATTTGGCAACATTGCCCAGGAGTGAACATTGGTTGAGTTTCATAAAACCAATTTTGAATGAGGGCTTCGAACTGTTTTTCGGCAAAGGCTATCTGCCTGAATATAATGGCATGCCAGTTCTACATGTATCGATCCACCAAAATGGTTATGAGTTTCTTGTTCCGAAGAAATTCGATTTATCAATCGGAATATTCCTCATTTGAATACGATTATGCGGTTTCTTCATTATCCCCCCATATAAATATGCAAATGAGTCCGTCGAAAAACATCTGAATGTTGTTTTTTTTTTAGTCGGAATCTCGTACACAAATATGCAAATTCGAATTCAGAGAATCTCGTTCAGAGCTTATGAGAAATAGAGAAATCTCCTGAGACGAGCACAAAAAGAAACAAATTCTGAAATATGTCATCGTGTTCGGAAGATTAAACGCTAGGTGTTCCTTTTTTTATGAATCTCTTGGAGTTTAGCAATTGAAGTCGGTGTTATTTCCCGGCAAGTTGTCGAGCAACATCTTGCTGAAGAATGTCGGTTGGAAAATATGCGACTAATCAGGGCAATATACGATGCTCAAGCCGAGAAAAGACCATTTTATACAGGGTGTCCCAGAATTACGTTCGTATACTCCGGGTGGAAAAATAGGTGAAATTGTTTCCTTTGAGAGCAGTTTTCTTAAATTATATTTGTTACCATCAATCCTAGAATCACGAATGATGGTAATTTAATATTACAAATCGTTTCGGGGAACCGAAGATATGATCACTACCTATACAGGGTGTAATTTAATTGATGGCTGAAAATATAGGATATGATTCAGTTAATATGAACATATGCCATAAACCTCTTAACATTCGGACTATAGGGTGTTAAAATTGTATTTTCTCTTTCTTGATTAAAGAAATTTCCACATGTAAAAACCTGTCACGTTTATGAATACTTGTCAAAATAAGAAAGCAACGTAATCGATCAAATGTCACTATTTTAAAAAACGAAATACGGCACTAGCCAATTAATTCATAATAATTTCGTTGCATAAAAACAGTTTTTATTTTTTAGGCGAAAACGGTTTGTCGGACGGAAAAAAATCAGGAGGTTAAATTGTTGCAAAATAAATGAGGATTTCAGAAAAGAGTTTTAGTCTCGAAAAAACCAAGGACGTACAACATTTTTTTGAATCTCCAGGATACATCCCAAACAAACAAAACAAACAAAAAATGCCTATATATTGGTGCTCAGTAGGTGCATGTTAAATTTCATGAAAATATAATATAGAACAGTATTGAAGTTATATTTAGAAAACGACCACCCTATAGCTCGAAAGTTAAGGGGTTTAGGGCATATAATCATCTGAACTTTTCTTCTTGAAATTAGCTAAGGAAAAATATTCTCCATTCACAGCTACCAATTTAATTACACCCTGTATAAATGCCCTAAATTTGTTTGTTCCGATTTACGATTTGAGTCTCATTTTCAGTTTGTGAGATTTCGCCAATATCCATTGTATAGATATTTTCTCATCAAATCAACATCACATTCAACTCAGATAGAACAACACCACCTAAAATGCAAAATTATATAAAAATTATTACCTCAACCTCTACCATATCATAATAAGAAACTTCCAAAATGATTGTAAAATGTTTTTTACATTATAATGAGAGCATATTCATCACGTAAAAGTGTTTGAAGAATCGCATTCTGCTATACTAAAAATGAGATGAATCTTAAAACAAATTGGGGCATTTTCTACAAAGGGCTGTATTACCCTTGCGAAGTATTTTCGGACACACATGTTGATGGAATCATTATTTTTCATTTTTATCTGATGTATAGAGTTACCTATTTCCTGATATTAAACGAACTTTATTTTGGGACACCCTGTATAAAATATATTTAACGATGCCAGGTTCTTAACAAAAAACACTAACTGGATTAAATTCCTTTTAGCCCGTTAGTAGATGATTATTACTTATTTTTCTAATATCTATATTTATCTTGAAATTGCTGGGTTCGAAAATTTATCATTCGAAGAAGGTTGTAAATCATACCTGCTATAGAACACCCGTCCCAAAAGGTTTAGGGCAGGTATAAGATTTTGAAATTTACTGACTTTTCATTACCTTCTGTCAATGGTTGATGGGCTATTCAACTTGTTTCTGAAATTCCTATTCTGTTCAGAATCGAACAGTTACAATGTTGCGGATTTCGTTTCAATTCCCAGAACCCTATTATGGCCTCAACAAAATGGAAAATAATTTATGTTAAATCGAATTTTCTAACTTTGGACATCTGTATTTAAACAAGACTCGCTTGTCTTTTGTTTTTACTGAAATGATTTATGACAGTTTAGTTTCAAGTCATATACAATACATACACATGTCAAAATACCAATTAATCTGAAAATATATTTTTTTAAGGGTTGAATGGAAATGAAAATTAATGTTTTAATTGTGACTTCTGAGGTTATGTGATATTTCCTGAAATATTTATAACTTTCTAATAGGTACACTGTAATAGTTTTTGTCTTCAATAGTTCATCATTGAATTGGTCCACGATACGTCGAATAAATAGTGACGTCAGTTTTTATGCTGTTTCGTTATTGGTCAGATAATCTTCCATTTCCACTCATGAGGCAAGGTTGTCAAGTCACCAATTATAATCAATTTATTTATCAAGAAGATGTTAGAGTCCTGTCGTTGAATAAAACATAATAGGAAAAACCCATGATATTATAGTTCATTCTTGACTTTTTTTGGCAACCAGCATGTTCGAATATTTCTTATTCTCTATAACAAAATATCTTGTAAATGTTGGAGACTTGGCGACTTTGTGCTGAATGCTAAGAACTGACAAGACCACGTCCACAAGTCGTGCGCCGTGTTGTCACGTTCACCGATTTAAATGCCCTCTAGTGTGAATTAATATAATTATTATTTACACAAAATTCATTACAAGCAATATGTCACAATTCATAAAGGAACATTTTGAGACAATTGAATTTTTATTGCTAATAAGGAATATTTCCAATACTCAATCGAGAATTTATGAATTATTGAATACCTAACTAATATTTCTGAAGTTCCCAATCGCGTATTTGAACACAAGGCAACTGTGCTACGGTGCTACTACCTACTTAGGAAATCATGGGGTCAATTTTCACTGGCGGTAGCACCTAAAAATCAACCGAAAAATTCTTAGAGAATATGAAATTGAAAGGTATTTGAGTGAGGATTCTATTTGAGAAATAAAAAAAATAGTCCACTCGATTGCTTGCTTATATAGAATTATTCCCAAAAACTTACGACCTCCAGAAGTTCAAAACAAAAAAAGGATACTTGCCTCATTTCCCTATACTTATCCTTCCTGGAAATATATTAAGGATTCACCTTTGTGAGATCCAAAATTAGAAGAAAAAATCCGTCTTGTTTCCAATTACTCCTTGAGCAATATGGTAATCTAGAACGCATAAAACTCGAATGGTAACTGGATTCGAGAAAAAAAACCACATTCGTACCGGAGTTGACGTTTTAATTAAACTTTTTCCAGTGGCACTAACCTCAACAAGGAAAATGATACACATTCAGAGCGCTGACTATATACGACTCTGATGCAACGTAGTTGGACAAAAAGGATTCCCAACAAGTTTGAAGTTGACTATTCATATTGAGTATTTTTCTATCACTTTATTGGGCATGTCGGCATCCTTTGATGGAAATACCGTTGCCCGTTAGACATGGGACTTGTAACGTGTATAATGTGTAATTTGTCCCGGATCATTGGTGACTCGTCAATCGGGATGTTTAGCTCCATTCCAGCACTCGGTTATAGAGAAATGTTGATAATTTTGTAATCACTTTAATCACCTGGACGAGAATAAGCTTTGGCCGCGGTCGTTTCGTTTTTGATACGTCGCGAAGACGTCAGGTCTCTTTGATGTTCCACCGGAAACATTTTCAGAGATTATTTCATAAAAATGGCGATAATAATGATGCATTATCTAGAATTATATTCATTAGGCGGGGAATAAGAAGTTATAGTATGTTGGGATGCATTTTCCAAAGCATTCCATCGTATTTGTGTTGACATTCTCAGTTTACCCTCAGCTTTAATTAACTTGACAACAAATTTTAGTACATTTGTTGTATTTTGTATGGAAAGTACTCTGTTAGCTCAAGATTTGAGGCGGTGAATACAAAAAAAAACATGTAATTGAAATTGAAATATTTCTCTCCAAGCGGCAGGGAAAGAGGATTTTCTCTCACACCTAATATGCAGGAAAGTTATACTTTCTCTGCCTTGGCAGGACAAGTTTGTTCTTATGCAACGTTCGAAGAACACAAAATGATGGAGTTTCCATTAGAAACATTACACAAAATTGGTTTCATAACATTTGGAGAAAAAATGTAGATTGACTGCCTTGACTGAATTTTTATCCTCGCTACGCTCGGCTTTGAACTATCAGCAGCGGCAGTCAATATAATACTTTCCTGTCTAGTAAAACAAATAACTATTGTTCCAGTTCGACAAATTGAGAGAGAACGTCAATTCTCAATTTCATAGGATTTTTATTTTTCATGCTCTCCTATGTCCATTTTTTCATGTTCATAAATTATCTGAGAATATTCCTTTTCAGTAGTTTAGATCTTTGAAATTACCTACTGCTCTGGTGCAAAAAATATTTCAATCCTTGATTAGAAATGAGAATGAATTTGATTCGATCGCTAAAAAAGTGTTTGCACTAACTCTGCTATTTTTTGTGATTTGCTTCTCTAGCTCTATCTCTAACAAGAGTGCAAATTAGTCATCAAACATGGTAACTTTTCTCCATTGTTGATACATCACCATTACTTACAACTTCAGAGCATTTTGTCGAACCGTTCGAATATTTCAAACCTGGTGACTCAACAAAAATACCTTCTTCAATTTTTCCTTCACTAAGCCTTGGGAATATCTCACGCAGGTACTGAAAAGCTGGTTCTATTCAATATCACCTTCATTCTTGGTGTGGTTACAGCACGCCAAAAATATCATCATCATCATCAGTTATATAATATTAACAATCTAGAATTCTAGAATGACATTGTAATAATGCGCGATAAGAAAAAAAAAGTGTTGCCTATCAACATATACAGGGTGTTTCAGAGTTGTGGTAACAAAAGCATAGAGGAGATTGCTCTCAACATGAAAGAAAGTTCATATATATGAACATGGGACCCAAAATGCTTCGTTTCCGAGATGATAGGGTATCCAAGTTTGAGGAAAGAGTTTTTTATTGATATCTTGAAAACGCTCGAGCCATTTTGAATGAAATTCTTATGGTTTATTTATGTACAATTATCAGACTTTCTCTGGACCAATCAGATTTGATTCATCGAGCAGGTCGGCATTTTTTGTAGAAACAAAAAGTCATTCTGTGATTTTTTTCGTTCTCTTCTCGAATATTTAGATAAACCCACTGAGGATATATCTTTTCTGTCTCTTTCTATTTTTTCGTATTTTGCTTCGTTTTTGCGGAAAACGGAAAATACCATACCTCGACAGATCTCTGAATTTCTGAGGAAAAATAAAAAATGCTCAAGTATTTTCCAAAAATCTATTGCTCATTATTATTTATGAAAACAAAAAATACATAAAATGCAATACTCTCTCTAAAATATATAGGATCCTCAAATTTTGTGAGAAATATTTCTACAAGATATTGATGTAGTATTCTTGGACTCTTGTTCATAAGAACTTCTTTTCATATATTTTGTTGAGAGGAATCCACAACTCTGGAACACCCTGTATATTAATCATAAAATTCATCTGTAAAAACTCATTTCGGAAATGAAAATGGAGGATTCTTGTGTTAGTTTCCAAAAACATTTCCATGATTTTCCGACCGAGCGGGTGCGTTAGCCCATATAAAAAATAACTAATGTCTGCCACTGATTCTGTCGTTCGTTTGCTGTTACTACGGCCAACATGTTCACTGGGTTTTTGTCGGTTTGGAAACCACGGCACACCACGGTTACTAATTAAATCAATTATTTATACCGAATTCCGATAAAGTGTGTGTTTTTAGCGAGAGACGAGTAAGAGTGGGTGTTTTTGATGGCAAATTAAAACCACATGGTGTACCCTGCTCGGTCTGCATAGTTTCTAGCATCAGAATTATCCAGTTCCCGTGCCAACTATGCATAGCAGAGCATTCTCTCGATCTTCTGTAAAAAACTGAACTTTTTCGGCAACGCCATATTTTTTTTATCCAATGAATATTCAAAGTAGTATGGTCCACTAATATCTCATCCTCATTTCATATGCAGGGCCAATCAACGTTTTATAAAAATGGATCGTAGATTACTATATTATTATGCAAGTGGTATGTTGTATTTCATTGGATGAATATATGATTAGAGCACTATTATGCAGATTATCGAGAGTTTTTTAACGTTGTGGAAAATTTATTCAATATTAATGGTTGACTGCGGAATAAGTGTCCAATTTTGGACCATAAAGGATATGATTACCTACATGAGCGGTTTGAACTGCACTATAGGCGATCAAAAATAAGCGAAATTCCTTCTTACAGATATTCAACTATAATTGAAACTACATTGAACGTTTGTATACATTCAATGGTTCCGGTTTATTGTTGATTCTGAATTTGTCAGTTTTTCATTGACGTTTAAATTCTCCAGCATATTATAGATTTTTGAATTATTATGTTATTTGTTTTGATTTTGTTTTTCGACTCACATAACTGAAATGGCATTCAGCGTACGGATATGTATCACGCTAAATGATCTATTAATCACGGATTGATGATCTGTGATTTATTAAGAAATTTGACGCGTTATACCATGGCAATACAATTTCTTAAACACATTATACCATGGCAACAGAGTTCTTTAAACATACCTTCAGTCGTTTGAGTCCTACCCTGTCCGGCCTGTTAATTGTAGGAACTGTCATATATGTCATTTTGAAATTTTGTTGCAGGTTGCAATCAGAATTATTCAAACAATTTCTGTTCGTATCATTTTTCTTCATTAAATAACCTTATTGTATCGTATACCCGAACATATAAGTTCAATTTCGTCTACCTTAATTGGTGGAGATGGTAATAATTTTGACCCATTTACCGTTATATGGTTATGTAACCTATACGTTTCTTCATCTGAACAAACTTCGATCTCCGCATAACTACTAAATCCTAATCTTTTAATACAACTTAATGGCTGTTATTGCAAGGCGGAATAATCTTTAAATTGTCAATTTAATCCAAGATAAAATAAAAAACGTCAGGCTACCGACGGTAATTTAATGTTAATTTAATACAATAAAACACTCGAGTTTATATTACTAACAGAATTGTGTCTATAAGGAATTAGATAATTGAAGCTGGATTTCCATCTGGAATTCTGAACTTGCCTATAATGATATTGTTACAATAAAAATGCTAGGTTCTGATGTCCTCATGCTAAGAAAAATAATGGTTTGTCGAGTGGTTTGTAGATTGTATTATCATGATACTATAGGATAGATAGAATCATCAAAAATTACGTTTCATTTCTAATTTTAAATGGGAAACCTGCTTATAACCGTCTTGAAATTATCTTTTCAACCATGTATCAGGTATGATATTTGTTTTTCAATTGGCTGTAAAATTACTTGCGGTGGCTGTGACTCGAATTTGATAATCTTTTGGTTCTTTATGGTGACTTTATGTGGCTCAATTCCTAAGTCACTTTAGACCCTCGGTATATACACTATAATTCTGGCAGCGCAGAAGACTAAAACATCTTTCGTGCGGCCAAGTCACTGAATAGGTAAAAATATTAAGGATACCCCCCATGCAGTAATGAATTTGCGCCTTCGAAGTGCTCACCTGAGGTTAGGTTAGATATTTGTAATTTTCATTCCATCATCTAAATAATCCAAGACTTACGACTCCCAGAAGACGGATTCTAATAATAATCAATATCCAAGGTACTGATAAAGTTTCATGTCCGATTGTTGAATATTCTGTGTCCTAGTGACATGAAAACATCATTTGGGTAACCATCAATGGTGTTGACAGTAAGTGCGACTAGTGGATCTTAAGATATTTTGCTATGGTATTGTGAGCAGGAATTTTATTTATTGGCAGTTATACTTATATATGTCTTTGAATTGTCAAAGTAGTACTATGCGATTTTTCAAAATTCACATGTAGTTTTATTTGGTTTCCACGAAAACCCGTTTATTTCGTCCGTCAGGACTAGTGAAATTTGAGTCGAATAACACAAGAAAAAATCCATCACGTATCGTATTCGCTTCGCGAGCTGTCATCGAAGTGTCAATTCATGTCGCATAGAGCTTTCGACTTGCGAAGCACGTCCCGCTAGAAACACACAGTGTGTCACTCGCCGTTGATGCCGTCCAGCTAATTTACTGGGCCCGAGTAATTAAAAGGTGGCGATTAATGACGACAAGAAACGATCGGCAGCCAATTCGAAGTGCGAGAGCTATTCGACCTCGAGCCAGTCGGGAACAGAACAATGCAGTTCCGATGTCCTTACATGGCAACGCCGCCCATCTCAACATCTGATCGTCGACAGACGGGATTTCAGAGAGAGATTTATTTTGATTATTTCTTTTGCGAGTTCTGCGGAAAAGATACATCACATGTGTGAGATCCCTGCCTAATGCACAGGCAATAAAGAACGAACAGATCTAATGCGTGAATTCAATTCAACTGAACAGAACCCATGATCATGAAGGCATCAATTTTTTGATAATCTAAAATATAGTGTACCTGTACTCCGATGAAAACACCATTTGAATACCCTACAATAGCAACTGTGACAATATAGGCAAGAACTCACATGCGTGAATTCAATTTGAATATGCGGATAACTTGAATTTTTTTTATGTTCTGGTTCCCACGAAAAGGGATATCCTGTAATGTTCAGAGAACATCGTTATATGCTTCGGGGAACACCTCCCTTGGCAATGTGTTCCAGAGCCTCGCTGTTCGTTGAATGAACGAGTCTTTGGAAAGAGATGTTCTGCAGGTATCCAAAGTGACCAAGATGTCTCAACTTCGACGGGTTAATCTCGCGGGGACTGCCAAGGGAGGAACAATTGTTGATATTTCAGAAGAGCATCGTCCATGAAAATATCTATAAAATAGAGCCAGATCGCCAACTTTTCTCGTAATCTCTTTTCCTGTGTTGCCAGCTGTTTTATTTGGAGGCAATATCAAATAAATATTTCCCAATTTAAAATCGATCCAACTGTGAACTGGTGAGATGTGATATTCAACTGCTGTTTTTACTATAAGTAGACAATCTTACAGAAAATACAACAGAAGGCCGAGTTTTTATGCGTACGCCGATGATACTATACCATGCATGATTGTGGCTTCCCCAAGTCCTGACGAAAAGGAGAATAAAATGAAAACAGTCATTGATGAATTCGAAGCATGGTGTAGATGTAATCATTTGATAAACAACTTGGATGAAACAACGTTCATTCAATTATCAAACAGATACTATCGCCCACTTCATCTTGATCCGCAATTAGAATTATCAGACTGTACAAAATTCCTTGGATTATAAATTATCTTTCAACAAACATATTGAATACCTATGCACAACACTGAAAAAAACTTATCACGCATTTCTAACATTGAAGTCGAATTTCACAAATCATAATCTTCTGGACATTTACTATGCATTGGTATATTCCAAAATAAGTATTCTTTTACTCCCTCAATTTCTCGATATATGTTTGCTCTACTATTCATGCGGTATACTTTGTTTGTATTTTGTTTTTGTTTTCGGCGTGTCACATGTACAATTTGTGTCAAAAATGACAAAATAAACTTGAACTTGAACTTACTCAATCGAAACATTGAATAAAATGCAATTAGACAATAAACAAATTCAATGTGACAGAAGTGTCGAATTGATTTTCGATTTTTCGTTCAGTTAGGTATTGGAGTTTATTGAACTTCTGCATGACGCCTTTGAACTGTGAAGGTTCTGGAAGACAGTTTATCTTCTCCTTGGAATTATTCATGTGAGTGCCTATATATACCTTGTGGAATAAGTAAGGTATACATATATCGGGAGAGAATGTGAGTCACAAACGCTGGGGAAATGGCTCTTTAATGGTTATGTGGTCGTGTAAAGCGGGTTAAGAAGGGTATAGAATGCGATTTACGAATAATGGCCCATAACTATTCATCACTCGGTAGATTTGTTTACAAGCGTTTTTCACGGTGATAAAGAGTAGAGGGTAAAAGCTGAATTCGCGGATATTGCAAATCACAATTTGGAATCATAATGATTGCAGCTTATAATTGACTCATATATAAACTTACATGGAAACAAAGAAAATCATCTGATTAACAAGATGAATCCAACTCATAAAATACCTGCTAAAACATGTGTTTTATTGTATTCTAAACTAGCAGGGGAAATATAAATTTTAATTCCAAGGAAATAGAGACACAATGATTTCCTAATTATTTTAATGAGATCGAAGACAATAGAACCTTAACAAAATTTTCACATAAACTACTTCATTTATTTCTAATTATATCATGCATTTTTTTTGTTTTGAACGAGAATTACATCAGGAACTGTTTTTCAAATGGATTAAAAGTTTTGTTTGGTATGTACATACCGGGTGTTTCAGAGCTTTTGGGCCAGTAGGTATATCTGGGATATCTTTATAACATAAAACATGGAATGTAATATATTCGAGGGAAAGCTCTTCAATGCAATGAAATCGAATCAAACAATCCATACTAGACTAGAAACCAACTTAACTTTGGTTTTTCGCATTGCACCCCCATATTTTTTCGGTTCATCATATAGGTACCATAAAACTTTCCATTTTCAATTTAATTCTCAATTAAAAATAAATTTATCCTCGGATATCTCAAATAATTTCCATAATTTTTATGGAAAATATCAATTTTCCTTTGAATGATCGTTTGAAATGACTGTTATGCTACTTATTAAACTTCATGGGTAACTCTGACTTTTTCAAGGAATAAATGGGTGTGATTGTATAACAAGCCTACAAATCATTCACACATACTAAATGTAGTATGATAGTTGTTTGCGATTTTTTTCATATGACATGTATATGAAATTATCCCAAGAAGCAAATTATAGACGTAAATATACATATCCAAATGTCAAAAAACCATCAGCTCTGTCATTTAACGGATCGAACTAATATAACCATCACACTTCACGGCTTTCGCGTTGCTCGAAATTACAAGGAAATCACCAAAGATATCACAGAGATGCTCACGCTATATAAGATGGAAGCTAAACTAAAATGATGGCCCACGCGCATGACAATTTTATAATCATTATCAAACGAATTATTATAATTACCAAACGAAGAACAAAATGAAATATTGCTTGTTATCATTTTTATAACGTGGATTCATAATGAACAAATGTATATCATAATAAAGAAACACATAAATTTATTCTATCGATTATCAATGCGTTAATCGAAGTTATAGATGAATTGTAAATTATTAAATGATGTTCACAATGAACAAATTTTAATATTCCAGTAATAAATCATTCATCGTTAATAAAGCAAAGAATCAGGTACGATTTTGATAAATGAGCTCATCTGATTATGAATATGGCTAATTAATCATGAACAAATTTGACGTTAACAAACATTTGATAATCATTACTAAGATCTTTTTTTCGGTGCAGCATTTCGCAATTATTTTTCACAAATCTTTTCAATTTTAATCTGAATTTTGATTCATTCCTTAGATGCCAATTGAATGACAAGAGTAAGGGTTGGTTTCTAGTAGATTGTTTGTCACAAGGGTGATTTGATCTCCGGGACAGCCGGCATAAGGACACATTTTCACATCAAATCCTAATAGAAGAACATGCCATTTTGAAATTCGATCAACTATGTGTTTTTTCGAATTCGGGGTTTTATTTTCGGTCAGCATCCGATTTCATCAGCCAACCTTATACTGTAAGGGATGCAAAACATTATTTCTTCCACACGAAAACGCATTCGAATCAACCCCCGATGTAACCGGAAACTCTCCCCCATAGATCTCTCGACAGCTGAATGTGTAAATTTGCCTAACTATATTTATTTATTCCACCATTATAATTCGTTAAATCGTACATTCGAATTCATAACCCTGATTTAAGCGAACCGTTGAGTACAAACAACAGGGAGCTTTCTAATTACAAAGTCAAAATGTTATCGTCTATCTGGTGGGGTAGAGATGAGCTTTTGATGTTCACTTTAGGGACCTCGGAATATGCATATAAACGGGGCAAGAGCCATCGCTTCAAACGACGTTTAAAAATTAGTAAAATTTTCAATTATAAAGGACCTTTTGCAATTTCACATCGGCTTGAACATATTCACCAAAAAAAATCTGTAATTTTCATTACACGAATTACTATAATATAATGTAATCGATTTGTTTTCAAAACTGCGACATTCAATACAGTTAGTATTTTTTAATGAAACAGGAATGAATGATATCCATTGCTTCTGCTCAAAGTTCAGGTGGTAGGTATTCTATGATATAGCTATATATATACCATTAATAGGAATAAGCATTTGTATTTTATTTATTCAATTCCATTGTTTATTTATTGAAGATTAAAATGGATGATATTTTAAATTCTCATTTGTGGCATAAATAAAATATCAAATTCTTCATAAATTCACCTATATTATGACATAATGAAAAGAATAATCAAATCGGACTTTAACTAACAAAGTTGATGGTGAACAAATTTCATCAATATTTTGACGATATATACAATATAGCTGCTTCATTTTTGATATGTAAACACCCAACCCAGGATATGCTCGTGAAGCGGAAGCAGTGCCACATGAAAAAATAGCATCTGTCAAGCCATTCATGACATTAAAACAGATACTTAACTTTATTGCGTATATCTTTTCATTTTTTCAAATTTATGACCTCATAAAATTCCCATCGAGACAATAAATTCCAGCAACTGACTCTTAAAGACACATTTTATATGTACCTACTGGTAAGTAGGTATATATACCTAGTCAAAATACCCTTCCTATTTAGAAGCCCGTAAAATGGGCGTAACGTCCCAAACTGAGAATAACTTTCTTTTGCTTATCGATGACTTTAGAATATCCTAGCCGAGATTATTTCGGGACAGATGTATTTCGGAGAAAAAGCAGTTTTAAGGGTGGTGTCGAGATAATTTAGGTACTGCAGAGAGCAGTGAACCTACACGAGAAATATTCCATTTCAACTTCCAACCCCCTTCGTGAATAGACTGGGAGACCTTGAGGAATACTATCAGGCCACATGGTACGGTAGAAATTCGACACCAGGATTCCTTGGAAGTAAATCGACAAAAAATAATACTAGCACTCGAATGGCTCTAATTTCACACCACGATGTTTCAATTATGAAAAGTGATTTGAGAACATTTGGAGTTGAAGACAGGAAGAATTGATATTTTCGTCACATATAGAGAATGCGTATTCTCAATGTATTTCTTTATATATAATTAATTATATCCATTATATTATATAATATCCATAACCCTCAACACTTCAGCATAATAAATCTGATAATTTTTTTTTTCGAAAACTTGGGTTCTATATCTGGCTCTGGTTTTTATTTTAGGGATATTGAGAAGATACACAATGATATTTATTTTCGAAAGGTAAATAATACTATACCTACTAACTGAAAGGTTCGATAATATGACTTGATGGACTTCGAAGTTTCCTGGCTATTTGCCACTTCGAACATTGAATTATACTTATCTGTTGAACATCCAAAAAGGAAGTAGTTGTTTTCTGTTAAATATTCAGAATGATATTTTGGGCATACACATATTTTTATCTGAAGGAACATACAAATTCTCAACTTCAGAAAATTATGTTTTCAAATTCTTATCGTGTGTGTTCAATTGATATAATTCAATGTGCGTCGTAGCATATAGCCAGGAGAGTTGGTCTACTTCAGTTGAATGCAAGTGATTCTACATAACAATATTTTATCCAATTTCAGCTAGTTTTGAATCATGCTAAAAGGTATATTCGAATATTTACGTATTCGAATGAATTTCCTCCAAACCCCAAAATGATAATCAAATCGAAACAAAGTTGGTAAAGTTAGTCAACGAAAGATACATGGTGTAAACATGCGTTGACTAAGGTGTTTGGTTCGAATTTGGTCAGATCATCTTGGTAAGCATACCAAATATCCATACTGTATAAACGTGGCCTATTATTTCTCGAGTATAATCACTGGTCAACGACTGTCGATGTTAGTGCTTCCATACCAGGTCAGATTAAAACCAGACAAAGCCGAGCATTTAGGCACACCAAAAAGATTCCGAGTCAACTGACATCACTGACAAGGCCACAATGACGTGCAATGACTATCGACTACCTCCCGTGCGCAGATTACGGAGTTTAGATGCTCTTTTCGCAGGAAACCCCGCAGAGGTCGCCACTCAAAAAATCACCAACAATAACAGAGCCAGAGCCAGGCCAGTTATCGGGCCTGCATCTAGGGCACAATGCAACCCCCGAAGGGGGTCGCCAGATACAATGAGGTCCTACAGGGTGTGCGCATACACGGTCCCTAACTAAGTTCACGCATCGCTAAGTGATCGAACCCAACTGCCCATTTGCATCACAACGAGAAGTCACCTGAGCTGAACAAGAAAAGACCAATTTTTTACATCTGTCACGATTTTTACGCTATCCGAATGAATGGAGCCAAATTACAACGTATTCACTATTGTGTTTTATGTATCTGATCGGAGGACTGGTATTATCGGGTATAGTTTGATCGGGAGTCGTAATGGATATGACTGAACCGTCATTTTTCATTTTGAGAGGCAAGGCGTTTCAACACTTGCCACTTTGGATGGATTTGACTCGAGGTTTCATCATTATCGAAGAAAAAAGTAAAGAAATCGAAAGATGTAATCCATCTTCATCAACTGCAACTTTGTAGATGTATACCTACGCATGGTGACTAGTGAATTTTTATTTTTCTCAGTTTCTTTAATATCTCTTGGTCTATTTTTTTTTCTGGTTCATTCTGGAATTGAAGTATACTATTGTATACATTCTATCAGAAGCTTTCATTTCCAGTCCGAAATGTATCCATAATTTACATCATATACTGGGTAATTAAAATTCGAGAGCCATCATTGGGATATCGGAAACTATATTTTTTTTTATCGCTTGGAGCGCACGAAAGGGAATCCCTATAATGTTCAAAGAACATCGTGCGTTCCTAGGGAGGATAGGGACAGGAGGTAGGTGTTGAAATTTTTTTTGAACTTTTGGAGATTATATGTTGGTGGGAATACTTCCACAGGCAATGAATTCCAGAGCCTAGCCGTTCTATGGATGAAAAAATTGTCTAAAAAATTGATATTTCTTTGATCTGAGCTGGATCACGTTGAATAAGTATCTCAAGTCGAAGCTATACGATCCAACCTAACAGATATCAAAATCCCCGCAGGAGAAGAATATTTTTTAATTTTTGTTTTCCTATATACTTTGAAATATGGAAATGTTGAAGAAAGGGGCTGGACTTTTTACTTTTGATTCAATCAATACTGAAATTACCTACTTGCTATGACTTCATGCATGTGTGGCGCCAAAATATACATTCATAGTGTTTACCCGGTTTTATGGTTTCTACGGCAGCAAAACAGTTGGCTACTTTCCCTAATGTAGGGGTTGCGTATTTGTTCTGGAATACACGTATACAGGTTTTATTATATTATTATATCTATCTCGCGGGTAGGCAGTATGTTTTATTATTTGATATCAACAGCCAGCTTTATCAGTTTGATTACCTTATCGCCTTCGATAAACACAAAAACACATGTAAAACATCTTCAAATTTCATATTACACTCGACCTGGCGATAAGGGAATACAGTGAAACTGCTGTATTTCGAGGGGACGTTATTTTTTTATGTTGTTAACAACGAACCACTTGACTTCTATTCAATTTAGGCTATATCTACTTAAACGAACATGGAGTTAGAAACAAATGTGACTCATATAAAAACTATTTATTCGTGGGGAAAACATCAAGAGATTGTTCGAACTCGAAACTTGAGCTACCCCTAGTAATATACCGAGTGTCCCAGAGCTTTTAGGCCAGCATATAGGTATCTGGGTTATCTAACGTACAAAAATTTTCAAAAAATTGTGGTGTTCATGGGAGCAAGAGCTCTCTGTGTCAAACAATCTGTTAGATAACCATATATCGGCTGGCCTAAAAGCTCTGAGACACCTTGTATAGGGTGTTTCCGAAATTGAGGCAACAAAAAATGAGCTGTGGTATATGAGACACAGAATTTTTTTAAAAAATGTGCGGTCTTTATGGTATTAGGATCAATTTTCAGTACATGTTCAAGACATACTGAACTTGCTCTTTCATCCAATCATGCGCAGATTAAATTTGTTCACGTAAATAGTTTTAAAAAAAATTGTCCTAAAATTCTTGTTATGCGTCATTCAGTTGCCATCTTACGAGCAACCCTCAGAAGCCTTCAAAAGAGACTTGTGCGAGCAAGGAATGACGATGAGGGTCTTACCCTTTAACGTGTGATCCCAAACACTTTTTTAGACCATCAGAAAAATTTCTGCAATCGGGGATTTGAACCCACGATGGGCAAGCGATCGCCATAGAAGAATACTAACGCTTCAATCACGCGGCTGCCTGACCTCTAATACAAACTTCAAAAACATTAAAAAGTAATAATATTATTGTCAGATTCCGTATAGAATCACGACACGATACTCTGAAAAGATGAAATAAAATTGAACATGACGAAAGTCTCCAGATTCTGGCTGATGTGATTTTATATGTTGACTACTTATTCGTTGGTCCTGATATTTGTACAGCGCATGTATTCCTGAATTATTCACAGTTCCACCAGCAATATATAGCCTCTAGACTTTCAATATCTGTACTTCTGGGAAATTGTTTTGACATCCAGTGATCCAGTGAAGTTTTCTGAACTATCCATGCCCATTTGTGCAATATGTAAAAGTTATCTGTGGAGAACGTTCGTGATGTCAACGCGAAAATTCGAATCATGCAAAGGAAATGTTTAGCATTCAATGATGCGTTTCCACTGCAGGAATTTCTCTGAACTGCAGTAATTTTGCAAGGAATTCCAAACAACGGGAATCCTAGGATGCAATGCTCAGCTAAAATTTCGTAATTGAAGTAATATTGCCTATAGTGCGGATTCCTCACGCGCATTCATGTCTTGCCTTTTATTTATTCAGCTATTAGTATTCTCATATTCTGGCGTTTGCTCACTTGCTATTCAGAGCCTTCGCCGGAGATATGCAGATTCTTATTAAAAAAATATCAGTAGTGAAAACGGTATGAATGTGAATGACAACTCGAACACGCTCACGCACAGTCCCACAGTAAACATTCAACTTCCTTTACAATAACACAACATGGGGTTCATAGTTATTGGAAGTATTTGCCTTAGTTGATAACATTCCTGGTCGTGTTGTTGTGTTTGCTCAAAGTATTCGAATAGTCTAGCTCGATTTTATTGCATGATTTTTTTTTCTAACGAGCATGCGGTCTTCTCTAGATGGTGTTTTAACGAGAATGTTGAACGTGTTTTTGACACTTAAAAATTAGAAAAAAAAATCTGAGGAATTATTTATTTGTGAATAAATAATGATTATGCAAATTCTCATTATGTTGATCCATTGGCGCCCACAGAGAGAGGCCGTATCCCTTCTGAGAATTTAGCACCTCTCACATTTAAATATTTTTATTGTTTTTGGAAACAATGCTACCAATTACCAGAATTGATGAGTTTGATGGTCAATGAAATGAAAATATATCAATATTAGAGTAGACAGACGAACTCGACAAGCCCAGTCAGCACATCCCTTCGTTGTCAACCTTGAAATATGTGTCTCTGGAATTCATTGCCTGTGGAAGTACCTCCAAGAACTTATTATCTCCATAAGTTCAAAACAAATTCCTATACTCTCCCTACCCTCCCTACGTACGCACGATGTTTTTCTTACATTATATAGGGATTTCCTTTCGTGCGCTCCAAGCGATAAAAAAAGACGTAAACAATACTGACAGTTTCCAAATTAAAGTGATCTCTCTTGTTGCACACAGGGTGTCTCTAAAAGGTCCTCACAAAAACCTACCATATTTTCCTCAGAATGAAAAAATCCGATGCAAGTAAACTCATCTCATAATGAAACTCCTTAATTTCCATTGCGGTATTGAAGTTTTAGATGATCATTTAGTGGAAAAATCAAGTTCGATGCCCATGGAATTATAAATACTCATCATGATCATGATATATGTTTTATTGCCATTTGCCATGTTTTAAAGAATTAAGCAAAAACCATTTGAAAATGGTATATCTTCGGACTCGTCAATAGCGCCGAAACTGAATACTTAAAATGCTGGTCTGAGAAATATGTGGTAGGTATAAGTTTCTATGAGTTATCGTATAAAAGACCTTTCACAGACATCCTATCTATTTCATATTCAGTTCTGGTATACATGGAGTGAGTCAAAATATGCACTTGTGATCTCACTCTGGTAAAAATCCGATCCGATCCAATTTGAAGGTATTTGGACGTGAATGAAAAAATGTCTATGAGTTCCTATATGAATTAATTTACATGGTGATCCGATGTACATAGAGACTTATGAAAAAACATCACAAACGATAAGATTTCCACAAAATTCTCAAACACACTACAATGTTCGCTAACACAGTAGCTTCGTCAGGTGATATACTGACTGAATATTCAAAGATAATCCTCATATTATGTGATTCTTTAGTTGTGTGTTGTGTTCTCTGTTATCTACATTCGATCCAGAAAAGTCATTCTTTATTCTGATTCGAATGACAATCAGAGATATTCTTGGACTTGTCTATCATTGGGCGGAACACATGGAACATAATCTAAATCAAATCCAGCAGAAAAAAATCTAGTGGTTTCAGAATAATTATATTAGAGGTCGTCCTAAACGACTTTATTTATTTTTAGAATGGTTCTCATATTGTCCATCAGATTCAGAACACAATTAATAAATTGTCATCATTGAAAACGGAGCAAACTTCTCTCGTACAAAAGCATTCTCTGTTGTGGCTGCGGCAGTTATTTCGGTGATAATTTGATACCGTTGGTCGCCTCTCAATGGCATAACAAAGAACACAATTGAAATTCTACAACTTGTAACTACACCGGACACAATTAAAAACTACAAATTAATTTGCACATCGAAAAATTCACGGTCGGATTACAGAACCTGATGCTCATCGATCTTGATAGTAGCAAGCATGCTATGTGATGCTATGCAAGCCTATAATATACACTGCCAGACACAAGAAGTGCTACACCCAATCGAAATCACACGCATTAAAAGCGAATTATCCATGATACGGAAGGTACCAATTATGTTTAACTTCAATTCCATTTCTCGACGATCGCCATTTAAGAATCGTTGTGTGTATTGAAAATGAGTATGACGTTTTTACGGAACAAGAAGAATTTGCAATGATGATTATATTAATTCATTGAATAGTCCATCAGGTAACAGTTGATCAGTGGACAAACTCGCTTATTACAAATATTACAAACGCCGGAAACATGGAATAAAAAAACACAGGAACTGTAACTGCCTGGCTATTTGTCACATTATTATGAAAAAGTAAACATAAATTACTACAAATTATTGGTTGACACCGATGTATGTTCGCTTCATTATTCATAACCCTGTGATGGTGATATTATTTGCCTTTTTATGTTTGTATTATGAACGTATTTCGGTTGTATACAGGTTTGCTACTAATGACGTGATCGATAACTTCAAATGTACACATCAGAGTGTTTTTTATTCGAGGTGTCCAAGAACGAAACAAGTTAAGAAACAAACGATAAGATTTCTACGAAATTCTATGAAATATGACATTGCGCAAATATTTAACTTGAAGAAGCTCCTTTTCCAGTGAAACATGTTGTGTCTTTAAGAATCTTGTGTAAATATCGAGGTAAATATATGATCGTGTGTGATGTTTTTACAATGAGAGACCACTGACGGATGAAATCCTTTCGAATCAATCAATCAATCAAAATATACTTTATTGTCTGAAGAAAAAAAAATCTCATTGACAAACTCATACATATACATACATACATACATACATACATACATAACATAATGAATGAAATATACCTAATATCACAGTGTCTATAGCAAGAAAGTAATGTTACAATCATACTCATATATTAATATAAAAATAATAATAAAAGAAATAAAAAAAACAGTATCCATACGGATGATAAGTGTATGTACTAAATAGATAACATAAACCTATATAGAGTATTTCGTCAGGAGCTATCATGTCGTAAAAAAAATCAACTTGAATTATTCCAATCTTTAGCTAGATATTCTTGAACATAATAATATGTTTCTTTGATGAGATAGTTTATTACAGATCTCCCAAAATGAATTGGAGAAACAATATTTCTGAAATCGACTAGAAGACGGTTATATATTATATAATTTGACAGCCGAATCTATTGCGATTTGAAATCAGCATATTTCATTGGATATTTCAAAAAACCAGATATGAAGTTGAAGTCGTGACGTATTAGTCCCGAACTGTACCTATCTCTCTCTGATTCTGATACCTTGTCATTCTGCAGTGTTGCAGTGTGATTGGTCAGCTCAAGGACAATAGGATTACTACCTCACACCGCATTCAGAACAATGAATTGACACCATTTCAGATGGCGCTGCAAGTGTGTGTTTTGAAATGAGAATATTTTAATTTATTTTTTCATCGTCCATGAATGCAATGAGTCAAAATTATATTTACTGGTAGTTGTTTGGTACAGAGCTCGCACGATGATGTCGTATTAAAAAATCAGTGGTCTCCCTCATATTCAATGATCCCAAATAGAATTATATGTAAATGTTTACATTGAAAGTAAAGTTTTGGATGCGTGGATTATTTCAGAAAATCCGATAATCGTGCGATGATTATATTAGAGAAATAAATTTTCGATTGTTGATAGGACCAATTTGGCATGTTATGGTTATTTGAATATCGCTGTTACAACACCGAGCTATTTTTAACGATCCGTTGCTTTAACTTCGTTAAAATTAATTAGCGTATTTTAGTCGAACGAACGCTATATATACAGCGGTGTCGCATCCTCGTGAACATATTGCTAATGCATATTTTAATCTGATGTGCCTAATTGTTTTTTAATTTCATAAGCACCCTTGCGCCTTAGATTATACCAATTATCCATTTTAGAACATTATATTTAGCGTATAATACTGATCGATGTAATTTTCAATTTAGTAAGTATTCAGCAGTTGAAGTTCGAAAGTAACTCGTCTAGCAGTATAATAGGAGCAGTATTTTATTGTGAATGGCAATAGTCACTACCAGTCAGCTGCTTATGATCTATAAGGCACAGATCCGACCTGTCCTGGAATACTGTTTCCATATTTGGAGTGCAGCACTCAAACATACTCTGGAACTGTTGGATTCTGTCCAAAAAAGGGCAATTCGTCTCGTGTGTGATGCCTCGCTCACAAACTCACTCACTGCTCTGGAACACCGTAGACAAGTTGGCGATCTGGCTCTATTTTATAGATATTTTCATGGACGATGCTCTTCTGAAATATCAACAATTGTTCCTCCCTTGGCAGTCCCCGCGAGATTAACCCGACGAGTTGAGGCTTCGCACCCATTCGTGGTCACTTTGGAGACCTGCAAAACATCTCTTTCCAAAGACTCGTTCATCCAACGAACAGCGAGGCTCTGGAACACATTGCCAAGGGAGGTGTTCCCCGTGGAATAAAATCTCCAGAAATTTATGAAGAACACCAATTCCTACCTCATTTCCCTTGGTACTCACGATGTTCTCTGAACATTACAGGATATCCCTTTTCGTGGGAACCAGAACATATAAAAAAAAATTTGTATAGTAAAAACCTCAACTTTCATGCCACTCCGACTATAATCTATTGAAGTTTGACAGATTTAAAAAATTGTGACTGAAAAATTACAAACAATACATCAACAAATTTCTACAACTTATTAATGAAATCTCCTGAAAATTGTATTTTATTGTAGGCGGACATCATCAGAACATTCAATCCGAGTGATAAATCATCACGTCTGTTATAATTTCAGCGTGCAGAAGTATGGGTACAACTTTTCGACAGCATACGACAACTTAACGATATTCACAGACATAAATCAAAATCTCGTTTTCGTCAGTGGCCGGGTGCTTTATATATATACACGTTGAAGGCCGCTCGATCTGGCAACGTCGCTCCACAGACGGATCCACCGTCCTCCGACTATACGCTCTATATACTGAGTGGCCCACAAATATATACATCAGCTTTTTTTTTCGAACGGTAGTTTTAGGACTGCTATGATGTTGTTTCTAGACGATTTGGATATGAAAATACCGATGTCGTATCTACAACCATTTGCATTTGGCATTGCTAAAGATTTTACCAATTTATGCTCACCAAACTCAATGCTCCTAACATAAATATCGATCATAAATATCAAATGTTGAGCTGTGATCTTAACATGAAGATTCCATCAGTATTTCCACTTGTTACCACAAGAGCTTCGATTATAACCGGAAATTTTTTCGAAGTCGAAGACCAAATAGTGAGAATTTTCTAAATATTTGTGTTTAAGAAAGAATTTTCGATTTTTAATCGAAGCTAGAGTTGTATTCGGTGAGAGAATCTCATTCTCGACAAACTTTATTCCACTAAAGTTGGTGACAATATATTTTGTACAAGAACTCGACAGTATATAGTTTTTAATATAATTCATATCCATGTATGACATTGTCAGATCAAATAAAATACAATCAACAGTTACACAAAATAATGAAAAATAACTTGATGGTACCTCAATTTCTGAGTTCTTCACAAATTAATTTTAATAAAGTTGATAGAAATATATTTTCTCAGAAGAAACTGGAAGTACTATTCAGTATCATTTATCTATGAAATTTTCTTACAAGGAGCTTGCTCACCAAATCAAATAACGATTTCGACGTAATCTGAAGCTAAATGTCATTTTACCTATAAACGTCAAAATCTCCAGTGTAATTTCATGCTCATTTCCCCCAAGGAGGAGGAAAAAATGTCCAGAAATTTGTTTAGTTGCTATGGTAACGACACAAAATTCAATCTTATAAGTGGTCGTAGACCAAAAATGGTTCAGCCGTCACGTGATGATAAATATACATGTAGTGATAAATGAATGAGCTTATAGTGGTGGTGAATTACTATGTAGCATGCACTAAATATTAAGATGTCTGTATAGCAACAGAACTTTTTTGCTGGAGCTACCGAATTTTAGTGACCGTTTCAAATTATTTTTCCCGTGTGGTGACTCCTACTTCATACTATTACTAGCCAATATATACTTTTGAGACACTGCATGCCAATGATCAAATTTTTCCACCACTAGCTCTATAACCTACCATTATTTACTGCTTTTCAAGGCATAAAGTGTGTTTTTACTACCATTTTATGAATCACTAGTCGATAAAGACATAGCAACCTCTGTTGAATTAACCCGAATGCACTGTTCTGATCAGAGATTCGCAGGAATGGCACTCGAATCTAGTAGGTATTCATCAATAAGGACTTGTCATATGCTGTTATGTTCATGGCTAATTATTGAAAATAGTGACAATAGGTCCATATTTCAGTTTCACAGAACTAAAAAAATTCAAGATAAACCTTGGCATAGTAAAGAATATTATCACCACGGGACTTCATACCCCAGGGTGATAATGATATTATATACTACCTTAGTGTACTTATAAATAACTATTCTTCTCATGGAATCACAGCCAATATTGCTCGAATTGATTTCTCATCAATTCTAGATACATACTGATGTAGTCAGCTAAATTCCGTGTTTTTTGACCACCCGGTACAATATATCTTCTATCAGAACAACACAGGATGTGAATGCAGGTATACAGGTGAGAGGGATTGAATAGAATGCAGAGAGGGCCTTTTGTGAATGGCCAGAAACGAAAACTGGATGGTCTCTTGGTCTCTTTGTGATGTTTTCGAGAAAACTACCTCTGAGGCATTGTGTTCGGGAGCGAACCCCGATCCTCGATATCTATAGGTACAGACCTGCTTGCTCGCTATAAAACAGAGTAAACCTAATTTTTACAACAAACATATTATCGTTGCCAGTTCGGTTTGTTTAACGTTTCTGCGTTGGTTATGTCACGTTTCCTATGGCCGATATGGCAATTATTGGTGTGATGCCGGAAGCATTATTATTTGAGAAAGTGCTTTTGGATTTTGATGACGAAATTTGTGATAACACCTCCAGAGAGGCCACAATAGTTATTTGTTTTACTATATAGGCAGAAAAGTACAAGATTTAATGCCGCGGCTGGCGTTTCATAGCCTAGGCGAAGCCGAGGCTAGGAAATCAGCCAATATAAATATATAAAATAAATATATCTACATTGAATATGAAACAGTGCATATAAATTTATATAGAAGAAGGTTCTGAATGGAAATTCTTGCCTATATATCATTATTACCGCTTTGGTGGAGTGTTTCAGTCATTTCTCTATTTTTTTTTCATTCTCTCTTCTTGTTTGGATCTACATAAAAAGAGTATCATACTCCATACTTATACTTGAGAAGGAAAGTCTCAATTCAGAATGATAAATTTGATTCCCACCCTATAGTTCTTGAATAAAGAACCCAAATTTGAGCACAACAATGGGGTTTTAGTATTTTCATCATACTTGCTTATTTCAAAGAGTTCGAATGTAGAGGAAGATTCATTTGGAATATCAATTTTGGATCGAACCAATTCCAAATTCAAGCCTGTCTCCATGCATCAAGAAATTGAACTAGACTTCATGAAAGATGGTTTTATTCTGAGATACATGAAAGAGCATTTCTTCAATGGAGTTATTATGTAAATTGTGAACAATTACATGTGATTTGTTCCTTGGCCCTCGAGTTTTGAACAAATTTTAAGCACAACTTTGGGGTGTTAGTATTTTTATAATATCTCATAGCATTTCATCGTATGTGTATTTCACTTATAATTGATTCAATTACTTTAATTTTCATTAAATTCATACTTATGTGATAAATCACGAACAAGCACCTTTGTGCTCCAGTGACTCTCCCAATGTTTATGTTAATTGCTTTTGAGACCTATTGCTGCGGATAATAATTTTCTATAGTTATATGAGGACGGAAACAAATTTGTTCCCTAAACGACCAAAACTAAATGAAACATTTGATTTGATGTACACCTACCTAGCTATTTTCCTCTTTTTCAAACATTTTTCAATACGAGGTGTGGCTAGAATTCTCGGGAAAATCTAGAGAAATTATTTTTTGAATTCGCATTATTTCGACTTGTTTGGGTGAAGTCAACGCAAGAAAATATTTATAGTCACAACTCAGTTAAATCAACCCGGACCCCCCCCCATATTGAATAATCGATGTGTTATTGTCGGTTATTGTGAACAGGCGTCCTATGTCCTATCTTTGGCAAAAACGGCAACAATGTCCGTTTGAGGCCGTTAAACGTTATCCACCGTAATCGTTAACATTCGCGTGCGCTCAGTAATAATAGTGCCCTGGTGGCAGATGAGCCCTCTTTTGTTGCCTTTATCTGCCCAGTTTTACCCTGTCTTCATGCTAAGCCAGACCTCAGTGCCTAAACCGATGACTACTACTAAATCTCTAGAGCATTTCTCTATATATCGTCACATCTGATTACTTGAACTGAACAAATTTATTCTGAACCGGAATAAGGATTTTCTAATAAACAAGGTTTGGCATAATGTGGATAATACACACCTAATTTTCTGACTAAACCAGATGTTACGGAATGAAGATGAAGATTGTTAATTTTCATCATTATACAATGAATTCAAATGTGCTATGCGAATTTTGTTGAAAAAAAAATCGACAAAAAAGTATAGAAAAGTCAGGAAAGCAAAAAGGGTTTTTCTATATCGAAAATAAGTTTTTTACATGATCCGCCTGAAAGGACCATGTATAGCAAACTTATTGTCATAATTCTCAGATGTCAGTTCGTTATAGTTTTAGTTATATTATAGGTAGATGAAAATTGTGTATATCATGAAGAATAGCTGATAAAATAACTGAACTTGAAAATAAAATTACGAATAAGCAACTTTTAGCCAGTCTGTTGAGAGTAGATCATCCACTGTGTATTGGCGATAGAACTAGACAAAACTTGAAATTTCCATTTTTCGCAATGAACAAAGTGAAAATTTCTCAAGGAAGAACTGTTTTATATCCTAATCAGTGAATAAAATCAAATTACGGAAGTCTCGACTCGTGTATTCGTTGAATTTATTCTTACCATCCATTTAAATCGGTATTTGCTGAGGCTAATTGAAAATTGCATAAAAAGTTGAAGGCATCCGTTAGGTAGTTTTGTTGCTCGGTTACATGCGAAGCCAGTTATTTATTAATAAGTGTTTTGTATATGTTTTCTCTCAATACCGTCAATACCTGAAACCGGTTTTGTTTTGCAAAAACCTCAATCAGATCTGATCATTTCAATTACCAGCGATATTTTCCTTATCCGAATGCATTTGTCAGCATACAGAGATGCTCAGTGTTATAACCAGGTGAATTTATATTTATACATGGAAGCTATAATTATAACAATCAATATTCCATTGCTGGGGATTATTCTGGTGACATGTCACAATATTAAGAATACTCGTATATAGGTATGTGGAAATTGTGCTGGAATAGAAATTATATCGTCTTAAGTTTGGTACACAGGCTGATTTACGTTCAAGTTGGATAGTTGTATGACAAACTTGGTATGCTAGATTTAGGTTTCTTTCTATTCAAAATAAGAAAGTTTGTGCCAACTTTTGGCACACCCTCTATAACAGGAGGACTAAAAATATTTCAGGTAATAGGTGAAGTGATCGATTATAACAGCAAATTTGATCTCTTGAATTTTTTCAATCCGATAATAGAAACGAAAAGAACTGAATTTGAAAATTGCTGCAAATTTGCAGTGTGCCATTCATCTCACTATGAAATATTCCTTTTCAATTTTTTTCGTTTCTCGAATCCACGATTCTGAAGAGAAGCTTCTGAAATCTGAAAACCGAATTGAAATCGGTCAATTTCTTTTTAGTTATAATCTCACGAATCTGAGCGAAAATTTCATGCAGCCAACTTCAATTGCTGGGCACTTCATAATATTCAACTATTCAGCATGATGTTACAAACATTTGTATTTGTATTTGTATTTATTTATAGTGTTACTACATTGTAAAATGTTTACATTCGTCAATATATGTAAAAAAATCGTTTGATAATAAATAGATAAATAAAAAAAATAAAATAAAGGAAATAGAATAAATAACAATAAACATGATCACATTGGTCAAACAAACATATACACTTAGTTCTATAAATATCACATTTCAGTATTGTTAACTAGAAGCTTTATAAATCTATATCATGTCATGTGTCAATAAGGCTGTGAATTCCTGAATAGAGTAGAAACATTTTCTGATCAGATATTTTTTTAATTTACATTTGAAGGGCATTAAATTTGTAGTATCTAAATACGTATAATTCTCACAGCTTAGTGAAACACAAACAATTGATCAAAGAATAATTTCTTTACTGAGGTATAAAACTTTGATAGTCATGAGCTGGGCTATCAGCCCTTTGAGGGATGATGATATAGACCTGATATTTGGACAGCCGGTCGATAGGAATACAAACCAATTAATGTTTGCTTGTTATGCCAAGAATATTTTATATTATTACTGCAGTTTTCGAACGAACGCAGCTAGTTTGTCGATTTTCCATCGCCACAATTAACAATACAACAATTAAATTAGAATAACGAGCCAGCTTGGAAGCAGTTAGTCCTCACAAGAACAATGAATTTAATTAAACGACACAAACAGCGTCGTTAAAGACAATCAAGCTGGCATCGGAGCATGATTTTCGAAACGGTTAAAAGGTTGAAGAAAAGGATTCGCCTGCGACGAGCGAAACACTCATAATATATACAGGTATATATGGCAACGATCGGATATATCGATATATTTCTCAAGAAAATCAATGTATGATTTCTATATCGATATATCTTTATGTAGAAACGATAGCGAGGAGAGATCAAATACTGGGTATCCCGGAATAACCTTCGTCTACACTCCGAGAGGTAATTCTACGAATAGAAATAAGAAAAAATGTTCCTATACAAGGTCTTCCAAAAACACCTGTACTTCCTTGGGATGCTAAGCTAAAGTCCTATGAGGTATAGGTCTTAAAATGCATCAGCTTTCCTCAATGGGGAAGACCGCACTAAGGGATGAAAATCGTCTAAAATCTCTTTGAATAGATGAATCATGATTGACATTCAATTTACAATTCATATTATAAGTTCAAGGAAATCGAATCTATCACGTTTTGAAATTAGCATATTTTATTCGATATTTCAGAAAGCTAGATTGAAAGATCAGTCTTGCTGAAGTCTACTCATATTTGCCCAATCGATGTACGTACCCGTAACCATTGGTCTATCATATTATCTTTGTTACCATTGATCCTAGAATCAAGAAATTTAGTATTTACGAGTAATTTAACCTCACACATCGTTTCGGGGTACAAGAAAATGATACACAGGAAGATGCGAAACTCATTACCCCATTTTTTTTCAGGATTTATCTCATTTTTAGTATACGCCAGAATATAATCATTGTTTGTTCTCAATTTATAATAATGAGCAAAGGGTGAACAAGAAAAAACATCATATTATATGATGAACTAGTAAAGGCAGAAATGGTGTTTTTTGATATGAGACAATTCACGTTTATCGAATTGCATGCAATTATTTTATTCACCAAGGTATATATTATATCAGTATTACCCAGGGACCAAGCTCATATCCCGAGGAGCCAACCTGTGGTATATAATAATATTTTTATATATTCCGATTATTTTAGTTCTGTGGAACTGAAATAATATCGTCCTATGAAAGCACTTCTTTTCAATTCTATTTTAAATTTAGTAGCCATGACCATGGCATCATCATGACAAGTCTCCATTGATAAATTGAAAAAATCCCTCATGCTGTGTTAATACCTACTTAGGTACTAGATTCGCTTGCATTCCTGCGAATCTCGTATCAGGACAGTAAATTCGGATTAGTTATAACAGAGGTGGCTATGTCTTTATGATTTAGTATTTCATAAAATTATCAAAACTACCTTTGTATTGAAAACACATTTTACGCCTCAAAAAGGAGCACATAATGTTAGGTTCTTTATAGCTATAGTAGTGGAAAAAATTTCATATGAATGTATATATCAACGACCGCACTTAAGCAAAACAATCGCCAGTTGTTTACCAATCAAGAAACCATTCAAGGCAAGATGATGTATTCGAAAAGAGAACAAACAAATCGCCTTTTGATAACCGCATACAATAAACCCGTCATCGGGCTAAAACCAAAATCATGCGTATAAGAAAGAAAGCGTTTTCTTAGTAAATTATATTTATTTTCGATAATAAATAACCCGACTTTCGTATTAGAGCTCTTATATATCAGCCTCACTAATTGAAGCTTGTGTAAACATGTGGTTTTTCTGGAGCGAGATATAAGTGCTAGACTCTACGGTATCGGGATTAGATTACACACGACGAATGTGGCGCGCAGATGCCGGATGAAGCGGCAACGTCGCGCGGGGTTGCCAACCCTCGAGGAATTCCTTCGATAATGAAGCGTTTGTGATGGGTTCGAAACGCATTTGGAAGGTTCTGGAGGCACAAAGAGCTCATTAATGAGGGATTATGGGGCACCAACTGATGCGGCAGACTTATGGTGTTCGTTTCAGTTGAAAGTTCATCTACAAATATTCGGATGATTGTAGAAAACATATCGTTTGTATTTTGTCGGCTTTATTTCCTCATAAGCATGAAGCAAACTATTGAGTTGGCATTTTCTTTGTGAAATTTTCAGTTTACCAATGAATTCAAAAGTCCTTGATAGGAAAAATTCCAACATACATACAGTATGATGCAAATTTATGAAATGAATTGATTGTTTCGAAAATAGACGACCCTTGAAAATAACCCAAAACCAGGAAAGTCATTCATATGAGAGATGTTACGTCACCTAAGTTAGAGTAATTACATAATCAAAGATTTTTACAAATTCAAACAGTGGACATGTGACTCCTTATTGAAAGGGTCTTCTATATTTGTCTATATATCCAACTGTATGACTATAAAATATTTATCTATATCATATTTATTTTGTCTCCCATTTCTGAAATAATGAATTCATTTCATACATTTACATCATACTGTATACTGACTTCTTTATGAAACTTCACTATTTCAGACATTTTCTGAGGATTTCCAACATGATTGTGATTTTTTCTTCTACAAATAGTACAAATTGCTTCCACATGGAAGAACCTTGCCCCAGAAATGATCTTATGATATTTGTAACTTCCTATCAATTACCTAAAAAAAAGGAAGTTTTCCTCAAGTTTTGTCATTGAATGAAATAATTCAGTTGCATTTCAAATGCCACTGGCAGATTGAAAAACTACCCCACAAAGATAACCAATTATAAGGAAGAGTTTCCCTTTTAATACAGATTCCGAAATGGTAAAACATATGGGGTTATTCAAAACAGCCTTTTTGTTATTATTTTTTTTCGAATGGGTCGCGTTCTTCAAAAAAATGAATAACTTTGAACCATCAACAGTTTTATTTCAAATTACTCCCCTAACACCCCATTTTTTTTTATCGCTTGGAACGCACGAAAGGGAATCCCTATAATGTTCAAAGAACATCTTGCGTTCCTAGGGAGGATAGGGACAGGAGGTAGGTATTGGAATTTTTTTTGATCCATTACTTATGGGGCACCTTGTATAAATACAATTCTTCAATGAGTATGCTAAATTATTCGGCAGCATTTGATTAGGTCTTTAACACAGTTTTCTCTCGAAGTTTATCACCAACAAATTTAATTTTTTCCTAGAGCTGTAGCAAAAATGGACGACTTTCGAGTTGGTTGCGGAGAAAATATAAACGACATACTCTGACAATGTCAATGTACTGGTACACGCGAATTTCAAAAAAGATTTGTATTCCTCCCAAATAAATTGGAACTGTTAGCTAATTGATAGCTCTTTTGAAAAGACGGGGCCCGACGTGGGCCCGAATTGTGTAATTTGGACTCGAAAAACACCGATGATTACCCCGCCCAGGGCCTGCTTTTCGTGTGTCATTTGGGCCGGTATTTAGACCGATTGTTATAATCCGAATGACAACCGAAATTACATAGGGTTTCTATTACCATTAAGTTGTCGTCGTCGTAGCTCCAAACATCTCCTCTTTACACCTCGGAAATCGAATAAGAACGGCCATCCGTCTTTTCCAAGAAAATAGCTATAATTATAATAAAAAGCGGATAAAAAAAGTTCGGTCGTGGCACGTGGATTTTGGGCGTTCTTAACCACCGTGTAATTACATATTACCGAAAAGGTCCACCTTTAGACCTTTATCGAAGCTTTTCGATCAGGCTCCCTCAGTTTTTCGTATTATAACTTTACTGCTGCCAAATAACAGGGTACAGAGCGCTCTCATCAGATTTGCCAAGTTTATTAAATGTAAAAAACCGCTCACAACTACCCATCAGGTTATATTACCCAGTTAGTCATTTTATATGATAATCATAATGATGTGGATGATAATGATGATGATACGTAATATGGATTAAAAAGTTTATTTTTTTATCAAGAAGTGGCCATCTATTTCGGTTGTATTGCCTAATCAGTTTATCATAAGGAATATCACGGCGAGGTTCTGAATATTCGAGAAAATTATGTCGCTTCATTGTTCACTAAACTGTGATGCCCAGTTTGATGCTTTACGGCAATATACAATTGAGTTAACAATGAAAGACAGAATTATAAGAAGACATTCAGAACAGAGTGGTATTTTGCTAGGCTATTTCACGTTCACGAAGCATGATGGGGTTAGGTTAGATTCCATGTGAATACTGTCTCTCCACTGCGACCCCAGATTGGTCTATTGTGGCTCACCCCTAGAGGTTACAGTTCACTGTACAATCCACATTTTTTACAAAGTCCATGGTTGAATTAGTCTGAAATCGATAGGTTCTAAATTGGTAAGGCCAAATATGTCGAACCTCAGTCTCTCAAAGCAAAGGCATGAACATAATATGTGTTCAGCCGTTTCGTCTTCCACACAGCAAAACCGTCAGTCCGTTTGTTGGTTCAGACCCATCCTTCCAGGTGGTATCTTAGATGACAGTGTCCTGTAAGCAGTCCTGTCAGAATTCGCAGGTTACCCCTGCTCCATTCTAGGATCTGCCTGGTTATATTTTTCGATGGATTAGGCAGAAACCCTTCGAATGGGTTAATCCTGGTAATTCAGACCAGTACGTGAGTCTATTTTTCCTCCGTCCAGTCCGAGATAGTTGTTTGGCCGCACTTGTGGTGATCCCAAAAGTATGGTTCTGGTCCTATATGAATACATATTCGGTTCCCTGGCGGTTCCCTTTCTCGTTGCCAGGACCAACAACAAAGTAACTCTGTTGTTTGCACCCAGGCATTCTAGGTATTCAATACAGCTCCATATACAAGCTTGGAATTTATCTTGCTGGAATTCAGTGTTTCAAGAGCAGCCTGACTGTCACAAAGCATATAAAGTATTTATTATAAATGATTCTGACAAGTACAGCCATAATTATTTTATGCCAAACTCACAGACTTTGCTTCGCTATCCATGGTTACATCTAGACTTTCCTTCGCTATCTATGGTGATACATCGTTGAAAACATCAATGCTGTTAGATCAATCAGAATTGAAAGACAACTACTGTTTTCGCGATAAGGACAAGTTGTCTCTGGCTTGTGATTGGTCATAAGATTATGTGGTGAATGAGTAAATGAACAGTTCATTGTACCAGTATGCGAAACATGTCGTGTGTTTGAGAAGTTTTTTGGGAATCTTATCGTTTGTAAAGTTTCAACATAGAAAATTATATTATGAATGAAAGTTATCTCAAGGATTGACCAATTTGTTTATCTGTTAAAGCGCACGAAAGGAAATTCCTATAAAGTTCGAATAACATCATGCGTACCTTTTAACACCCTATATTTTAAGCTAGGAGATTACTTTGGTCCTGTTATTATATAAAAATTTGATTCTAGCATATTACACTTAGAGGAGTAAATAAAATCTAACACAATCAAATATTGAACAGCTGTGCAATAAATTTGACACTCGAAAATTACCGTAAATTCGTTTTTTCTAGTATGATTCTCATTGGCAAACTAAGTTATCAAAAGTCATCGAAAGCGTTTTGTCTGGAATGCAATTGTACAGTGTTCCATTGAAAAAATATGACTTGATAATGTTTTTTATCAATATTGTCAATATGCTCATTGGAATTTTTGTTACAGATACGACAAGAAAAACCTTATTACATAGCAGACCCAGAAGTAGACTCATTAGTAAGTATTAAAATGTATCTCCTCCTGATTACGTGTATAATATATTTTGTTTCAAAATATTTCAAAAAATGCAATCCACTTCTTTTCAAATAGCCTCAGTATTTATGTTTTATTCTAATAGATTTATCTCTGTTTATTTCGTATTTCTGACGACAGTGCAGTAGTGGGTATGGACACGCAAATGCCGTGAGCAAAAATTAAGTTATATCACGCATATCTAATCAAGCGACTATTATTTTCGATAAAACGTTCCAAGTATTAAAACATACAATTGACATGCAACAAATTCACAATCTTAGGAAGTGATTTCTCAAAACGCTAGACGCTCCATTCGAATGAAAATATCAAGTGGGATTTTCAATTATTGCATTGGTTTTAATGCTAGTTGCATGGCCACCCCTGATATTCGAGCGGTTTTATTTGCATCAGATATATCGGCCGACATTTCCATCTAGCAGGCCGTTTTACGGTACAAGGTCACGTGATTTGAGAGTCGATTTTTACCTAGCGCACAAGCAAGCTGCGAGTCGAAGAAAAAAAAAGCTATCGGCCATCCACGAGATATAAGCGTTTCTTTGTTGGTTTGTTCTTAACCGTGGTCGTAAATAAATTTTGATGTCCCGCAAATAAAAATGAAATAAAACTTTTACATCTATCTGTAGACGTTGGACGTTGGGCGTTTTTTTTTTGGTGATATCCAGCGACTTCGATTCCTCGTTTTATAAATTGAATTGCAAATTGAGACACAAATGTCTATTTAAATTATTAATGAGTCGAAATATACATTAATTAATTTTCAACGTAACTCTTCGTATCGAGCAGGTTTGTCAAAGCATCGAGCAGTCAAAATGCATACGGTTTTACACTGAATTGAATGCAAAAAGTTCAGCCCACGTTTGTATACCTATATGCTTGAACTCAATCGAGTAGTATTATTCCAGTCCCACAGTTGAGTAGCAGAAGAAACCGGTGTCTACAATGACCTCACGTAGATAAAGTTACATGAAAATGTTATTAGTTGATAAATAATTGTTGAATTTGTCTCGGCGAGTTTCGGTTACCACTATTAACGAAAATTACGATAAACAGGTACAGGGTACAGCTAATAGAACAGGTAAATAACGAATATAGAATATGTATGTGAGAATTTAGCTTGAGATAAGAAAAAACTACGTCGGAGTCTTTGAGAGTTCACTATAAACGAACTATTTCCAGAAATACTTTCAATAGACCTTGCACCGAGGAAAACCATGGGCATCTGAAGCAGTTTTTTTTTATTCACTGCAATGATTTTGTTGAATTGATTTTTATATAATTTACTCTCTCAATATTTCAACAACAACATGGTTGCACTGAAGTTTCACACCACTGAGGGCAGGATAATATTAAATAATTAATTGTTGCTTGAATACACGGATGTTTTATTTCATTTATAATGCGATTTTATCTTTCATGGAAGAAACCGCAAGTATATACCTGATGACTTTTCCCTATGACTTCTTTATTGTTGAAGGTAGTAACATCAAATGGGGCGTTGTCAATGATAGTTGAATTGAAATAATTTGACATATTTATCTTGCCTTACTTCCGGTTTGATCAGAAATGAACCAAACTTTCGAGTTTTGAATGGGACACCCTGTATATTATTCCATCATCGGTTAGGGATTGCCATAACGAATTCAGCGATACCAGGTTTGATAGGATTATTTCGAACGATTACGAAGATATTTGCATTCAAACTTTCCATATGATCAATGGGTGTGACGGCGCAATATCGAAACTTCTTTCTCTGTCACACTCATTGAGCTTATGGAAACTTTGAATGCAGATATCTTCGTAATCGTTTGAAATAACCATATCAAACCCGGTATCGGTGAATTCGTTATTTCAATACCTAACCGATTATGAAATAACATACAGGGTATCCCATTTAATAATCCGAAGTTGGGGTCATTTCCGGCCAAACCGGAAGTACGCCAAAGCGAGTAGATATCTCAAGAAGAGTCAATTGAACTACAATCCACAGATCCCGATTTACTGCCTCTAATAATAAGAAAGTTATAAGGTTGAGCCACATTGAAAATCACCCGGTATAGTTAGTTATATATCTGTTCAGCAAGAATGATTTTTTTTTCTGCAAGAGTTATGAGTAAACCTAACTACCAATATACTAGGTAATAAATCGCTGAGGACTTTGAGAGTACTCCTGATGTAATTTCATTCGTTTAAGTTAATTTACCTTGATGAATGAGTTTGCACTCATCACGAATGAACAATTCTCTCAGAATATTCATTGAGTATACTGTGTTCCTTCATTTCAATCAAATTATTCAATTACAGTAAGTGTACGGTATATTACCAACAAGTTGTCGGTTATATACCCATTTCAACTTCACTGATTATTTCCAACAAATAATAACACTTATAATTCCTAACAAAATAATATATTCACTGTAATTTTTTCAATATTGCTGATCTTTAGGTGCTAGATTTCTCATTTTACTCATTACGAGTACTTAGAGCAGTTATCCCATACAGATGAACTTCTAGCAGTGCTAGCTATCCGACCCCTGATTTTCCACTAATATCATTACAAAATAAATTCAATTACCGCAGACAACCCCTTCGTTATTTCAAATTAAAAATAATTTTCGTGGTGCGGGTGTTATAGTATACGGTGTCTCGACGGCCTCGTAGCGCAATAAATAATATTCCGGGTCCAGTAGCACAGTTTCTTTCAGCGTGTCACGGCCTACCAAAAATTAATTGGAAAAAGAGATAGCGGTGTACTTTCTTATAGAGATTAAAATCTTTCTGCGTTGTAATTAGCTTTTTTCGGCGTTATTGAATTTTATATGGCTACGCGGCGTCATTAGCATATCCTGCATATCTACAAAAATGGAGATTTTGGGAGAGTTGTCTAGATACAGTGTGAAAGAATATCTACAAAATTGTTTTTATTTTTCCACTTCGATATTATACTTTATATAGGGCGATTGAAAATTCGATGTGAATATTATAAGGACGTATTGTTGGCATCAAAATATGACTTTTTCTTCATATCAACCATTTCGGCTAATAAAAGTGAGGACCCCCCCTCCTCCAACCCCCCTAAAACTGTGTTTACATCATTTTTGAAGAAATAATGAAAAAAAGTGTCTATAAAAGAACAGGGGCCTGCCAATTTTCAGAAGATGATCCGTTGTTTTAGTCACAATTTCACAATTTATTTTTTCTTTATCCCACTTACAGTGGCTGTAGCTTGGACGGGGTAAATTTTAGGAGACATGTTTATATGAAGAAGACGTCACATTTTGATTCCAATAGTACCTCCTTAAAATATTTACATCGAATTTCGAATCACCCTGTATAATTTCATGAAAATATATACAGGGTGTGCCAAAATCATCTGCCACACTTCACCAGCGGCTTCTCTCGCCAAAAATAGGAAGATAAGTTCCAATGAATATGAGTCGAGTAATGTCTCCTGAAGATGATATTTCTTGAATATTTTCGACACGCCACGTGATAAAATGATGCAATTTGGTTAAAGAACTAAACTTTCCATGCCCAATGCGTAGAACATAGAATTATTCAGGAGTGTATAATACTGGGTGGGACTACAATAAATATTGCTCAAACTTTTTGGTATGCATATTTTTCGACAATTCAATCTCGGATTATATTTATTTTCGGAAACTTATTCTGCGTTGTTAACTCGATCCAGAGAGAGGTCACGTGACAAAAAAATCGGATCACCCACTCATGTTCAACGTTTACGAACGTGTCAGGTTAGGAACACAGAATTACATCTTCTTCATACGTTATATATATTGATGTTACGTACGAAGTGAAGAATGAAAATGACAAAAATATAATCGACTAGTAAAAAGCCAAATACTCAAAGGGAAATGCAATGGTCACAAAGAGAGAGGAACTCAAAATCATTACCACACTAGTTGTTCATTAAATGAACGAAAATGGTAGATAACGAGAGAAAAACATTTACTTTCCGTGGCATATATCCAGGAAAGTAGTTGTTTCTTTCTCGTTATCTACCATGTTTCGTTCATATCATGAGCTAGTGTGGTATAATGACCTCGAGTTTCTCTCTCTTTGTAAAAATATAATCCTCTAATGTCGTTTCTGTTGATTATTTGCTGAATTTCAATAAAACGTACTTTCTAAAGTGTCAAATGTCAATCGCGTAGTGTCATGTATTTGTATCGAGATGGAAGGAAATATAGAATATGATTATTTGAAAATCTTGAAGGAATGACAGCCGTATGAAATATGCCTCGAGTTGCAACTGTGAATTAGGAGTTGTGAAAAAGATGCCTAATTTACAGTTGCACCTGAAATTAGCACTAAATTATGGTTGCAACGGTGAATATGGCAAAGAATCGTGAAAAAAAGTGGCTGATGCGTTGTATATATTTTTGATTGGGCAGGTCAATGATTTTCAGTTGATTCTTCAAACTGTTGCATCTTAATTCCATCCATTGGATTGACCGTCGTTGTGTAACGACATCGATTTCACGGTATGGCGGATTAAAACACAATGGGCAATGGGCAATGGATAATACGAATCTAACAGAAAATGCTTTTGTTCGTTGTTGTTTCTTCACCCCCGATGTGTGTGTAATGATTTTGTTGCACACTCCGATTGTTTGCAATTCCAGCGTGCGGATCAAAGATAACGGGAGTGAGTCAACTGAGCATGAGAATTAAATTGTTAAGAGCATTTAGTTTCATACAATGTAAAATAATGACTTTTCATCGAATCAGGAATCCTGACCATTACATTTATACTATGGAAAATACTATTGTAGGAAGATGCGATGAAGGATTTAGGGGTACACTTCACTGAAAATCTAAAGTTTACTGAGCATATAACTATTGTGAGAAGTGAAGATTTTAGAATGCTATTGAGTTTCTTGAACGTTCAACATGTGAATTCAGGAATATTGAGTCCGATCAAATTGCATTATTACTATTTGGTTCGCAACCGTCTTGAATTTGCATCCATAATTTTGGATCCACATGTTCAGGTCTTGAAAAGAACTTTGGAATCTGTGCAAAATGAATTCTTGAAATATCTGTACTACTGTCGACACAAAGTGAATCCAAGGTTCGAATCTTACCAACCAATACGCGATGAGTTTAAAATACAACATTTAGAGCACAGAAGAGTTATTAATAAAATCGTATCTATACACAAAATATTGAATATCTCGATAGAGAGCGAGTACCTTTTAGTTCTAATAAATATTCTAGTACCCTTAAGAACACTTCGTCCAAGACCCATACTCTTTCATGTGTCGATGACAAGTTACTCTTTAATGAACAGTATTATCCAAATTTGTAATAAGTATTTTGATAGAATGAATAGTTGTTTTTTTGATACCAATTTAGCCAAGTTTCGGAAGGATTTGTCGAATTTATTCTAATCACAATTAATACCTGTATTCTCTAAGGCTCTAAGTTACATCATACAACAAAACCCATCAGTTCAATTGTTGCTCTATAATCAATAATTTCCTCATTTTTTTTTCCTTAATCGATTGGTGCGCACGAGGGGAAATCCCTATAATGTTCGCAAAGAACATCTCGCGTACCTAGGGAGGATAGGGATAGGTGTTGGATTTTTGTGTTAACTTTTGGATTGAATTCTTGCAAACCTTTTATTTGATCCATCAGATATTATCTTCAGACAGGGGCTAAATATTCTCGGCAATATAGACGCTGTGTCCCTCACCTAGATTAGTTTTAATCGTCGGCTCCTTTATCGCACTATTTATCCCAACGGATTGAATATTTTTCTGAATATTATTCAGCCATGCCGATGCCCCTTCCTCATTTTTACTGCTTTGTACAGGATGGTGAGGCATAGAGTTTATATTATTGAATCCGAAAGATTTTTCTTTTGCGGAGTTGATATTCTCCCGCAGATGGCAGGGAGCTGAAGGGCCGCAATCGACCATCTCTGGTAATTTTCTGTACTGTAAGCTCGTTCATTGCCAGTGCACACCTACGCCATCTATAAACAACGGACCAGACGCTAATTTGTTCCGGAAAACAGTGATTTATCTAACAACTCCGGTCTTATTGTTACAAGTACCCGTAATCACAGCTAATCTCTTTCTGGTTCTCTCCAATTACAATTCTGAGATTTTGGCTATATAACTATCTACAATAATTAGTTTGCCAAACTCCAGCCACACTTTCTTGAGCAGCTTCTATTTCCCATGATAGTTTGTTTAATTCATTTTTCAATCGAATGAGGGCGCTAACATTATGGTTATTATTATTACTATTACTAAACCGCGCCACCGAAACAGGAGGTCAGAGTTGGTAGAACTGATATATATATACTTTTTATTTTCGTTAGCGCCATCTGGTGAGAATGAAAATATTAGCCCCCATTTACTCGACAAAATTTTTGAATATAATATTTTACCCATCCAGTAACCTTATGTAAATTAAATTGTCGAATTGTTATTCCTTCGCTGTATTGACCATAAAATGTCATTATATTGATTGTGAAATATATAGGACAACCGCATCTTAACAAAAATCGCATCAGTAGTCAGTAGTCATCTAGTAAAATAAGCCCTTATATAAAATATTACTGTTGTCTGTTTACTTGAATTTAGCGTCCTCCCTTCAAAGGTCCAAAATTCCCTTATTGGAGAAATGTTTCTTTCCATTTCTAAATAATCTCCCTTTCCCATTTTTGTTCTTTGAAGCCTCTAGTGAAGTTCGGCAGACTAATTAAGGAACACCCTGTATATGACGGTGATGATCGTCTTGGCACCATTACGGGTATGAGGATAAGATTGCTTTAGCGATGGACAATAACACTTTCCGAGATTTCACACTTGAAATAACGGCGACAATGTCCATTTGTGTGACCGCGAAATGAATGAGACCACCCACGGTACCATGTATAAGGTCACAGGTCACATAAAACTCGAGCACGACACTTTCAGACAACGTTTTTGTGGTGTTGAGTATTCCAGTTTCGTTTTTAATAGTGAGAAAGAGTCGTTTATAGAAGAGAATTCAATTTGTGAGACACAGAGTTTTAAATGGCCACCCTGTATGACTTATCGTTATGGTCAAATTCAGTCCGTTATGTATGAATGATGGTCATGATAATCAAACTGAAATCCAACTACTGCAGAGTTTATTTTACGTCTGTGGAGGATTTTCCCACTACTCTAAAAGCCTATCCTGTCTATCAGAAAATGGAAAATGCATCTCAATCCTAGCGATTTCACTCGAATTGCGAGTAAGATTTAAAAACGGACTTTATCTCCAAAGTTCGTCACACGAGCTCAGGTGTATGGAACGTTCGATTAAATAGATACAGAGTTTCATATTATGTCCACTCTGTATGACTTATCGCTATGCCAAAATTGAGTTCATTATGTATGAATGAAACTGATTTCACTGATAACCAACTACTGCACAATGTATTTTACTTTGGTGGAGGATTTTCCCACTACTCTAAACGCCTATATACCAGAAAATGGAAAATGCGTCTCAATCCCAATCCTAACGATTTCACTCGACTTGCAAATGAGATTGAAAAAAGCATTCTATCCTCATATTTATCGAACCTCGTTCGTAATCCTGAGCATCGAAACATTCATCGGAGAACCAGCTACAAAACTGTTAGATACCATCTCGGCATCAAAGCACCGAAACCCGAATGGCCAGTCGAAGAATTCCCCATAATGGTACTTTGTATTAATTATATGCGCGAGAGATAGCTCGATTTTTAAAGTCCATTAATATTATTAACATTTCAACCTCCGGATAACATTGTGGGAATATGGTAATGGTGATAAGTTATATATAGTCAAGCGATTTCAGAAACAATCAGGTCATCCGTCCATCAAGATTTGTTCGTCCGAACGAATGGGATGAAGCTGAAGAAAGACTTGTTGTAGACACGATTCTTGTTCGATTCATGAAAAAAGTTCTTTGTTCAGCTTAGTTAGTGAATGGCGTCTTTGATCTTTGATCATTGCATCGATAACAAATGCATATTGGTATAGTAATGAAATCCTACTAGGTAATTTACTTGGTCAGTCATGGAAAGCATATGAAACCAAGATACTATATATACAGCTCATAAAGAGGTATTGACCTTCAATTTTGTGAACTTCTTTTCTTCTCAGCATTGATTCATATCAACGTCAACTACGTCATCATATATTGTAACTCTCTGGGAGTTAATTCGAAACTTCTAATGCTAATCGGAAGGTCGATCGATGTAGTCTTCCCATGAACATTCTTCGCATGTACATGAAGTGGGTCAGTCAGTTCATGCATCAGCTATAGGTATTATACATGATATTGTTGAACCATTTCCACACGATTTCGAACAAACATCTACAATGTGTATTTCAATTAAGTAACCTGGAAGAATCACAATCTGATAGTGAAATTTCGTGAGAGGTCACTACTACTAATACTACTTCTGCTTCGTTTGTAGTGTGTGATAAGATCATAACAACTTTGATGGAGAGACCTAAAAATCTATCTAATACACTATAATGACTAGCTCTGTCCTTGAAAGGAAAAAATACTACTTTCTATCAAACATTTTTGAAGATATGCATGCATATAAGTTTGATGAAACAACTTTATGATGTCTTTCTTTATTTTCAGATGGTGCAGGCAATACAAGTTCTTCGGTTTCACCTCCTGGAGTTAGAAAAAGTAAGTAAAGAGAAAGCGATCCGTCTTTCGATTTTTAAAATAAAGCCCCATTTTTCGCTAGTCATTTCGCTTCTGAAAAATGACCCGCCATAAACTGTTAATATCAAAACGGAGTGAAAACTAACTACACCCCTCCCGATATTTCTTCGTTAGTGTAACATTAGGGGTAAAGCGAGGCTCTTAAGTGATTAGGTTCTGTGTGAAAGTACACATTTTCGATGCTATTGAAATGAATTTGGGAATGGTAACACCAGGGCCGGATCCAATACAAACCAGCAAGGCAAGGAATACTTTAACATCTAATTCTTGAAAAATGACTACGGAAAATTCTATAAACTCTAAATCATCACTGAAGTACTCCATTGATTGAGAATGTAATTAAGGCAACTTTCAACAAATGGATTATGAATGATCTATAGGCGATTCAGAATAACAACTAATGAAAAGTACATTGTATGTTTGTTTATATTCAAGTTTCAGATAACAGGGCAAAAGGCCCAGTTGTTGGGCAGGTTTTTCTTTTCTTTTCCGGGGATCGGTTGGACTCTAGCTATTTCTCAGCAGAATGGAAAAACATAAGACTTGTACGAGATGTTAAATAACTTGCAGAGAATGGCACACTTTTTGAGAATGATGGGTGGAATTCCATCAGGACTGTTGAATCATTTTGTACGAAATAACAAGACTGTACATGCAATCATTGTATCCCTGGGTAGCTGGAAAAGCCGTCTCTGGGCATGAAGCGGAGCAGCAGAGAATATTCCGATAATAACGGAAAACAGAACCGTCATCCCTAATTAAGCGGAAAGGAGGCGAACAACTCTGAAGATCGATAACATGGCTGCGACATCGTCACTGAGTACCGATCGTGTTACCCATCACCAGCGACAGTATCGTTCGTTCATGCTCAGATTCCATTTGGGGCCCGAAAAAAGAAAATAAAAGGACAATGGAGGCATGATACTGCGCTCAGGGACTTCGGATCCTAATTTGCGTCAGCGTCGTTCCATTGTTTGACTAGGAGCAGATCCGAAACCTCCTTAATTGATGCACAATAGCTCGATGAACAAAGAATAATGATATAGCGTCCTATATAGGATCTTGTTTAATTCATAGAAACGCAAAGAACATCGAAGAGACCCAAATAATAATTTTGGTCTATACAACTTCACGTGATCTACATAGCTTATTATCTGCAACACAAATTGCTTTGGATACAATGTTCAACTATACATGTCAAAATTTACTTATAATCAATGTTTCAAAAACCAAAACTATGTTGACCGGAAAAGCAACACAACGAGAGTTGAAAAATAGCAACTATTCTGTGAAGGTTGGAAGTGATAGTATCGAGAATTTTGAAAAATTAGTAAAGTGAAAATCAGTGAAAAAGTATTCAGGAGGGATACTAGATCGCAAACTCTCATTCCGAGAACATGCAAATTACATAATATCAAGAATGAATTATGGAATATTTTATTCACACTACCTCTCATTCTTTTTTAAGAAGATTGTGTTGACAATTTTCCATCAGCTTCCAATCCAGAGAATAGTATAGTAGAGTCGTTTATTTAACCATGTTAGATTACACAGATAAGTTTATGGCAAGTCAGAGAAATATCGTTGTATTTTATTGTGCCAAAGCCGAAAGTTACTCTGACGGCACAGAATAGAACATCCTCCAATGTTTTTAAACTTTCTAGAACACAGCGGAACATTATTGAAGATTCTAATTCAATTTGAATCATTCTGCAACATTATCTTACAAAGTATTTCATAAAACATTTTGAAACTCACAAAATCGAATACCAATTTTAACATTTGCATTATGAATAGCAAATTCATAGTTTTTTTTTTTCTTGAACGACTGAATTTTGGTGAAGATGGAACTTGACTTGCTACATGGGTGGGGCAAATATGGAATTTTAATATTGGAATGTGTGATCTTGCAACTATAGGAAGACAGTCCAATGATAACGACAGTCAATATTCAATAGTTCCTGAAGCCAAACTTGTCTGAGAATGGAGATGGAAAAGTTGATATTTCAATTATTGAATATTCGAATATTGTTGATGATTCTTATTTAGTATTTATATCAATACGATAACGGAAGTTGAGTTTCACGACTTCGTCGTCGTCGATCAGAAGATCCATGGTTAGTCTTCACTTTCATTATGTGTTCATCGCGAATTAGGAATCCATCTTGAAGGTCCAAAAATGCTCGGGCTAATGACGCTCTTCGCTTTTCCGTGAATGCTTGTATCGGTATTAAAGCCGACATGTAAAAATATGGAAATTGCATGGCAGAATGCGGTCTTGGACCGATGGTCGGACATCTTTGCATTCGCAGCCACATTTAAATTGCTAAAAGGGGACACTATCGACCGGCTCATCTCTTCTCTCTGCACCGATATTATAATCTCGTTGCAAGGCAAAATGCACATACCTAACCGGTTCGTATAGGTATAGGTATAGACTCTCGGGTCGGCCATCTTGACGACCGGCCAGATTAGGACTTATACTATATATATGCTCCATGCAAACGAGAGGCGATCGAGGTCCGATCGAGGTGTATGTATATAGCTCGAGGAGGACAATAAGCATCAGCTATTGTGTGTACGATCGATCAAAATTCCTATCGCGCCATAATGAACAGGTCGTTAGGGGCTCTACAGGTTTTTATCTTCGACGATCGGGATCGCCTCAGCAAGGCACACAACAACTGTGGCGATGCCGCCAAAAGAGAAATAGGTATATATAAATGCACATTCCTGATTACTCATTACCTATATGCTTGTTGGAACTTTTGTATCTCTATCTATCCTATACCATGTCTCGAATGATCACAAGATATATTCCTTGTTTGATTCGCGAAAGCCAGCTGAAGTTATTGTTTTTGTGTCATTCGATAATACCTACCAGGTGTCCACGTAGTGTGGAAAGATTTAGAATTCTGATCACCCTGTATCTGTTGCAATCAAATATCAGTAGATTAAATTCAACAAGAAAATCCTAAAGTTGAAAATTCTCGATTTTGAGGGAGATTCTAAAAATTGCAATGAAATACAAGGTATATTCCATTTGAAAAATTCCTGTTTCATGTATAGTCCCGCGTTCAGAGATCAAAATAATTTCGATTTTTAGACCTTATACGATATAGTTCCATGTCCTCAAAATGATTTGGGATTTGGTCTATCTCTTATTACACTGAATCTAGAGCTAGAACTTCTCCACAATATGTGGACATCGAGTATACAGGGTACTTCCTAACAAGGGTGCGAAACTTTGGAGGGTGATTCGTTATAGGTCGTTGGCAGAAAAAAATATGTCTGGAGTTGTTTGGCTTCTGAGATACCAGGTGTTGAAGTTTAAAAAACACTCTCTTTGAGTAAACTGATTATGTAAGTTGAAATTAATTACTAACTCGAAATAAAAGTATAGCAACGAAGTATAGGTACCAAGTTTGAAACAAATGGGAAAGTCACTTTATAGACTATAATCGATATTTTAAATCAATATCCGTCAGTATCATTTTTTTTATCGCTAGATTGAAAATTAAATAATGTCAAAAAGTGGCAAATGGAATGGCGTTGTTCTCACAATGTTATTCTCTATCGAAATAAGTAAAAATATACTGGGTGTCTTTCTTAAAATAATAAAATGAGAGCCATTTCCCGAGTTTTATTTGTTTATCTGTAGGAACAAAAAATTAATAGGGTTGAGCCACTTTTGAGAAACGCCTGGTATACGGCTGGGATCGCGAGGGGCAATGAAATTCCGAAAAAAGAAGACCTGTTTCCCGTACGCATATTGAGCATTATATTATATGGTCTGGGGAAAAAGATCGTACATATTCAGATGGAGGTTATAAGATGATGAAGAAATTTGATATTTTCGATATCCAAAGTGGATGCTCGATGCACCAGTATTAAAAATAGTTTATAAATGATTCTTCAGCCTCAACATCCATCCTTCTAATAATAGGAATGATTTTAAATGAACGAATTCCAACACACATGAGTGTGTGACACTATTTTTTCGAGTCGCTCGTAGACCAAACAGCATAGAAAAGCCCACGCTGGTGTTCTCTCCAAGCCTTCAATTTCGAATTCAGGTTCGAAGGTCATTGACTATGTCAAAATATGCTAATGAATGTGGGAATCCACCTTTATCTCGTGACAGGTTCACTATATTTTGATCGGAGCGATTTCTCATGATGTCATCCATAACTAGATTTGAATTTCCCAAAACAACTGTACTTTTTTATATTCATGCTCGACTGGTAGTAGGTTTCGAGTGATTGATAAACACTTCTTTACGGTCAAGCATTCACTTTCCTATCATCCATTGCGAAACATTTAACATTTTGAATTGTGGCAATGGTACAGGATGTAGAACAGGTAATAATAAGACATTTAATAAAAATGTGCCTATATATTTAGAGTAGAGTCGCAGGGATTATGGAATACCGTTTTTATTTTTTGAGTTATTTCGGAAATTTTTGATAGAAATATGAAATGGTGATGGTGGATGGTGTGGTCAAAAGATTTATTACACTGAATTATGATAAGAAACTTATATGGATAAAAGCAATAAAATGATATTTTGGATTATTGAAAAATACTTTTCATTTCTTTCTGCCGAAAAAATAGTCAGGTCGCTACGCGTCGTGATTCAAACTTCACACGCGGGAGGAAATTGATACATTTCCTCCCTTGATATATAAATTGCTATTATAAGCACTATGTTCAGCAGTCAGTTCGACTGACACTATACAAAACACGATGAACGATGTACTTCTGGTTGTATTTATATTGAAACTACAATTCGAACATCCTAGATAACCTAACCTGCTGTTAATGCAGGTAGATTCTGACCACATGGATTATTTGTCAATATTTGTTGCATTGCATACTTATGGCACGACATTGGTGGTTACTTCACATGTTTATTTGAGTTAATTGTTTCGGTTGCAGAAAAAATAGCATGTTTCATTCGGATCAAAAGTGACTTTGTTCAACTCGCAAATGCAAAATTCGCTTGTCAAACAAAGTGTCACTCTTGATCCTAATAAAACAATCTACTATTTTATCAAAGATTTGAAAGTACTTACTTGACTTACTTGGAGTTGAAAAAGTTTTACATAAAGTTAACTAGTATGAACTATATGCCTGCTGATGCTCATAGTCACAAGCTCATATGTGTAAATAGTTAATAAACAGGTTCGCATTAAATGAAATTAACTGTGTGGAGATGACTCAGAGCTTTCCTTTCTTCCTTTATTCCACTCCACTTTGAGCAATATGGACGTTTCCAAAGGTTGTTGTTTTGCATTTTGTGTTCAGTAGTATATTACTTCGATTGATCCAACATAATACAGCAAAGTTTGATTACTTTTCCTTGAGGCATTTTCAAGAAAGCATCTGACCCCGTAATTGAAATAATGATTTGTTTCGAACTTTAGGAACCCATAATCTCTATCAGGAGACATTTTAGGACATTCCTCGATAGGAACTCGGTCTATCTTCATGATTTCCAAATAGCCTAACACGTTTTTTTTTTGTTCGACAGGTACATGAGCTGTGTGATAACTTCTGTCACCGGTATATAAGTTGTTTGAAGGGCAAGATGCCAATAGACTTAGTGATAGACGAGAGGGATGGGGGTAAACCGCCCGAATTGGCTGGTTCGACGAACGGAGATGGGGGCACCAGGAGCAACGCTGATTCCACCTCGCACACAGATGGCGCTAGTACGCCGGATGTCGTAAGTACTTATTTTTTATCAAATCGATCCTTTTCGAACACCTATCCTACCCTCTGAAACGAAAAAAAACTATGTCATGTTATAAGAACGTTGTTTCTACATCTACACCATCTATTAGTTATAGACTAGCCGTTAACGACAGATTATGTGCATCGTTCGTTCAATATATGCATCTTTCAATTAATGTGTTTTGTAGGTGTAAAACATGTCCTATTGTATAGACAATTATCTGAAGTGTGCACGCAGCGGCGTCACCAATAAAATTTGACTTTGCATTGAGAATTGATGATTTAGAATGATGAGTAAATGCATGCAAAATGGTTTTTGTTGAAATTTGAGAAAAATGATACCGCGGAAAGAATTTAAGTCCCGAAATTATTAACTGAACATGTGCAAAATTATTTTTGGTGTTATATATTTGTTAATTTTGAAACATGCACTTTCATTGTGAATTTTGTGGCGAATCTATGGGTACTTTTGATGCTGAACCTTCATTATTGGATATTTGTGAAATTAATCATCATAGTCGTCTTTCATGATCACTGCGATCGTATCTGCTCCAACTGTATGCATGTTAGATGCTATACTGCAGAGTTACATTGTGAACATATTCGAAGTCGAAGTTCCTTGTTCTGCAAATTGTGTGCGTAATACCCGCTTGAAAGTCGTCTTATATGGTCATTGCGTACTTGTCTGCTTCAATAGTGTCAAGAATTGTTGTATAGAATGAGCAAACAAATATTTAGTTCTACATGTGCTATGTCAAACTATAACTTCTCAAATTACCATGTCTAAGTTGTTCCCGAAAAGTGAAATTCATTAGAAAACTGTCATGCGCGTTGGCTATCATCTCAGTGTCGCCTTCCATTAGATACTGTGTTGCATCTCTCACCGCTAAGGTCAAAATGGTTGTTGTAATATGTAATTTCGTTTCGTTGGTGAAAAGTCTAATTTTGCATTGTTCTCAAAACAAAGAAAATACAAGTCTACGAGTATGTAAATGTTATGAATACCGATTTTTATAAAGAGCGAATCTAATTGTCGACCTACACGTTCCAATACGCTGGTTATCGATTGTTCCACTTGGAAATAATGGAATTTAGCCGGGTCGAACAACTATAGCAAGTGATTATTTAAAGTTTAATTCAATAACCCGCAGGGAAGACTGACGATATACCCATAGACCCATACAGACCGACCGGGCAGCAGATGTTTCGTTCTTCTGGTCCCGTAATAAATCGAACAAATCCACCTGTTTGCGAGAGGGAAGCTCCATGGACGATTACAAGCCATCACTGTCTCCTGAATTAGGCCGTTTGGAGGGAATCGCTTCCCGCTTGCCTTCTCTCTGCTCGCTGCTCCGCGTTTTACAAGCTATTTGAAGTCAATAAAATGATAATGCGCCAATAAAGGCACCGCATTGGGACGTCTTCTCGGGCTAAGTGATTCCGAGACGATGCAAATTGTATCGAGGAGGATAAAGAGACGCGCCGAGGACTAGACAAAGGCCCGAAATGCGCGAGGCCATACCGAAATCAAGGAGGAGATAACGTCGGTTGGAAATGGGCCTTTCCAGTTTCGTAGGAATTTGAACTTTTTTCGCTACAATGTCATGAAGGAAAGTTAAAAACTTTATTCCTACCACATATTCATCGAAAATACCGAACAACAAATGAATTATTTTGTATTGAAAATGCCATTTCGTTTTTTTTATGTTCTGGTTCCCACGATAAGGGATATCCTGTATTGTTCAGAGAACATCGTGAGAACCGAGGGAATTAAGGTAGGAATTGGTGTTCTTCCAAAATTTCTGGAAATTATCTGCCTCGGGAACCACCTCCCTTGGCCTTTGGAAAGAGATGTTCTGCAGGTCTAGAAAGTGACCACGAAGGGGTGCGAAGCCTCAACTCGACGGAGGACTGCCAAGGGAGGAACAATTGTTGATATTTCAGAAGAAGAGCATCTTCCATGAGAATATCTATAAAATAGAGCCAGATCGTCAACTTTTTTACGGTGTTCCAGAGAAGTGAGTGAGTTTGTGAGCGAGGCATCACCCATGGGACGAATTGCCGTTTTTTGGACAGAATCCAACAGTTTCAGGGTATGTTTGGGTGCTGTACATGAGATTTAGCTGTGTGGCCCCAGACTACCGAGGCATACCTACAGCCTAACAGCCATGATGTGAATATTCAATTTTTGTTTCAAACCCAATTTACTTCGTCTCTTTAGAAATGGATACAGGGCTCCAATGGCTCGTTTGCTACGTCTCTGATTTATTTTATGTTATGTTACTATTATTATAGGTATGTTCTTTGCTTTGCTGAAAAGAAAGTCTAGCATTTGAGGTATTTTCCAGCGTTGTCTGGTGCACTCGACCACATCCACGGCGCTATGCGGCGTTCATTTGTCATCGGCCAATTCTCGTCGAGACGAAAATCTGTCATTCCGACTCTTCGACACGACAAAAGCGAATCGTCCGCCAGGCACGGCCATGATGATGAGTGTAAAAATAGCAGTCGCGAGCATGAGCGCCGCCAGGGCAAAATGCAGGGGGTGGGTGGATAGAACAAAATATTGAATAACATTCGTGGATAATCGTGAACCATGAGTTCGTTGTGAAAGAATATCGATCAAAATAAATCACATTCGGATTAGGAAAAAGTATTATAGAAACTCACAGTTCTCATTATGGAAATGAAAATTGTAGTTTTAACATTTTTCCCGGAGTTACTTATTGTTCTCTGCATGGACACACACTGTGCAAAATATTTAATCTAGTCTCTCTAGCCTCGATTCACCAATGGTACTGAAAGATGTTTTGATACTACAGATGGTGAGAGGTATTGATAGGGAAATCTTCATACCATGATGAGATGAAGCTGAAGAAAATTCAAAATCCTTCAATATTTCGTGGAATTCCAAATCATCTTTATTAACTATTTCACCAGTATTGGATCCATACCGATTGTTCTTCTGTAAGTAACTGAATTTTCAATATCGAAAGTTTCAGCGCTATTATTCATTCTGGGTCCCAAATTGTTATCTTTCAGATGTTTTTCAAAGAAATTCTGAAATGATCTTATGCAGGAGCCCTGTCAATATTTGTTCTATTGATCTGACGTTTTGCTATGATGATTTGCTTGATATTTCTAGTCCAAAATAATCGGCAATTTCTATAGATTTTGTGTAAATTCTCCCAAACCCTCGCCCAAACCATTAATCAGCAATGTTACCAATCTGATTTTGAGAAGACGAACTCTGTTTGAAAAACTCTGATATTAATCGATAATCAACCAAACATAGATAGTTTTTCTCGTTCATGCAGCTCTCCAGGAGTCCAGGAGTCCACAAACAGAAGCCAACCGCACACTTGTGGTTTCGGTCAGCTTCTGTTTGTTGACTCCGTTTTTTGTTGTTTCGTTTTCTACCAAGTGCTGCCCATCCTTTGCACTCCTTTTCACCGTACTGATGAGGGCCGAAAGCCCGAAATACGTGTATACGGTTATCTCTTTGTGAGGGCTATGTCCAATAATCTCTTTCCTAGTCACTCTACAGTTCCCTCGATATCACTTTCATCTTATTGATAACAATTATGATCGAATTTCTCGATAGACCGTCTGCCCCCCCCCCTTTCCGGCGCCTATGGACGCGCGGTATGCGTCGAGTGAGTAAAAGCCGGGTTACGCTTCGGAAGGCGCTCGAAACGAGAGTACTCCATAACTCGGATGGCACACTGCGATGCCAATAGCATCTCGCGCAAACATTTGTCGTCTGAGCGGTATAATTAACGCGGTATTTATAGTGCAAGGGCAACGATCAACACTCGAGGAAACAACGAATGTCTATCGGCACATGGACAATTATTTCAGATATCTGTCGGTCTATCGTCGCTATCTCTAGCCGATGTCACCTTTTGATGCTTTCGATTCTTCAGATCGCTGCTGAATTTCCGATAAATAATAGTTTATGTCGATATACAGGGTGTTTCAAAATTCGACTGACGACCCTTGACAGGTGATAGTCCTCGTTATTTCCCACATACTATGAGATATGGTGTTGAAGTTGGGAATAAAATAACTTTTTTTGCAATAACTCGAGAATAATTGAATATTTTGCATTCAAATTCGGTATATGGTTTCATCTTCGAATGGGCCATTTTTGACCAGGAAGTCAATCCGGACATTTTATCCATTGGTGCACTGCAGGTGGTTGTGGTTACTTTCCCTAGAAAATACGCTTTGTCACTGATGAAATCTCGATTATTGTTTCTTTCTTGAATTCACTGTTCAATTTTGTTGAAAAAAATTCATCATCTTCAATTATAAAGTTGAAATGAACAGTTTCCAAGATATTCGACCCCAAATAGAAGCTGTGTTTCAATAATGCAAACTCTTCGTTGTGGTATTTCATTTAAAAATCAGTTCGTATCTGAAAACTATTTGACATCAAATACTTGACAGTGAACTAGACAAATGTCAACTAATTTAACCATTCTGAATAGGTTGACAATTACATTTATATCTGAAGAACAACTTACCCGAAATACCAGGGTTCAAAGGTAGATGATTCTGAAAGATTGCAAATGCAACTGTAATATTGTGATATTGTGGCAAAACTTTCTGAATATATGGTGCTGGTGTAGCATGAAGTTTTTGAAATTGCATTTCAACAACAAAACATCGAAAATCATACGTTAGGTCTACGTAAAGTAAATATTAGAATTCTCTATAGACAACCAAGATCTGTAATAGCTTCTATGCAGCAATATGAACGTATCCGGAACACATTCCATCTGATCTTCGGGAAGATTTACGATGAATGTCGCACTACTAAATACGAATCAGTCGGGCACAGTTATGAGTTATTACGGCAAGCTTTCCGTCTAGTTGGTACCGGTAATCGTCGGTGAGATTTCCCAGCGTTCACTTATCGTACGCCACTGCATCGAGAAGTGTCACTGGCTCGTACGGGACGTCGCTAAAAACACGACCCGAAATAGACAAACTCGTTGTCACGGTCCTGACTTTTCGAGTTGTTGATACGCATCTGGTAAATATATATATCTGGCGACACTCAGACGCCACATTTTTCATTTGGTGATTTTATTTCAGCACCGGTGATGCTTGCGCCCCGCAGGGATGGGTTCGTCCCGAAATATACTGGTATCGACACGGAACCATCGAAGGAACACGATCGCAAGTATAGGGAAGATTTAAACTCGTCACAAATATACAAATATCTCGAAAAAAAGCTTGATTTTCTTTGTTATAAAGAACATCTCCTGCTGTAGTCATAAAGACCATAATGTGACGATCATATCACTTGACTTTCTTTATATTTTCTGGTTCCCACGAGAAGGGATATCCTATAATGTTCAGAGAACATCGTGAGGACCAAGGGAAATAAGGTAGAAATTGGTGTTTTTCTTAAATTTCTGGAGGTTATATGCCTCGGGGAACACCTCTTTTGTCTCGCTGTTCGTTGGATGAACGAGTTTTTGACCATGAAGGGGTGCTAAGCCTCAACTCGACGGGTTAATCTCGCGGGGACTGCCAAGGGAGGAACAATTGTTGATATTTCAGAAGAGCATCGTCCATGAAAATATCTATAAAATAGAGCCAGGTCGCCAACTTTTCTACGGTGTTCCAGAGAAGTGAGTGAGTTTGTGAGCGAGGCATCACTCACGAGACGAATTGCCCTTTTTTGGACAGAATCCAATAGTTTCAGGGTATGTTTGGGTGCTGCACTGACTTGAGAGCATGAACCGTAAGAAATGAAAATGATGTTGAAACACTACTGTATCAATACTGTGTTGGCGGAAGGTATAGTATTTGATTTTCTTGTAGGGTTTTTTCCTGAGGAACTGTTGAGGTGTAAAGTAGCTCTTTCCATGAGGATCTGTTGAGGTGTAAATCAGCTTTTTCCATGAAAAAGTATCACTGATTGAAATACCAAGCATAGATATGGTGGAATTGTTATATATATCAAATATCAGGCATAATGAGTTCAGCTTTTCTAGAGAGAATAAGGGGCTTGCGTTTTGGTGTCGTTGAAATCGAATAGGTTATTGCTGCCTTCATCGTGAGTTCTTAGTTTCTTGAAATGGAATGGAGAGTACCACACCTGAAAAGACGTGGTTAGGTTGTGGTTGCTGCCAACAAATCATCAATATGGAGTAGGAAACAATGTTGATGCCGAAAGTGATCCTTGTGTAACGTGTAGAAATTGATGGCTTTGGCTGATAGTCCAGCTCATGACTGACCAGAATATCACAATATGACCTTGTAATAAAATATTGATAGTTTTGGAGATATTGGCACTTTTATGAATATCGTGAAAATCGATCAGTAGTTCGAGTGTTGCAGTTACAAAACTTCAAAGTTTAGAATTCTAATATTTTTTGTCATGCAACCTATAATAACCCGTCTATTGATTACGATCCAAAATGAAAATATTGGTGCAATACCTTCGGAGAAAAATAAACATGAGATGACTTATAGACTCTTCATACTGTAAACAAAATCACCACGCGAACCTGTCACATGCATATTTAGTGTAGTTTTTGATATGGTATAAGTAACATTATTCATCTTTCACTGGGAGTTTATTTTGAAATTACTTCAATAAGAGTACCAATATCTCCAAAACTATCTATCTTCCATCTATATTCTATCAGTCATGAGCTGGATTAACAGCTCTCCAAACGATGACGTTGAGTTTTGGGACCTGAAACCACTTATATTCTGGAAAACTTGTCAACTATCAAAGTAATAAGATAAATGAAAACGCAAGCTTCAACTGTTCGCCTTACATTAGCGTTGGTATGTAGGGATGAAGCGAAGGAGATGACAAATCAAGACGCAATTGGAACTGCTAACTAGAAATGAAATCCTCCTACAAACGTCATGGATATCGCATGGATATCGCAGTCATCACAGCGATAAAACTTATCTCTTAATGAATCTCCAGCGTATAAAAATGCCTGTTGGAGTCGGTGATCGTTGCGACCGACATAAGGCAACAGCGAAGGTCCCGAAGGATATCCGAAGATGGCCTCTCTGCTGGATTGATCGACATCTGAGAGGGTGACGCCAGCCCTCTGAGTGTATTAGCTCATTTTCGTGATGCTGTTTGCGAAAAGCAAGGGGGGAACGCCAAAGTAGGGAGTTTTACTGGTAATTGGTGTCAATTTAGACTGACGCATCGGCAGCGTGGATCCTGTTTCACCCTTGCGTATTCTGCGGTCATCGAGAGAGTGCTGCTTTTTTGCATCAAGTATGGATGGAGGATGAGACATTCGATACGAGAAGGTTATGGACACTGCGATTATCCCCGAAGGAGTAATTATGCACAGCGTGCTTCGAGAAGTGCAGAAGTTTTTCAACGAACTTGAAAGAAATGTGTCATTCTTTCGAAAGCAAATCTACAGTCGTTTCTCAGGAATGGTAAAGACGATTTCCTTCTACTTTGTTCTTTCAGAATACGATGAGATTGAAAAACACTTGAAACTTGATTTTCCTGTTATTTATCAACTGGGCCAATGATATAGAGAGAGAAATCAGTTCAAATTGTCCAATTATAATGAACTATTGACTGTTCTGGGAGATCTACTTGAACAGGGTATTCTGAAAGGTCTTCACAAAACCTAGCATATATTCCTCAAACCAAAATAATTCGATAAAAACAAACCCAGCTCAGTTCAAAGTTGCTCATAGTAAATGCTTAACGGCTCTGAAGTTTCAATTTTCAAATAGTGTGCTTCATGAATTTTCAACAGCTCATGAAATTCCGAAGGGATAGTACTCGATTCATTTCCATTGTAAATAAAGATCTAGCACTTTTACGCTTATAGACAGAAAGAAACACTCGCAATCTGTATTCGGCTATAGAAATCTCTGCATAGATTTCGGGAGGATGTAATGTTCTGCGTCGCATTTATTTTTCCATCGCTTGGTGCGCACGAAAGAAAATCCCTATAATTTTCGAAGAACATCGTGCATACCTAGGGAGGATAGGGAGAGGAGGTAGGTGTTGGAATGTTTTTTTAACTTTTGGAGAATATAAGTTCTTGGAAATACTTTCTTAGGCAATGAATTCCAGAGCTTTCCAATTCTATATGGAGAAAATGAATGAGTTTTAATATACTGTATATACCCAGGAAAGTAGTTGTTTTTCTATCCTCTTCTACCAGTTTATTTCATTTTATGAAAATATTGTGGTAATGACTGAGTTTATCCCTCTTTGTTACCAATTCACCCCACTTGGAGTATTTTGGCTTTTTCTAGTTGGAAAAACGCCAGTCGGGCAATCAGCCACTCCCATTTCTATAGAGTGTTTCTATACTTCTGTCCTAGGTGGCGTTGTGTCCATTTCGCAGTGGTCGAATGCCTCGTCGGTATATTAAATGCTGAAATATGTTTACGTAAGGTAAGGTATGCACTGGATGGCGATCATGAATGCCATCTGGGGACACCCCTACACTGATGAGGACCAGAGTCCGACACCGGTCTTTAGGCATTTAGAAAAGAAACACTACTTGCAATTGTATTCGTCTATACGAATCGTTGCATAGATTTCGGAAAGATGTAATTCAATGTTCTGGGTGGCAAATAGCCAGCAAAGTAGTTGTTTTTCTCTCATTATCTACCAGTTTCCCCCATTTTATGAACATATTGTGGTAATGAATTCGAGTTTCTTCCTCTGTGAGACAGAAAGAGGTGTGAGTATGAAGTAATCTCATGGCGACGACAAAATTTTTGATTCCAGTGATCCAGAGATCATGATTAAAACATTGAAACGATTGACAGTTAGTCCATCAAAAATTTCAAGAAAAACACTTCCATATAAATACAAAGATTCATGCGACGGAAAAACTTGAAATCCAACACCCATTTTATCCTGATTGTTCTGGTCTGAGGAATATATGATATAGGTTATCATAAGGACCCCCGCGGCATATGTAGCGGGCATGTGTGTATGACATTACCAATAATATCGAGTTCATCAACCGCAGTCGATCTTGTGATCAGTTGTTGAGGGAAGCAGTTGCAACGAGTGTGCATCATCAGTCCATTCTCGAAATTGATCACACTGTATGGTTCGAGTTGACTGTGTTGGTATTCGAGGCACTCTTGCGAAAATAAACCCGGTGAGTTATGAGATGCTGAACTGGCGAAAAGAAAACAGCACGGCACAGCATCGCAGCACGGCGAATAGCGAAACCCTCTCCGTCCATCTATCAATCCCGGTCCTTTGGCAGGATTGTTTCCTGCCGCATCAAACTAATGGTCCCAGTGGCAAAAGTAAACTTCGCTGGAGAAACAGTTTAATGGAATCCGGGACCGCCGGGACCATTAAAATGAAATAGTGGCCGCTGACCGACCGAACGGACACTGCGTCACCCTTCCTCCCCCATACAGTCTTACTTCCTTTCCTTTTTCGCCCAAATCAGTGGCGTATATTTATTCACGAAGACCTACACCCTGCTGAATATCGATAACTCAAACTGATGGCCGTAGAACTCAACAAAATGGTCATTTCCAAGTGTTCCTGAGAACAATCATCCTGGGTGAAAGAACTTACAGTCACAACTCCACCACATAAACAATTCGATAATGATCAACGGTCTTGGACAAAAAGACATGTTTTGAAGGATTACTCCTTCATCATCAACAAATTAATAAAAAGAAGAAAATCATTATTGGCGGAAAAAGATAATTACTTGAATAACCTGAGACACTATTTCAAACCACGCCGCATATAGTGGGGGTTGGTAGCTATTAGGGAAGAAACATTATAACCAGCTCTATAAGAGCCTAAATTTCAAAGATTGTTTGATGTAAAGAAAATATTCGAAAGTACCAACATGTGGGTCTGAATTTTTTGAATTAGGTTCTTTCACCCCTCCTATTTATATCACCTCCACTGTAAGTTATGGATCACCTGCGTTGGTTAATAATCATCCTTATTATGATATAATGCAATAATGTAGAGCATTTAGTGACGATTCATTTGTTGGTGATGACTCATACAATTTGGAGGTCATCATCCAAACATGAGCTGACGCTCTTAGATTCTATTCATCAGAGACAAGCATTGGCCTAATGGATGATCCAAGTTCCTTGAGATCCTTATTATACCGACCTTACACTCATAAAGATACTCCATGGACAACTTTTTCAGACGAATCCGGCGATTTCTATCGAAAACAATCTTGAATCTTCTGATCTGACCATTGAAAGTACAATCAGTCTGGTTTTTACTTTCAATAATAAAATTACTTGTTGAACTAGCGTTGTTCAGCTTCAGTCATTTTCTATATAGAGCTGAGAATGGTCATATTTCGCAGGCCGAACTGTAAATGTGTCTAAGGAGAAGGAACTAACTCTAGAAATCTAAGCTTAAAAAAAATGCAATCGAAGTTCCACCTAAACATCTGATAGATATCTGATATTTCGATATTGTCACCTTTTTTTTATACGCCACTGACTTGCTCAGGATGCCTTCTTTTCTCCTCCGCTAAAATCAATCTTTTTAAACAGAACGGATGGATATTGTTTGCTCCTCTGAGTAACAGGCCATTAGTGAGACTTTCTCGTAATGGACCGTAATGAAGAATGAATCGACGCACCGCGTCCAATGTCCGCAAAAGATAGGATTTATCGTTTGCGCCATGGCTTCGATGACCCGACACATGAAATCAAGGAGAATAGTCTCTGGGGTCACTACAATGTACTCACTGAGCTGGAATGCTTTACACATATCTACTGGACAACAAATTTCACTCAATTTGTTGCTAATCTTTTGTGAATAATTAGTTATGGAGCATCCAAGGCAAAAAGCAAATGGGGTTACTTCGGACGTTTTTCACAGTTTTTTCGCATCAACTTTTCAAACAATCGATTTTTCTTCTTGAAATTCTCACTCAATTGTGATATGAAACTTGTTTTTGTTCTTGAGAATATTTTATTTTTAATAATAAACATAATCAGGAACTCATTTTTATAACTCAAACACAATGATTTTTTGATAAATCTCTTAGTATCATTTGCTTCATTCAATCAAGAAGTTCAATTGATAGTGATTATGTATTTCCTTCTTTTCTTCACAACGTTTGTGGCTGCTTCAAGTACTTCATTGGTGTAGTTTCTGTATAGAAACGACCACCAGGAACATTTCTGTAGCTCCCGCCTCGAATTCACCAGCAAAAAGCATGTTACTTTGTTTATCAACCTTCATAAAAAAAATACTATGATATTGGAGACCGAACACATGGTCGAAATATTCTTTGGACATTCCACTTTTGAATGAATGCCATAAAAGTACGCTCATATGAATATGGGTGAACTTACCTTTTAACACCAAAATCACTCACGATCGCCGAACCTATTCTAACAAGGAGTTGAGTCGATAGCGATCTCCACCTCAGCAGTATTTTCGATTGAAAGAGGTAAGCACTGATTGTCCGAAATCATATTTACTGTCCGGAGACGCCTCATTCGACAGTACCTTTTCTCCATTATTGATATATTCTGTGGAAAGCATTGAGTTGGCAGTATGACATAGTAAGTCTTAAATCACTGTTGAATCAAGATGTTTTGATTTTGATGGCATATCTTCTTCTCAACGCTGAATCGATATCATTTGATTCGTAAATGAATGGTTCCAGAGGTTCTGGCCAATGATCAAGGATAAGTACAACCGACCCATGCTTCTTGGATACATCTGTACCTTGACCAACACAAGCTATCATGCAGAAATATCAATCATTTGAAGGCTCTATCCAGACCACTGGGTCAGCAACACCTATATAGTTTATTTTCGGTTTCGGATTAGATTCAATCGATTTTATTTCGAATACATTCTGGCATTTGTTATCGGTGGAATCTATTCTTGAAGAACATGAACATCATCACCTTTTATATTTGAATAACTCTATAACAGAACGTGTCAGTGCTAATGACATAATTAACAAATATACATCACGAGGTCTGTTTCCATGCTGAATAAAGCAACAGACAATATAACGACACAAACTTCATGTACATCCGCGTAACCAGTGGAAGTGCAGTTTTCATTCATCACCTATATACCCTAACAGCAGGACAACAATGAAAGTTGAACACAATTAGACCACTGGCCTTGTAATGGGCAAAATACACTGCCTCAGCGGGAGAACCATCAACCCTCTTGGTAAAGCTCATGTACTTCACTGTAAATGAGCAACGTGCAATAATTACCCTTTTCGGTACTCGATGGCTCCTGATTAGCAATTTGCAAGTGGAACCGACTCCTGCTCCTTGAGCCCCCAAATTTACGAATAGCTAATGCGCAATAAATCGATTAGAGCCCTGCAGGTGTCGGGGTACGTTATCAGCGCCACCTGGGCCTTCTGGGGGCCATTCATCACTCTGTCCAGAGATTCGGGCCGGGATAGGATAGAGCGCAGAAGGGAAGCAGGATATGAGCGCCGCTGAGACGGCGTCGAGCGTCGCGACGATATATCACCAGGACAAATTAAATTATCCTGGCTGTCTGCAAGATAAGACCGGACGGCAGAAACCTTGCATCGTATAACGCGGCTGCAATTTTCGGTGCCAACGACGAAAGGGGGTGTATGGGGGTGGGTAGGTGGTTTAGGGGGTGGGCTGGAGTCGTGTTGGCAACTTTTTGTTCTAGTTACTCGCGTCTAGCCATCTTTTTTACCGTCCACGGCTCTTTATCATCATTACGGCAACAGCTCAACGTTGGCTCTAGTGCAAGGGATAATCTCTAGCTATGTATTACTTGGTAACTTCATGGAGGCTTACACTACAAAATAATGTATATACATGTAACGGACTAACTTTTCGAAGAGGTGTTCGTCCATTTGAAATACTGTTCACTCGCTGAATTTCTTCTTATTCAGGGATATTCTGGTGACCATAAGATTTTGGTTATTGAATCAATTCCAATAGTGGAAAAATTCGATTTGCAATTCATTGATATTTCTTGTTTTACACACATGCGGTTCCTGCTCGATTTTCGGGTACCTTTTATTGAACGAAACTGACGAAGTTGTGTAAAAATTATCATACCGATGGAACCTGCTACTTAGACCTGGCAGAACGATTACGATTCTCTGGTAGGTAGTTGAAGCAATAGAATAATCATCATTGGCCTCTTGTAACAGAAAATACAATTCGAAGAAAATGCACTTCAGAGTTTCAATTATGCATCCTTCTACCTAAGTTATTTTCGCTTTCTTTCACCAAATACCTGTTCAGTTTTGTTTCACTTGTTCCTTTTTCATCCATAGTACTATAGGATTTCTGTTGGATCTGAAAAGAAGGAAGTTGAGGAACACTTTTTTGTGTTTTCCAAAATTTTAGTCTGTCAATATGTATCAAAAGAACAGATCATTTGTATTTGAAAACTGCATTCTTCAATGATGGCACCATCACATGAAATTTGGTCAGTTTACGTTCGAATAGCTAAGGATCACGTGATAAAGCTTCATTTTCCTGATATTCATGAAAATGTGTTGTGTTTGTACCTACACTTATAAATCTCCAACTGGGATGAAGCTGAATTGTGAGGAAGTTTCTAATTGGAAACTGAATAACGTGAGGTACCTAGAAAGTGCATTGTTATAACACTCGAACTACTCCACTACGGCAAAGTTTTGACGCCCCATAGCGCAAACTTTGATGCATTGACGTTTCCCCAGTCCATACCGAAGTTTCTCGAGAATTTGTTTTTGTTTATTGCCCGAACTTCAACATACTTACGAGCGAATATGCCGATAAGTCTCTTCACAGTCTTCACGGCTTGTTTTTGCCTAGCCATCGAGTTCCATTCCTAATAGATGCATCAGTTGCGAGACACACCACCAGTCTGCTCTCGATAAAAACGGGCTCTTCTGTCTCAAATATGATTTCTTGTTCGCTTCTAGGTTCGGCGTTCTCCTTTATAACAATGGGGCCTGTCCATTGTGGCAATTGTTTATTCCGAACATGACTGGATTATTCTGTTTACAAACTGCGCGTGGTCGTGTCAGGCATAAAAAGAGCCGGTAGCGATTCAAGAAGTCGATTCGACACACGACAACTCGGACATTTACGATGTTTTCAACAAGTCCGGTCCAATAACCATCGATGTCTAACCCAGAACATAGATGCATTGTCGTTATAAATGAGAACCTAGTAAGCGAAGTATTATTAATGAATTTTGTATGTTCAATGGCAAAATATGTCTGCCAGTCAATGGCTCCGATTTACTTAAAAATGTCAATAGCTCATTTGTTTACAACTAAATATTTGTCAACATGTACAATTTTAGGTCTCCATCTTCAATTTTTTTATCTCTTGAAGATCATCGTGCCTATCTAGGGAGGATAGGAAGGGGGGGTAGGTTTGGATTGTTTTTTGAACTCTTGGAGGTTATATGATTTCTTGGAAATACATTCATGCATCGAGAAAGAATTCCGAAGGTTTGCCGTTCTATAGACCAACGATTTTTGGTAAAGTGTTTTTCAACATATTTCAAGGTTGATAACAACTGGATGTGCTTACTGAGCCTATCGTGTTCGTCTGACTGGTATTGGTAGTGATGGAATGATAGCAGAGATTACTGAAAAACATATCCCGTGTATATCCATAGAAAAGTGCAAGGTCGCTGACTTTTCTACGGTGTTCTAATGAGCATCAGCGCATGTTTTGGTGATGAATCCCACATCTGAAACAGAATTCTGAGACTGGCCGTATCTGTGCTTTGTAGATGTTGTGGTGTAAAGCTGATTTTCGCACGGAATATGAATCCGAGTTTTTGTGAAGCAGCTGTCGCGATGAATCGAACATGATTTTTGTTGAGAGCCTTCAATAATCCTCAAGTGATATGTTCTTCTTTTTGAGGAAAAAGAAAACTCTACGTCTTTACTTGTGATTTCAGTTTATTGACTCATTTCAAACATGACATTTACAAAAACAATTATATAATGCAGGGAATGAGAGCTACGGGATGGTTGCTGTAAAATACACTGGAATGCACAAAAAGCCCAAGAGGCTGAGGTGTAGCCGGTGACAGGACCAGCATCCAAGAAAAAAAACCTGTTCTGGACTATTTTGACTCTTGGTTCAACAGAGCAGTTTCATTGACCTGTTCAATGAACGATAACAAAAACACGGACTATCTCACCAATCTCTCACCGGGTAACCGACATCTTGTACAGGCAGACAGAAATGCACTGTTTCGCGAGCTCATATCGACGTGAAGTCAATCGACCTTGCCTGTCAAACTATGAGCGATAGGTCGTCGATGATCACGTCACCCACATATGGTAAAGCGATCAGCTGTGCAAGTGAGGACATCGCATGTCACACATACATCGTCGTTCGATTCACCAAACGTCATAGGATTGATTTGCTGTTGAACAAGTCGACCGATTTCAAAATGAAATGATATTCAGATTGATGATAGGTCGAGTGAGAATCATTTGTGGTTTATATTCCATGACATCTCACTATACGCAATCCATCAAGAAACATTATTAAAACATCGAGATTACGTTCCGTGATATGAGCGAGGGATATATCATAATTACATACATTAGGAGATTAGAATGGATCGTTTAATTGCATCGTTGGTATCAGACTATTGACATGAAAAACGTACACATTCACGTGTTATGAATATTTACATTTGCTCTTTCCACATGCAGGGAATAACAATATTATTCATTGAATTTCAATACGAACTTGTGAATCATAGTCACATCAGTATTATTCTTACTACCTACACAAGTGCACAAGTGATTTCTGAATTTATTCAGAATCGAGTGGTTAGTGGACCCATCGATTTTCATTTCATGATGCGGTATTTTTGATGGTACATTCATGTACACAAAATGAAGCAGCACCAAATGAACTGGAAAATTAAAGCCTGTCATATCAACTGAAGGGGATGTAAATACCAGAAGATGATTTTGGATAGCGGGATTTTCCTTTTGCTCGCAACATTTTTTGCTGTTCGTGATGAAGTCGACGAACATTTCGAACTCAATTATTTTTTCATGTCGAGACATATAAGAATACGGAGGCACCGAGAACTGTATCCGAAATTAATTGAATTCGGTATACAGCGAAAGGCATTGTCTGAAGTTGGTTAACATGATTAGTAAACAATGGCCTGAAGAATCCATCCTGCGTAGCGGAATAACCCGATTGCCAAAATCGAATCAGTCAAATGGCACGGTAATGATTTCACATTTGAATAATTCCTTTCGGAGTATATGGAGTTGATTTAATGAAGGGGTAGGTGGTAGACCCGCTCATACGGAATTCCACCCTTCCTGATTCCGGCATAATTGACTCTCAACTAAATGCTAGAAAATGGATAAGTTCTGTTTGGGGGACTGCGTCAGTCGTAACAAATCTAATCTACGCATCACTCGAATTACAAATTAGCGGTCCCCCAGAGAACTGCCCCTTCCCCCCGGCCATGCAAATAGCTATTGGCTACTTTGGACAGGATAACGCTCATACACACTCTAGATAGACACCGTAAATATGAGGAGACATAACATTTCATTCATAAAATATTTGTTTACAATCATGCATACATACTTCCAGAGTTTCAAATAGGTTGAGAGATGGCTTTAAAAAATGGCATCGCTGTAAAGTGTGTGTCCATGTTCACATTCTTCTTCAGCAGTCGCGTAGGACAAGACACCTAATTCCGATCTATTATTCAGTGGAATTTTAACAAAACAAACAAGGTTTTTTCAATAATTCAGTTTAATATTCTGCGATAACCACACTACTGCTCAAGATGATGGAAACATATGACCTTATTACTTACTGTCGAAATACCAATTGGGGGTTTGAATTGTGGACTTTTTTACAATTCACGCACTGGCAAACCATAATAGACTTCTAATAGTTGTCTCTGATAGTCTTATAACAAGGAAACATTGAAAATCAAACACAAAAAGTCCTAAAATGGTAACAAGCACAGCACAACAGCACTGTAACGTCGTATGTTGACATACGTGAAAATATGCGTAACTTGTAGTAAACGCGCCAATGAAGCATTGCCACACTTATTTCCATATTACATCATAATAATCAAAAAGTCCTAAAATGGTAACAAGCACAGCACAAAAATACTGTAACGTCGGATGTTGACATACGTTAGAAACATATCTGTAACTACAGAACATACAGAATGAATATAAACACATGAAAGATGTCTCTCGAGATGTCTATTATATAATTGATAATGAATGTATGATTAATGCTCCCTTGTTTTCAAACACAGGCGGTATATCTAGGGCAATCCGCAGAAATTCGTCATCATCGTTTTCTGCTGAAAACGATGTTGGATCGGGACAAAATATGAACAATTTCGTCTCTTCTCTTTTTATATGTCTATGGTCGGTAATCCGCTGTGCGCATCTATTCACTGCAAGGCCGTATAATTTCGCCGATCGACTTAATTAATAACATAATTAATATTTGTTTAACGAATCAGCACAGCCGAGTAGCCGCCGGTCTGTCACGTTATATCGGAGCATTGCCAATTTTTACACAGGCGTTGTCTATCTAGAGTGTGTATTATCTTTGGCCAGGATAATGCGTACATATGCAGATTGAATTGCGACAACGCACCCTGTCTTCATCCCATTTGGAAGATAAAACAGACTCGCAGCCCGGATTGTTTGAATTTGTTTTGCTCGGTTCCCCCGAGGGAAAATATACTACCGATTACCTACAGTACTTTATCGCTTCACCTTTTTCTGTAAATAATTAAGCGATTTGAATTCGAGTTTATAGATTACACGGTGATTGAGTAAAACTTCTCTTCAACATTGAAAAGAACCATTGGTTTCAGGATTTCGACAGCTATGATGCAGAAAACTCAGTTTCTTGTTCAAATTTTTGTTTGATACTCTGTGCAATTTTTGAGATAGCTTTTCTCGTTGATTTGATGATTAAGGAAAATTCGAATATATTTTGAGAATATTTGTTAGTCTTTTTTCTTGAAAAGGCTTCAAACTTCTGTTTCTGTCATATTTTGTATCAGTTTCATTCAAAGGAACGAAAAAGGTACGTTATATTAATAAAAAAGTACATCAAATCAGTGAACGTCAACATTAATTTTGGGTCGATGACGGGTGTCATTAATACAATGAACGGTCGTACGTAAATTTTCTTGTTGATAAAGTTATGACTGCAGTACGTTGAATCAACGAATAATGGTCATGGATCTATGTTTGCCGGTTATTGATATCACGAATGGATTTACATTGGTTCATGGTTGTTGTACATTGAATCAATAAACAGCGAGCATGGATCTATGATGATAAACATTGGTTTATGGTTGATGTACATTGTATCAATTATCAGTGAGCATGAATATGTAAGTGCCAGTTACGAAGGACAGACTCAGTTTATTACAGCTGAACATTGAATCAATAATCAGCTAGCATGGATCTATGATCGGCGGTTATTGATATTACGAACGATAGACATCACTTGATGATTTTCTTCATTGAATCAATGAAAAATAAGCATGAAACTATGTTCGCCAGTTATCGATGTAACGAACAAATTCTATTGGTATTTAACAGTGGAGTCGCCGTCGAAGATAATGTTGTCAACAGTATCGTCACTATCAGAAATAAGGGCACAATTTTTTCACGAAAAACCCAAAATCGGCCCAAAATTATCTAGTACATCTACTAATTTGATGTGACCTGATGAATAATATAATAAACATTTACAAGGCAATCGCAGAACACTGGTTTCCTTGATGAAATATCATGTTTCTTTATTTTTTGTTGAAATCTACCTAATTGTATTGAATAACAAATGTAATGAATATTTTTTAATGAAGTCAACTAAAAATGTTTCCGAAATGTCAAAAATACACTAAATGATCGAAGACTGATAAACTTGGACGATATTCAAAAAACAAATATTCGCTCACCCATGGACGTATAAAAAATGCGCTCACCTTATACATTTTTAGTTACTAGATCTGGTAACATACCTTAGGTTAGGTTACTAGATCTGGTAACATATCTTAGGTTAGGTTACTAGATCTGGTAACATATCTTAGGTTAGGTTACTAGATCTAGTAACATATCTTAGGTTAGGTTACTAGATCTGGTAACATATCTTAGGTTAGGTTACTAGATCTGGTAACATATCTTTGGTTAGGTTACTAGATCTGGTAACATATCTTAGGTTAGGTTACTAGATCTAGTAACATATCTTAGGTTAGGTTACTAGATCTGGTAACATATCTTAGGTTGGGTTACTAGATCTGGTAACATATCTTAGGTTAGGTTACTAGATCTGGTAACATATCTTAGGTTGGGTTACCAGATCTGGTAACATATCTTAGGTTGGGTTACCAGATCTGGTAACATATCTTAGGTTGGGTTACCAGATCTGGTAACATATCTTAGGTTAGGTTACTAGATCTGGTAACATATCTCAGGTTAGGTTACTAGATCTAGTAACATATCTTAGGTTAGGTTACTAGATCTGGTAACATATCTTAGGTTGGGTTACTAGATCTGGTAACATATCTTAGGTTGGGTTACCAGATCTGGTAACATATCTTAGGTTAGGTTACTAGATCTGGTAACATCTCAATCAATTTTTTCAATTGGAATGCCCAGTATATTTGCATATTTTCTGCTTCAAAAATTCCTGAAAATAGCAAAAATCGCAAAAATTCCTGAAAATAGCAAAAATCGCAAAAATTCCTGAAAATCGCAAAAATTGCAAAAATTCAGGAAAATTGTAAAAATTTCAAAAAATTCCTGAGAATTGCAAAAATCGCCAAAATGTCTAAAAATTGCAAAAATTCCTGATAATTGCAAAAATTTCTGAAAATTGCAAAAATTCCGGAAAATTGTAAAAATCGCAAAAATGCCTGAAAATTGCAAAAATTGCAAAAATTCCTGGAAATTGCAAAAATTTCTGAAAATTGCAAAAATTGCAAAAAATCCTGAAAACTGCAAAAATCGCAAAAATGCCTTAAAATTCCTAAATTCCTGAAAATTGCAAAAATCGCAATAAACAGGTCTCACCTTTCTCAAATATGTTAGGTTTTGTATCCCTTTGATGAGCTGGCACAATTTCACAAATAGGTAGGAATTCTACGAGCCACAGAAACACAAAACACGACCCAGCCCTTTCAACTTTTCATTAACAACTGAACGAATAGAAATAAAATAAAACGGCAAATGAAAAATTCACCGCGTAATATGAAACCTTTTCATAGTAAACATTATTACTGATTGATCGTGATTGATCCATGGGTAGGCAGCATTAATTTGGAGCCTGTTTTGGAAGTTGATGTTTCATTTCATGAAATCAAAGTTTAGTGTTCATTGAAACAATGAAAACCATTCATTATTTTCTTATGTTTGTTGTTGATAGATCTACGACGAAAAGTTTATTGCTCCAATGATGAAAAACATAGATCAATAAACATCAAACGTTGATTCAATGCATTTTTTCATCACATGAATAAAAAAAATGATTAACTTTTGATGTTTTTCGTTCATTGTTCAATGTTGGCTCGTTCATTGTTTCAATGTCTTGCGGTATGAACCCATCATCAGAAATGATTGTAATATTCATCGATTCGTAATATTAATGTTCAAAAAATTGACGACTGCCGTTCATTAACTTTACGTACAAAATTATTTTCTGTGTATGAAATGGTCTCACAATCCGGTGTGGACCTGAATCGACACAGATTTTTATGGACTTGTATTAAAATCATCTAAAAAAAATTGGATTGTTAGTCTTCACCTCATTCGTGTTGATTTTGAAAAGAAACTTCAAACAAATAAATAATCTTTATGCACGACCGGGCGTAAAGAAGCATTTCACCAACCGGTTTTGCGGGCGTAAAATGGCATAGTATTGCCCGGTGTATAGGTAACTCGTAATAGATATTCCTGTTCAATTCAGGACTTTTAAGTTTCAGTTGTGCATAACTTTTCCTTATCTATTATAGTTCTCTTGATATTTCTGAGATGCAGAATGATATGATCGAACCCAAAATATAAGTTGAATCTGTGAAGACAGATTTATTGACACCAAATATAAAAGTCTTCTCCAATTTGAAAAATTTGACTGCGTACCATGGTAACGTTGATTCCATCAATGATATTCCTCACCGCAGCCATGATGTATTTCTATCGTTTTAAATATACCGATCGTGCATACAATTTTCTATATATTTCGGGCCCAGATCTATAGATGCATTTATAATATTGATAATATTACTTACACCGTACGGTCCATAAAAGCCTATTTTACTGCCATTATACAGGGTGTCCGCTAAAAGGAGGTCAATCCATTAACCACATATTCCTTGAACAAAAACAATATGAGTTTCTAAATATCATTTTTCATTTTAGCCCTTCCTATTCGGTATACAGGGTGTCAAAGTTGGAAATTAAAAACTGTTTTTTTCTAATTACTCGCGTATTTGATAAGATATTAATCTCAAAATTGGTACATTACTTCAGCACAAAGAGTTACATCGTGTGAGGAAAACAAAACAGAAAATAACTGTCAAATATTCAAGATACTGGGGGTCAAGTTCACACTTACCCCCATATTTTGTTTGTACGTGCGCTAATGACTTCCTATCTATTTTCCTTCAAGTGTTCAATCATGAGTATTTTTTGTTTCCTGTAAAATTTCAATTGAATCATTTGTTTTTAAGATAATTCGAAAAGTACTGGTTATTGTTTGATGCCTATGCGGCTTAGGTAATCTCATAATGTTCACATACTCCTATTTATTTCGTCGAAATTGAAAGAGGGCGTATCTTTTTACGTACGAAAAGGTAAATATGGAAACACCGGGTGCTCGGAGCAAATGTACTAAAATAATTTTTACAAAAAAAAAAAAAAATTAAAAAGTGTAAAAATTATTTTAATACATTCGCTCTGAGCACCCGGTATTTCGCCCGGTATTTCCATATTCACCTTTCCGTACGTAAAAAGATACGCCCTCTTTCAATTTCGACGAAATAAATAGGAGTATGTGAACATTATGAGATTACCGTAAGCCGCAAGCCATCAAACAATAACTAGTACTTTTCGAATTATCTTAAAAACAAATAATTTTATCGGAATTTTACAAAAATCAAAAAATACTCAAAAATGATTGAACACATGAAGAAAAATAGATAGGAAGTCATTAGCGCACGTACAAAAAAAATATGGGGGAAGTGTGTACTTGACCCCCAGTATTTTGAATATTTGACAGTTATTTTCTGTTTTGTTTTCCTCACACGATGTAACTCTTTGTGCTGGAGTAATGTACCTATTTTGAGATCAATATCTTATTAATTACGCGAGTAATTAGAAAAAAACAGTTTTTAATTTTCAACTTTGACACCCTGTATATCGAATAAGAAGGGCTAAAATGAAAAATGGTATTTAGAAACTCATATTATTTTTGTTCAAGGAATATATGGTTAATGGATTGACCTCCTTTTAGCGGACACCCTGTATATGAATGACTATTTTGAACAGGGTATGTAAAAGTCGTGAGAATACTTGAGCAATTCAACAAAATATCACCTGAATAAGAATTGCGACATAACAAAAATAAATTGATATACTCCCATGTTCGCGTCAAAGTGGATACGGTCCTGACGCAGACCCCGAAAAAACATCATTGTAGTTCATTGAGACGATTTTTCTCGGTGTGGCAGCCAAAATTCGAAATTGAAAGTAATCAGCCCGACACACCGTCATGCCTCTCGACATCAAAACAATCCATCCATCAAGTGAGCCTTAGGCATCATCGACGCTCCGAGCCCAGATTTATTCAATTTCCTATAGGTAATTGGTGACAACCGGCTTCTGCAGCGATTCCACAGTGTGCGGGTGTTAATTTGTGTCCTCGACCTTTCCTCCTATGGATGTGGGCTGCTTAATGCAATCTGTGCTGCTCCCGAACAGTGCTAAGTGCGTTATACCCACTTCCGATTCCGAAAATTACCAGATGAGGGCCCTTGGAGAGAGAACGATGTGGCGATTAGGTGGGCATGCACTAGCAAAGTTTAGTGTTGAAGGATGCAGTCAAAATTCTCTTCAACATTAATTTATTCAATCTTTGGTAGAAGTCCATATTGCTCAAAGTGGAGTGAAATATTTCACAGGCAGGAAGGAATGCTCGAAGTCATCCTCACAAATTTTAATGATATTTTTAAAAGTCTCCTATGATACCAAAACATTTTTCATCGATATAGTGAGGATATTAACATCTCTTTCTACACAGTTGATAATATTTCAAAAAAATTTGTTAATTCTAAAGATAAAGTTCCTTTGAATCAAAAATCTGGAGTATATTGTATCTCTTGCTCTGATCCAAATTGCAATGCTCAATATGTTGGACGAAGTGGTAGAAAAATTTTAACCAGAGTCACTGAACATGTTAAAATTATTGAAAAATCCAAGAATACCCCCCCTTTATTTGATGAATATGATACTAAAAGATCATTTGCAAACCACATCCTAAATTCACACCATAGTTTTGATCCAAATCAGGACCTCAAAATTCTACATGTCTGTCCAAAAGGTAGGTTACTGAATTTACTGGAAATTTTCGAAATTAACTCTTCCTTGAATAATAATTCTGTCTTGTCTCTTAATGAGCAAACACATTTTCATTGTATAAAATTTTTTAATGCTTTGGATTTTAATCACTGATAGTTCACCTACCTTGGTCTCAACTTATTTTATGATATTTCATAGTCAATGGTTTTTTCAGGTTGCTCAACTCTCTCCTACATGTATCCCTCCCCCTTAATCCAAATTCTCCAATAATTGTAATAGATCTTGTTAAATGCCTATGCTCATGGTCAGATTTTCATGTTTTATCCCTTGACATTGACTCTATGTCAACGTCTTGCCATGTCTTCAATTGACATAATTTTCAGTGTTTTCTAACCAAATTAGTTTAGATTTAAAACACGTGCTGGCTGCTTGCCCCATCAATTTTATTGATATTTGCTTCAAATAACGCCTTCATAAGGGAACGGGGAACCCCTTTTTTAAAAACCCGCTAGTTTATGGTGTTGTCAGATATTAAATTGTTTGACAATACCCTTCATATACCATTTTGGGTATATGAAATGTTCTTTAATAAAACTTAGTATACGCTCTCAGGGCACGGGGCCCTTCATTTATTGAGAACCCGTTTATTCAATATTCATTTTGGAACTCTCGACTATGGGCATTGGCAGAAAATAATTTTTTCAACTCCAAGTAAGTCTAGCATAAAATAGGTAATCTTTTCATTTCAATATCATTTGTTTTTATATTGTAGACTTTTCAATTAGGCTGAAGATGGTCTTTTATAAGACCGAAACATGTCCCTCATGAATTAGTTAAAAATATCATTAAAATTTCTGGAGATGACTTCGAGCATTCCTTCCTTCCTGTGATTAATTTATTCGTTCAACTGCGTCAATCACACAAAGCTTGTAACGAAATCCAGGTTTCTACCAATTTGTATTGAGTTGATTCTCCTATTCGAATGCAGGTGTCCGTACTTATATCGATTTCCTATATTTCAAATAAATTCGCGAAGTCGTTCGATACCGGCAAAAACTCGGCCGTCACACTTTTCATCTCCACGCGCTTTTTGGAATGCTAAAGAGATTTACAGAAATTAATTTTCGCGGTAGGTACTCTGATTCGTTGTACTATATTTGTATCTGATAACCAGTGGTTCTTTCTGTGCACCAAGAGGTTTATTTTGCGTGAGCCGATGTACCTGTTATTTAGGTGAGTTTAATTTTGCTCTTTATTCTGTTGCTGGTTGTTTTCCCCCATAAACGAGGTTATATAGGACTAAATCGATTCATTTCGTTATTTAGATACGAACAAGTTTGAATTGTACCCCATAAGGACTGGTGCCCATTTTATTTGACTTTGTGCCTGCTTTGTTACAAGCTATACTATCGTCTCTCGAAAACTATGGTATAAGGGGGCTGTCTTCAAATTGGATATCTTCTTTTCTGAGAAATCATAAACAATTTGTCTCGTTACAACATTCTAATGATGATGAAATGTCGAAAATTGAGTCAGAATCTATTTCTACTGATATGGGTGTGTCCCATGGGTCCATTTTAGGACCAATACTATTTATATTATACGCTCCCTAATGACAAACTATCGACCAATCACTATACCCTCGTGTTTTTCAAAAGTCTTCGAATACTCCTTACCTGAACGGTTTCTGAAATTTCTTGAAATTAATAAGTTATTTTCAGATAGTCAACATGGATTTCTCACAAATGAATCAATTAACAGCGCTACTTTATCATTTTATCAGAAAGTTATTGAATCAATCGAAGCAGGAGAATGTCCTGTTGGGATCTTCTGCGATCTATTTTCCAAATTGTATAATTACGGAATTCGAGGAGTAGCTTTACAGTGGATCACATCTTTCGTTAAGAACAGACGACAATATGTATCAATAAACTTACAAGAAATTGCTTCTTACCGTACAGTGAATTCTGACTACCAAGCTGTTGGTGTAGAAGTCCCTCAGGGATCTGTTTTGGGACCTATTTTGTTTCTATGCTATATCAACGAAATGCATAGTCTCACCGATAATTCGCATTATGTAATTTATGCTGCCACAACAGTGATACAGTGATCTCTTGTTGTAGTGTTAGCTCACTTCTCTTCAATGTAAAAAAAACTAACGTAATGAGATTTCATCATCGGCAAAAACGTAGCTCTCTGTTATATGTTCCGGAGTCTAAAAACAATATACTCACAGAAGAACGAATGTTGTTGCTCTATTATGCTGAAGTTGCCTCACGAATCCGTTATGGTATACATTTTTGGGGTAACTCTACTCTATCATCGAATGTTTTTATCGTACAGAAAAGAATTATGAGAATAATAGCAGGCATACCTAGTGGACAATCTTGCCGAAATATTTTCAATAGCATCAACATTCCAACTATCATCGGTGTTTTTGTATTTGAATTATGTGTTTATGTATTTTTGAACAAAGAAAAATTCATTACCAATAGGAATATACATGATATAAGTACAAAACAATGTGACAATTATCACATTCCAATGTGTAAATATGAGATTATATGTAACTCTTCCGATCACTTTGAACTCGAAGTTTTCAATAAACACCCCAGTCGATTGAAAAACTTCAAAAAACCCAGTCATTTCAAAACGAACTTGAAGCAATTCCTACTGGAAATGGATCCCTATACTTTAGAAGAATATTTTTCGGCATCCTAGTCTTTTTGTTTCTGTCTCTGTAACATCGAAATATTATCATTTTATCTTATGTCTCTGTCTCAAATTGTCTAGTTTTAAGCCATCAATCTGACGATTTCTATACATGTAAAATGTCCAATGGAAAATAAACTTATTGTATTGTATTGTATCGTATCATATCGTACGACAATCGACTATCCTGAAACAGAAACTGAATCCTCCTGCCGGACTTCGTATCTGGAAATTGGGTGATCTTTGCTCATACCATGCTCCAATCATTTTGCACATGAATCATCGATCACTAGGGCAGAGATTAACGTCTAAAAAACGCGCCTCGCCGCAAAATCACCCGCGTAACTCTATCCTCCGCCATAGAATTAATCCTGAGGGATCAAGGTAGGCCGCCTCCGCGCGCTCTTTTGTTTGCTAATAGAGAAAAGCTGCACAGCACAGCAGCCCTTTCAGACGTCATCGAGCGTGCGTGTGCGTGTGCCGTCGGCTGTCTTGTGCAAGTAGATTTTTGGGCGAGCTTTTCCTTTTTTTTTTTTCGTTTTCGTTTTGTTCAGACGTCGCCACCAGATGTTCTTAATTTGTTGGCTATTTGTTCGGTGCGCCCCCTCACTTTGTTCGATTCCGTGTAAAAAGGTCGGAACGGGGCGCGGTCGAATGACCATTGTGGAAAAAAGTCGAGGCGAAGTTCGTTGAGACAGAGTCCGGTGTGACACCCTTCCGATATATGTATAATCCATCGAAAACGTTCGTTGAATGATCCATTTCCTTTCTTTCTCTTTCCCAAAGCACTGCTTGCTCAGAGTGAGCATAATTCAATCTGAACAGGGTGTCCCAAGACTTCCTTCCGTACAGATCACCATTACTTCAAGAAACTGTTTTTTCTATATCGCCTCCGAGATTAAGTTACAGTCCCTTGAAGTTTCAAAATAAACGATTCTTTCTTTGAAAATAGGTCTTGATGACTGCATTCAGTGCAATTATCAATCACTATGACAAGAAGATCAACGTTGACAAATTGAAATTATTTGACGTCAAATTTCCCTCGGATATTGACAAATGCCTCATAATTTTATGACAATCGGAAGCAAAGTGCTTGAGAAATTTGTCATAAAATTATCTCGTCTCATTATCGATGTACTAGGGACATTACTACTGATAACTTTTCAAGTGAATATTGAAAATCAACCAGATTTTGATGTTTTCACTGAACAAATGAATTCCTTCGATGAGCTTTCATGCATGAGCCAGTTGTTTTGTTACGACAGTCAGGAAATGACTTCCTCCGATGGTCCACATATTTTGAAATGACAGAGATTTTTCAATATTCTTCAACAATACATTGAAGTGTCGTGATGGGAATATTTCTGAATAAAAGTGCTTGTGTGTGAAGTTGATCGGAGCAACGAGTTTTGATTAAAATCCCTTTTTGTCCCATCTGAGAAGAATGATGAACATGATTATTGTGATCATCAACTCAACAGGAATGGGTCAAAAACCTGGAAGAATAAAAAAAAACTGCGATTATTAAGTTGGAAAATTGACAGCGTCATTCCCTAAAATATCAAAATATAACCAATGGCGTACCTACTTACTAAAGAAAAATAACGATTTCCTTGAAAGGAAATGCGAAGTAACTATCGAGGTAACTATATCTCCTCCATGTTTATTGATAAAATTGGTATGATGTGTCTTCCGTCTTCCATGCACATTCACGATAGTAAATTGCCCAAAGAATGTCAGACCAGTTAGTACATTTCAAGGACTTCGATATATTCAAGAATATCTAAGAATAAACTTGGTACTAGTTGGTATAAACCAAGTTTTCACCTCGATAAGCCCTCATGAGTGATTCGGATCATGATATTCATTTATTCTGTATATTTCTTCCAGCTTCTGGTCCTGTTTTGAAAATCATACAATGTCAGTTTCATTATAAGTGTGTTCGGTTTAATCTGAACTATTTATTGCATACAACAGATCTATGATACAACTATATCCTTTTATTTTCATGTGAAGTCCATTTTACCTCTAATGAGCGGAATAAAATTTAATATCAGAGGTGATGAAGGAAAAGACTAATGGCGAATATATACCGAAAACTATTATGTCAGAAGACAATGTATCATAATTAAGTTCGAATTATTCTTTTATGTTTATATAACAGCTCTCCAACTTTGATAACAGTTGTTCAAGCAGTATACTAATGTTTGCGAGTGTGTTGAATGTTCACCTTAATTATATATCTTTACTACCTATAGCCATAAACTAAAGAGTGAAATGGCGGTAACTTTGTCGTAAAATCACTTTGATAAAGTGTGATGAAATTGCTGATATCTGAATAATTATGAAATCCATAATTTTGTGGAAATCTTATCGTTTGTGGTGTTTTTACAAATCCATTCCAGTTGAAAAATCCAATAGACATCAACAATAGAATTATAGTGAATTTGGGTTTCATTGAGATAACTTAGATTTTTCGAACATTATCACATCATCAGATATCACTCTGTAGGTTATCATTTCAAAACAGCGGAATAACGAAAAAATTATTGATGCCTCGCTCACAAACTTACCTACTTACTACTCTGGAACACCGTAGGGAAGTTGGCGATCTGGCCCTATTTTGAAGATACTTTCATGGACGATGCTCTTCTGAAATATCAACAATTGTTCCTCCCTTGGCAGTCCCCGCGAGATTAAACCGTCGAGTTGAGGCTTTGCACCCCTTCGTGGTCACTTTAAAGACCTGCAGAACATATCTTTTCAAAGACTCGTTCATCCAACGAACAGCAAGACTCTGGAACACATTGCCAAGGGAGGTGTTCCCCGAGGCATATTACCTCCAGAAATTCAAGAAGAAAACCAATTCCTACCTTATTTTCCTTGGTTCTCACGATGTTCTCTGAAAAAACCTTGTCTCATTTCAAATGTGGGGCAGTTTATTTGAAGAAAATCATAGTTTTGATGATATGGCAAAAGCACTAAATTTTTGGAACGTGCGCCTTCGACTGTAGGTAGGTACGACGATCTCTCAGATTCTTGGTAGCGCTTCATGAGAACCATTAAAATGTTACGATCGCACAATAGCCGTAACTGTACCCTAGACAGACTCTGTAGCAGATTTCGCATTATTTTTACGAGCTAATTGTGCTGTCAAATTGACTAAACTCGAATGCTACTTTACGCCGATTATTCGGCCGTTCGCTCGCATATAATAAATATACAGTGCCTTTTTATTTTCGCGCACGCTGCTGTTACGCCAAATGAGCGGCGAATGTCTATACGGTGTTACGTAACAATGATGTGGAGGTTATGGGGCATTGTTTGCGATTTTTCGTCGACTACCAGTTCGAATTCGTCCAAGCCAGAGTAGAAAAGGAAAATTTGAAGAACACAACTGCAAGAGAAGATGGGAAGTCACTCGGATTCGGATGGACTCTGAAAAAATAAAATGATTGCTTAAAATTTGTTTCATCAGGACGCTGCCAGACATCGTTTTCGTCTTGATTAACTCTTAAAGTAAGCAATGTTATTCAATGAAAATTCAAAATGAGGGGAATTAGTAAATATATCCCTTAAAATAGTGTCATTGAAACATATTTAGCTTTCTCAGTTTACCAGGGATGGATTGAATTTTTTCTTCAGAGCTCAAATTCTCAATCATCTGTAGATCTGTATGTTCAAGACTTGGGAAAGCATGAACCAAAAGAAAAGTTGTCTTGTCGATGAAATATTCCGTTTTCTATATAGGTTGTTATTCAAGTAGGTGGCCAAACTTCGAGGGATTATTTGGGCGATTCTAAGACGAGAAGCTCATAGACATAATTCTGAAAATCAGTGGCATTTGCCAGGGGAGAGGGGCAGCTCCCGGAATACCAGTAAATGAGAAAGTAGCCTAAGTGAATTCAAAAATTCCCAAATAATAACATAATTGATATATTTCGCCAAACCAATCGATGAATTGCACTGTAGTTGTATAGGCCGAAATATATAATTATCTGCTATTTTATGAGAATGTTCCTTCTTTTCATTGTCTTCTGCAATTTATTTCTTGTTTTTTAATAAATAAGCTCAGATTTGCTCATTTTTATTGATTTTTTCAATGTTTTCTCAGAAGTCACTCAAAATCAGGTGTGCCCCCAACATTGAAATATATTTCTGGCAACGTCACTGCTGAAATTGCATAGTTTTCAAGATACAGAGTGTTCCGTGAATATCGTGAGAATCCTTTACCCAATCTTATTGAAATTTTGTCATTGTTATTTGTAGTAGTAAGGATTAGAATGAAACACCCAGGATGCGAATTTTACGCCCAGTTCATTTTTTTCAGTCACTCGTAATATTTCATTTAAGTGCCCATGTTTGAACGTTAACTAACCTGAAGATTTGATGTATGTGATGACTATTTTATATTCAATTGCAAATGAATTGGTATATAGTTGGTATTCGTCTTTTGGATAAAACTTGTCAAAAAATGATCGTGATATGAGTTATAGTAATTAAAAATTAAAATGTTGATTCACCAACTTGTCTCATTCCTATCATACTGGCCACTGAAACTTTGCGATTGTGAATACTTCTTAAAGATGTCACATTGTACCACTCTTGTTCAGTATTAGAAAACTAGTATTGCTCTTTGTTTTCGATCCATCCTATTCGTTTATCCTGTTCTCATCCCCCTTATCTTTGAATATACAGATAATTGAACATTGTCCAATATTTTTCCGATCATCGATATATAGTTACACATGTCTATAGGCATAAATACGGACCGGAAAAAGGAAATGCTCGTTCCAGTTCACTTCTCTCGCCTATGTATTTTTCCAGGCTCGCAGTGTTAACCCTTTCGCGCGTTTTTGCCCTTTTTTACACGCCCGACTATATTATTTAATAAAACATGATATACGAGGTGCGTTACCGGTGGTTATCGTACACTTCTAATTGATATTCCAACTGTTCGGAACTATTCGGTGTAATGAACTGTGAACGGTGCCCGCCCGGTGTAGGTTTTGTTTCGACGTATCATTCGTCATGCCTTTTTAAACACTAAATACGCCAGGCAAATTGTTTCGGGCCATATTTCCACTATAACGTTCCATGCCTTATTCACAGCCTTATTATTAACGATGTTTTTTCACTTTAACGTGTTGTCGGTATTTTTTTTAATTAGGCGCATAGGACCCAATTTACCTACCGATGTTTTTTCATAAGCTCAAACTTCGACATCGGACACGATACATGGATGGTGTTAACTCATGAAGGGATACTCTGTATTGTTCTTTGATCTAATGTTTAGATTTTAGGAGAATATGAAAAAACTTACCACTAGTGAAAATCGCAGTTTTTTCAAAAAACTCACAATGTTTGCCTTGTCGATTGCAAATGAGCAAAACCATCAGAGATTTTCTTGTTGAAACGAACAAGCATCGAAGGAAAACATTGGGTGAACAATTTTCGTTATAATACCTATAAGAAAATCCTTCTCTTCTCGTATTCGATTTATATACCTCTCCTCCCGCATCGTTTATTCCAATCCCCCGACGTCATCCCATATTCACTTTTTCATTCCATCAGACGTTATTTTTATTTTCGTCGGCGAAATCCCTTCTTCATGAATATTTCGTATAATAATAAAGAGGGTGCCTCTCGCACAGCCGAGGTGTCGTGTTTCGATATTTTTTGCATACAGGGCCCCAGTCACAGTCGAAAGTGAAGTGTCATGTCTCGTAGTCCCACAGGGAAAAGACCACCGCCAGACTGTTCTGTTCGTTCGCTTTCACATCCCTCTCATCTCTCTCGGTATATTATTTATCTATCGGAAACACGACAACCGCCAAATTTATAGCGAGAGATCGAGGTTATGGTGCTCTAGAAATCGATATATGTGTAGTATACTGGGTGTCCTTGAAAGGTCGGTACAAAATGATACTATAGACTCCTGAGACTATAATGAGATGATTGAACCAAACTTACCACTATGCCAAAACGCTCCGTTTTGTCCCTCCAGGGCGTCGGAATTTGATTTTTTAACTTTATTTTACCGTATATTGCAACATTATTGTCCATGAATATTGTTCTTAAAATGTTGTAGGCACACTAAAAGGACTACGATACCATGCTAATTGACACACAGGATGTTGCATGTTTGGAGTATTATAAATGGAAAATTGATAGAGATTTTTGTGAGCATGCCACTGAACAGATCTGCTGAATGTTGGTATTACCTCATGCGATACCCAATTTTCTGTCCTCCTGAAAGTTTTGATGTCATTTGGAGAAAAATAGGTTTTGATCCAAATCTGCAAAGTAGGTGTATCTGGAGGATAGAGACCCCCCTCCACTCCACTTTTGTCCGTCACAAAAGCGTCACGCATGCGTCGAAATTTCGAAGATTGCCGAAAAAGTGGAGCATGAAATAATCGAATATTCGGATGTTTCATTGTCTTCCACCACTTTATACTATTTCTTCAATCCGATATGTTATTGTAATGGACATGCACTTATGCACATTATTATAATACATTTCGTATACAGGGTGTTTGATATTTGCTACAAAGATGTTGTCGGCCTATTTGGAATATTAAAAAAGAACATTTCTCCTATATAGGCCCCATAGAATAATGTCTAGTATATATTTCGAAAAACACCCTTTCTTTATACACGAAAATGAGGAGTAATCAGCTGTTAATTCGAGGTATACACTCTTACAGATTTCCGTATCCTGATGTCCATTTTTAGAGCAACTTACCATGTTCTTGTGAAAATATATGTTTGATAAATTTCATTCATGTGGAATCTTTATCCACGTCACTGTGTTAGGTAATGAAAGTAATTTCTAATCAGAAATAGCCAAAATAGATATCATAATATATGGATTCAGACAACTGAAATTCTGCCTTTTTGATGACTCATAAATTTCAAATTCTTGTGATTGTCTATGTATTGCTTTATTAACTTGGTTTTCTTGGAATTTCATTATTTTCCATCAATCACCAATTCCGTTTCGGTTGATGCGATTATTTGTTTTATAAAAAAAACAATTATTCTCCATAGATGGATTTTTTGTCAGATCTGAACTCCATATACACCCTCGCACGAAACTCTTCCTGCTCCCCACATTGACCATCCGCATTTCCGCAGACGCGCTGATACGATATCATCATTTATACCCAAGTATTGTTTCTGATTGCAGAGACCGCCATCGTCGTCGCTATCCTACGGAGGGCCGGTCAACGATGACGTCAGATCCCCCGGCACACCTGGACCTCTTTCTCAACCCCCCGCCTCGCAGCAAAGTCTCGACGCCACGGATCCTGGTAAGTCAAAAAAAAATCATCATCTGCATCAAAGAGTACAGTCGAACAATCCATTTTCCGATTTCTAAGAATAATTCTCAGGTGCTCGTTGAATTCTGCTAGTATAATGGCTAAGCGGAAGGAAAATGAAAGTAATTAGCAGATAAAGTGAAGTGAGGTAATTTGGCAACAGATTCGATGTGTTCTGCCATCTATTGCAAATGAGGGAAAACCGCACACTAAGATCAAAATGAGGACTAACATTGTCAGTCTTACCAGTTTGCTCTACTAAAACGTGAGGTAATTGTCAAAGTCAAAAATTCCAAAATTCTGCCGGATAGTCCTAAAGGATATGGCCTGTTACATCGAAGATATTCGAAAAAAAATTATGTTGAATATTTGAACAAATAGAAAACCTCAAATTATGACAAGACTTGAGCACTCTCAATGTGGAACTTGAGGACCAATTCCTACATTAATCGAGAAGAAGATATCGTAAATAGCCAGGAAAGTAGTTGTTTTCTGTTGAATATTCAGAATGATGTGTGTATATACATATTTTTGTCTGAAGGAGAATGCAAATTCTCAATTTCAGAAATATTTATATTTTATTTTCAAACTCTTATCGTGTGTGTTCAATAGATATAATTCAATGTTCATCGTGGCATATAGCCAGGAAAGTAGTTGTTTTCTATTGAATTAACTGAAAAAGAGTAAATATTCTCATCACATAGAGAATGCGAATTCTCAATGTATTGCTTTATATAAATATATATCCTTTTTTGTATGTTCATAATTCATCTGAGAATATTCCTTTTCAAGAAGAAGTATATTTATCAGTTGTACCAACTCTGACCTCTGACCTTGTTAACTTTTATTGGTATTATCATCTTGAATGTCACTCATGTCAAGCAAGCAATATCGATCTAACTCTAACTGAAATGTCGATGCCATTAAAATCGAAATTCAGCTAACTCTGCACTGAGAATAGTATCAAAATAGGGTCAGAATAGGATTTCCAAAACTTCCGTTCATGGCATCGAGTAATGTCTCTTGGTGTTCGGAAATATAAGTATGAGTGAATAAGATATACTACAGGTCTTGAATGCGCATGCTCCATTGGACCAAGTTCAATCTCGTGAATAAATGAGCTTCGATTTTATGGCATTAGCGGTCTATTTAATAATTTATATTGAAGCGGAAAATTCATAGGTGCAATCAGAATGTTCTGTATTTTTTGGTTTTTGGTTTCGGACCTACTGCTACTGAGTAGACTGTTTTTCCACCCAGAAAACCTATAGTAATGGTGATGACAGTAAAATCTCATCAAGCTGTGGGAATCAGAAGTTCCCAATTTCCAGATAAACCACACGATTTATCAACATCCCTTATCTACCCGCCGGTACCCATGATGTCCTAATGTCCATTTAACGACTGGACATTGGCCCCCTTCTGTCCATATTAAAAGCGTAGTAGTTGTAGTTTCACGTGAAGCAAATGAACAATTATCGATTATGCCATTAGGGATGTTATCGCCGATACTAATGTGGCAGAAGAAGCGCAACTCTTCATTACGTCATATAGGTAGTGGACTTTATTGAAATAGGTTTTTTACGTTCATAAGGGGTCTTTCATTTGTTACTCTGAATTATTCGTAGATATATATCGGTAATGGTCATGTTTACTTTGCTAGAATTGGCTTGTGATCGTCTGCATGCCAGGGTAATCAATAGACTTTTCGTTCAGGACTATTCGGTTTAAAACTCATTTCAGAATACAATGGGCTACAAATATGATGGAAAAGTTAATTATTCGTTGTAAAAAATCCATAACATCTGTACTTACAGGGTCGCATCTTTATTGATTTGTAGAGAAACCTATTGTTAGACTCTAAATCAAAGAATCGAATATAGACTTCACACTTACGCTTACGGACTTACATTCACCGATGAATGACCAGCTTGTGATATACAAGGTTAGACACTATCGATTTTCTCGAAGCTAGCAAAAAATGGGAAACTTTTTGATGGTCAAACGTGAGAGCAACTTTGAATTTCGAGTTTATCTGATAATTTCAAAATGTGGAATGTACGTTATACTATATTCGATTCAATATACGGATGTGATTCCTCATAGAATGTAGAGGATGTTTAAATATTAATTAGGTTTGATCCATAAATTATCTAAAAAGCATCGTACGTTATTTATTATTTTATATTTATGATTTTGAATTAATTAAACACGCTTTTATTATTTCGAATGATAAAACCTGATTTATTATCTGGTACTTCATACAAATTCTGACTGATTTGAATGGATGTTTGATATTGAAAAAATGTGCTGTTGTTTGTGAAGGCATATAGGAATTCGATTAGTTTATCGAATTTAGAAATTGAATCAGATCATACCTGATGTGCTCATTGCTTTCGAGTGAGTGTGATATATACAGAAATATCAAGTTTCACCTGCGAAAAAGTAATAAGTGAGAGGCACTTCAAGAGGTGATGGGCCTCTCAAAACAATTAGAGAAGAAATTAAATTCAATTTTCGTGTTTTCGAGAATTTTGTATGCTGATTTCTTCTTTGAAGCGAGGCTAGAAACGGGAAATACTCATGTGGACCAGAAATTTTGTATTTTGATTTATTTCTTGAAAAAACACATTTCACATAATCTACTGGATGCTTTTTTTGTTCTAACAAACAAGTAGACATGTCACGTGGGCACACCCCTGGTAATACTTTATCAACTGTAATATGTCCAAAATACCCCATTGAGATTTCTACAAACGGGAAGATTTCATCACTATCGGTTTGAAAATCAATGAAAAATCTATTTTTTCTAGAAACTCTTGTATCGTTGTCGAACATGTTCATATTATATGAACTTCGTAAATTTCCGTTCCGTTATTTCATTACTAAAGCACTCTGTATATTTATGACAGTATATTTATGATAGTCGGACAAAAATATTCAAACTTTGTGTATACGTATCACAAAACTCCACCCAATATATATTCATGAGTAGTCAAAAAAGCACTACACATAATGCACTTTTTTCATATTTTATTCGATGCAGTTTTTGTCAGGGGACTGATTTCGTGAATGCCTTTATGGTACACTCAAGTTTCACTCTGCCACACACACAGGACCGTTTGTATAATATAGGAACGAACACACATGTTTGTGTATATATGTAGGTTAAAGCGCGACATGCCTCGTAAAACAGTGAATCTTTTATAGCCACTAGTACTTCGGTAACCACAAGGGTAGTTATACGGAACCTTTTGCGGTCGGTAGTAAATCAAACAATACACAAAATGCAACGGAGCTATTAGGCCTGCTTCTGTTTTTATGCAATATTCAGAGCATTGCGTCTTGTTGATAGTCTTTATCGAGGTTGTGGTTGGAAATATATCGACACGCGAGTCACTTAGACCCCTGCCAGTTTAGGGCAGAATGGAATACCTAATTTTTCTACAAATGATCTAGCTCACGTAACACCTTTCACTCAACACAAGAACACGGGGGAGGGTTGCGGATTGTTATGATAATGATATTCCATGATAAAGGTACCACCGAGGATGTTAACCTGTGATTGAATACTGAATAACAAGAAATCTTGTGAAAGGTGAAAAATCCTGCATTTCCATTTTTTCACCTTCAGCCATGCTGTTTGACTGAATTCTAATATCTAACATAATTTCAATTTTCAAAAATGACTTACTGTTCATATATTCCTGTGGAATCCTGTTCATGTGGCAAATGGAACACTAAATCATCAGGAAAATTTGGTAGGAATTAACAACTACCAACCATATTTCAAAATTAACTATTATATCGCTATTTTTTCAATCTTAGTAGATCGAGAATCCTGAAATTTTGGTAATAGACCCAACTCAAACTCGAATGAACATTTTTGAATGAGTTTTCGATGTTTTTGTTACTGAAATGTAATCATTTTTGATAAAATAGAGAAATAAAGTATGTATCATATAATATATAGGTATATAAGTGCCTATAGATGTTGTATCTGGATGGATAACGCTGTGATTTTCGAAACTAAATTGTGTTAAAAACTGGTATTCAACCAATCAGGGCTCAACCTCAAAAAAGAAATTTGATATCGATGATTTTTCACACGATATACGGGGTAGGGTGTCCCAGATTGTGCTGGTATAAGTTTGAGAATCAGCTCAGTTCTCCAGTATTTGAAAAATAAAATAGTAACATGTTATGATACTCTGGAATTTGAACAATTATTTTACATTCATATTTCTGAAAATGAGTATTGAATCTGAGAGTTAGACTAGTTAAAATAGAAATGGTGATTATTATTGAAATTATTAGACCGAATGATATAATGTTAAACTGTTATCATTCCATTTTAGATCATTCATACTTGGTGGTAATAAAGAAAAAATATTATCTATACTGCTTTTGTTTTAAGCAAGGAAACTTTTGGGTTGAGTTCAACGACTCAATTCGAGATTATATTTTCAGATAATTTCATTGATTTCTATTTTACTCAATTTTTTTGTTGGAAACAACCTCGGAAACAATTAATGGAAATTGTTTCATACAGAGAATATTTCAAGGATGGCAAACAGAAATTTGACGGTAAATATTAAGCGAGAAAGACAATTAAGAGAGTAGATCAGAGCTAAGCCGATTAGGGGGTGTAAAATTAACTTTCGGCGTGGCGCAGCTCTTTTGTTTCCGTTCATTTCTGGAAGGCCGTTCCTGTGTCGAACATAATACCTTCTTGACGCCCTCAACTTACGCAACTCCAAAGCTCTTCTGTCTGTGGTTTTCCGGGTTTTCCATGTTTCCGGCTCGTCGACTTCGTTCCGATATTTCCTCCAGTTCCGTTCCGAAATAATCCCCCTCTGGTTCTATCCGAATTATACAAATGACATGCCGTGCGACCAAACAGTCGCTATTATACTCCTCTTGCTCTGTGAGCTTTGCAATTTTCAAATTACCTCTAACCGCAACCGGGGGTATTTTTCTAATTTATATGTCAACGCCGCATCATGTGATATAGTCACTGAACCTTTTTCAATTTTGATTGTCTGATGCGGAAGTTGTTTCATTGTCCTTCATGAATAAGCTGCAAGACAGAACTTCGTAAGTAGAAACTTCATTCTAATCTGTATTGTATGTTGCAATGTTCCAAAGGTCGATGCAAAGACTTGCAGAAGTGAGGGTAATTGGATTGCTATGAGAACTATTTTTTTATACTAGAGCGTTTAAATGTTCTAAAGATTAAACACAGAGAATGATAGCCAAAATGACGTGACCATTAATTGACCATTAATTGAGGAAACTATTCATGTTTTTGATCGAATATATTATTGTTGTATTATTTTTGAGAATAGTTGTGATTTATGTTCTTTCGAATGGTGTGAGCCGACAACTGGTCAGTTCCAAGAACTAAAAGAATTTTTGAAAGGAATGGGGATTGAAATTCTTGTAGACTGTGAATTATTATTTCTTGTACCGGGTGATTCAATAAGGGTGAAACTAATAATTTTGCTAACAAAGTATGGTTCAAGAAAGGTAGGTTTTGTGAATAAAATGAAAATCCATTCTTGCCATTCTAGTTTTTACCGCCCTCTGTTTTATAAACTATCAGTTCCTGAGATACAGTACCTTGTCACTCTTATTAAATCACCTGGTTTTTGATTCACGTAATATTATCATCTCCTGTCTCTTTATCTCGGGGCCTTCCAACTTTCGGTTTGAATTGAATTTTTTGACTGCTCCCAGGCAAAGAAATCTAGAAGTGTTGAGTCCGGAGATCTAGAAGACCATGCAGATTACCCATCTCATCATTCAAGTACATTTTTTTCCTTAGAAAATGAGAAAATGAAGAGTCTTTCACCTCCCGTAATATATTATGCATCCCATTAACCATTCCGTAGAACATTTAGGTAATTGTCCCCATTGACTAATGAATAATAATAATAATAATATGCATGCTATCTTGGTATTCTAAGATGTTTTCTATTATGGCTGTTCCTTTTTCTTGTTGATGGTATCCTAAATGGCTTCTGTACTGTGGTACCTCCCAAGTTGAAGACAGACTTCCGCTATCTAATTTGTATACAATATTGCATCAATTTTTCAATACTGCACGTCAGATATATTCTCTATAAATTTGATATGACGCTGAATGTATATGCGTGAACGCTATATTTATCTGCAAGAGTTATTAACCTTGTTGATATAATATATTTAGTAATAAGAAATCAATTAATCCCGGATAACCAATAAATAAAAAAATGGAATTATAAAATATCGCAATAATATCATAATTATAGTTCTAAAAACGTCGTTCACAGTGTTAATTACATTCTTTTGCTATTTAATTAATTATCACTAGCGCGGTATAAATCAAGAATTCGTTTGTTTGCCGTAATAAATACACTAAAGTGATGACTTTATTTAATGGTGAATGATTAACGAGTTTTAAACTAGCAGGGAGATAATATTGCATTTATATGTGTGGTCTGCATCTGAGCTTTATGTCTTCAGGTGTATAGATCTACCCACACTCACCGTTATTAAGTCAGATAGAATTGCGCCATTATCTCCGGATTAAGATTATTACTTTACTCGATGATATACCACCATTACCAACTTCTCGGAAACTTGCACGCAGGATTAACATAATAATCCACAGTATTGATTATTATTGGGAAGTCCAGAAAGTAAGTATTCCTTTAAGGGGGATATTGCGATTGAGGTATGTCAACACCTATACGGTTTTGAGTTCCCCTCTAAATATTGATTGTTCATTTTTCGAGCTTCCATCATCAACTTTATATATTTTTTATTTCATTTTTCGATAGTTTTCGATCTCCTTGGTATCGAAACATTACTTGAGATGTTTACTTCAATGAAAAAATGTTTATAAATGGTATGGAGATACTCATCTTCGTCTAACACAGCGTTTCTGGTATTAATTTGTCTGTGTCTAAACCATGGATGGTCTAAACGGTGTTCTTTATGGCGCCCCATCAGAGAAAAATATTAAAGGGCATTTACTACGAAAGAGGACTTAATATACGTTTATTTTTTTCATATTGGATATTATTTGTTGGAAAAATTGTGTTTTCATAATTCATAAATATAATTACAATAAATAATAAACAATTCTTCAATTTTCATTTTTGAATTGGTATAACCAATAACACATTGTAAATAAGAGCTATTTAATTATGTAGGAAGTACTTCGCACTGACAAAGGCAAATTAATATCAAAAACTCTGTGTTAGACAAAGACGAGTATCTCCATACCTTTTTTAAACAATGTTTTCACTGAAGTTGACATTTTATGAATTGTTGTGGTACACCAGCATAACAAGGAGATCGAAAACTATCGAAAAATGACATAAAAAACGCAGGTCCCTATTCAAAAAATAAAGTTTATGATGGCTGCTCGAAGAAGAAACGACGGATTTCCAATTTTGTAGAAGAGAAAAAGTGGTAATGATAAAATAACATTCATTTTGAAATATCCTTCAAATAAACTGAGCAATAAATAAAATTGATTTTGATTGATATCTCAGGAGATGACTGAAATTCTTACCATTTCAAAGCAACATTTTGTTGAGCTTGAAATGGTGCAACTTTCGCCTGATTTGAACTTCTATGTATCTATAAAGGTTACCGAGATCCCTATGTATAGCCATGAATTTGTAACACTCTGTATGCAGATGAACTATTCACTTATCACAACGAATTTTTCATTTATCATTAGATAACTTCTCCCTTGGTGTGGTAGTTTGCTCCGAATATATGTTAATTTTGTAGGAAAAATGTAACGACGGCCATTACTGCGAATGAAAGCAGGTAATAACTAAGTACTCAAAACACAAATGAGCTCATAACTAACCTCACTTTACAGGCAAACGGTGCATATACATTACTTTCCGCTAACTAGCTCGACAGCAACGTTAAACTGAAGTGAATTCGGAAAAGGAAAAAATCCCAGAAGCGGAAAAAATGAGTGCCGTGTCACGTGGTCAGCTCGTAAACTCTCATTAGCCGACAGTGAATTAAACTAACGTCACCGCAATGTGTAATTGTGCAGGACAGACCATTGCCCATCTGTATATGGGTCCGATATTCGGATATATATCTGGTGCACAAATCTCAATTTATTAGGGCCGCATTAGTACGCGTCATCGCTTGATCGTAACTAATGACGAGTTTTTCGCGATGCGACTGCAGCTCACCCAACGGATAATTGTGAAAGCCCAGTTCATAAATTCCGAAATCCCATACCAAAGTATAGGAGTTATGCGTGGGCGTTTTATATGCACCATCAAGGTGGTTTAATCCCATATTTATATCTGGTCAGATTCGGAAATAAATTTGAATTATTGCTGTGTGGACTGAGAATGCTGTAGTAATTTGTTTTATTTCAACTCGTGGAACGCGCTAAAGAAAATCCCTATTATGTTCGTGGAAAATCTTTTCTATAGCAGAGTGGGTAGGAATTCCAATGTTTCCAATGTCCAGTTAGAACGACTGAACAAAATATGAGAATTCAACATGTTTAAAAAATTTACAAAATGTATCTTCATTTCAAATAATGAGCTTGCAAAAGGACAAAATATTCTAATCGAAATATAATATGCTCCCTTGAACAAAATTTCATTTAGTTGAACAAAATTTTCATTTTTTTTCTATCATATGAATTTTGTCTAGTTGATAAATCCAGATTATTCTTGATAAATCAACTCCACAAGAGAAATAGTTATTTATTATACAAGGGAAAAAAGAAGTAGATTTTAGCTCCAGGTTGTGTTGTCTCCCGACGCGTAGCGGAGGGAGACAAAAAACCGTGAGCTAAAATCTAATATTTTTCCCGTGTATAATACACTATTTTTTTCTGTGGCAGAAGGAAGGACGAATCAATATTGAGGAGATATTACATTATTTCGAAATCTGAAAATTATGGACGTGAAATTTCAAGTTTTTAACAGTAGGGACACCTGCGTTTTATAGACATCTTTATCATTCTTTTGAAGTAATCAAATATCTGAAGTCACTTCTGTCAGTTCAATTCTGTGATTTGATTTTGAAAAATTGCGAATTCAGTAGTTGTTTAGTAATATACGAAACCGCGAAGTCGAATGGAAGATAAAAGGACTTGCAGTTCTTTCTCGGAGACGGTATTATTGACTCATTTTTCGGAACTATAGCACAACAAAAGCCATTAACAGAGTATATATATGTGATATATATCTGGGAAAGAAGTACTCACTTTTTTCCCACGGGAAAAAAGTAATTTATGAAAAGTGACATTTTATAACCTGCCAACAGAGATGAAATGCCAAACTTTTTTCCCGTCACAGAAAAAAAGCTATTTGACGACGACTTCAGTCATTTTGACGTCGATAGAAAAGGATGCACCTTTTTTTTCGTTGTAAAACTGCATATTCCTCAAAATCGTACATACCTACCTTTATGTGCCGGATGTCACTCCAATTCCTGTCATGTCAAATTTGATTGTTGGGTTGTCCTTGATGTATTGTTCACACGTAATGAGCGATATTAGCCGCTTTAGGAAACCATACAATATATTGAAATATCAATTCCGCATACTACAAGGAAACACGAAATCATCATCAATAAAGGTAATCATTATCATTGTTGTTGATTTGTCTTGCCAAAAAGCACTGGCACTCTCCTATCGGATATATTTGCTTACTAAATCAAAATTTTTTTATCAGTAATTTCTCTCGAAAAACTTACATTGCACAAAATTACTCAACCTACGGTCTTGCAATTTTTTCATGTCAGTTTTTCTGGTGAAATTATTGATTGGCAAATGTTTTTCGTTAGGAAGAGAATTTACTGTTGGAGAAAATTTTACATAAAATTACATTATATTTCAAGAATCATTTGAACTTTTCAATGAATCAGATGTTTTTTAACTCTTTTGACAAAGATCAACATTATAAACCTATAACGTTGTGAATTCAAAAACCATCAGCTGTTATTGAACATTTTCATTGTTATGGTAACATATTTACTCGTAAACAACTTGACAAATGATAAGATTTCTAAAAAATGTTTAGAAACACGACATGTTTCGTTAACACATATATAGATTCTTCAAGTAGAATACTTTTACAATAATTTTCACAATGAAATGAATGTTGAATCAATAAAATATGTTTTGTTAGCTATAGATTTTCTTGGTAATTCCTGGATTATACTGAGAATGGCAACTTAGTTCATAAAATATGTATAAATTAGGCTCTCGATCAGGCTCTTCCAAATAGAATTGTGATATTTTGTTCCCATTTTTGCCTTCAATGTCACTTCATCTTGTTCAAATGATGGCGAAAATCATGATGCTAGTGCATTCTTTTTTTCGTGTACTATCACTATTCCTGTGCATCTTAGAGTTGAAGATTATTGATATAGGATGATGGGTATAAAGGAAAATTTATTATTGCTTTCATTGAGACGCTACTGATAAAATATGAATAATGAACTGTTCGATTCGACACTGTTCAATGATTATGCTCATTGGAAAAACTGATATCAACAAGCATTTATTCCAAGAGTTCTATCATCATTGTCGGTATACAACTCATATTGAGATAACCCCGTGGTTCTCAGGTCCGACTATACGATGAATCGATAGATACCGAGAAATTTCCGACATGTTTTATCTTTCTGTGAGCGAAGGTTTTTTTCTTCGTTTTATTTCTCTTCGGTGTCGATTTCTTACCCGATCCTATCAACTAACAGATCGCAGATAATGAATGGGAAATCAGGTAGGTATCATTTGTAAGCTGACTACGATGACATATCTAAAGTTAAAAATGTTCGGAGATAATCAAGCGAGAGGCCCTTTCTATACCTTCTATACAGATATTTCTTGTTCGGGCCGAGATATTCCCGATCAAGATTGTACGCACAAATCCTATACATTAATTTAATTTCCCCAGTCGAGAATTGAAAATAGTTTGGGTGAGAATGCAAGAATGCACTCAGTATCTAACATTTAGCCGCACACTTTTTGGAACTGTTAGGTACATAGTAAAGGGTGCTTGAATGTACTTTAGATAGAAAGATAGATAGATAGATAGATAGATATATATACAATATATTTATTTCCATACTAATAATTTCAGATGAAATAGTGCTATACACAAAAGAAGTTTATATAATCACAAAACCACATAAATTGTATGAAACAATAACAAGAGAAAGTGTCTATCACAGGAGTTCGAATTCATTCATGCTCAGATCAAGATACTCTTTGATCGTATAGAAGCAGTTTTCCAGTAAGAAAGCTCTGATTTTATTCTTGGATTGATACAAATTTTATTTTCCGTGGAATTATCAATAGAAAAGTTGGCGTTGTTCTAGAGTGGCATGTTTTGGTGAATCTGACATCACCAACCATCAGGTGAATAGCTCCTCTCTGGATGTGATCTAGGAGCATCAACGTATGTTTGAGTGGTGATAACCTCATATATGTGGGAATAGTAGGTATTGTGCTTTGTAGATCTTTTGAACTGTTGATATGTAATCAGCTCGCCAAATTTTTGTGCAAAAGCTCTCGCGATGGATCTGTTCTTCACTATAATCTGAGTTGTTTTTCATGACAGTCATGACACTGAAACGACCGCATAAAATGCCTGGAAAGTGGCAATAAAATAGAATACAATCATTTCGCGTATGTGAAAAGGAGAAATTCTATAATTGCAGGATCAAGCAGGGCGATCTCAATCTATAATGGGAGGAAGATTGCCATTTGAATTTCCACGATATCGCCTGGAAACCGCCGAAGTAGTGCCGCGAGCGTTATCATTTTCTTTATTGTGAAAATGAGGGTTGTTTTCGGGAAAGTCGTGGAAAGCTATTAGCGTCGAGCCGTCGAAGAGGATGCTTCTATTTAAACAACTTCCATTAGCGCGAAATACAGATAACCTCGCCTTTCTCACCCCCACGATCGTCAGCGTAATGTAACAGACACGAAAATAAAAATATTCCACCTCGGGAAGCAGAAATGTAAATATCATAACTCTACACTGTTGGGAATTGGTTGAACAAACATGTTTAGTGTCAATAGTTCAACAACAATTTCATACTTGTATTAAACTATTTTATCATTGAAAATGTTGATAATGATCAATGTGTTCTCATCAACATTGTCATCAATATAGCTTAGTGATCCATATGCATCTGTGTATGGTGACAATAATTGTGCAAAGCAGCTGCATTGGAAATATCGTCAGGCATATGTTCACACTCGGTCTCACTGCTGCTTTCCTTTATTCATTGCAGTATCTGCTACAAAATACCATTTGAACTTCTGGATCGAAAAATTCCCGGATCCCAGACTAGACCAGTAAAGTGCTACTTTCTCGATGAAAAATCTTTCCGAACAGTTGCAGTGTCTGAAAAACTGCCAGAAGCACATTTCACTCGTACTTGAAACTTGAATATAGTTCGTGATGATAGTCTCTGTAATGTCAGAGGAATCCATCAATGTATATAAGACATCCCAATCTCACGCTGTATATAAATACATAGGTCCAGCGTGTGTCAATCCATCTTCCATAATATTACGCTGTCGGACATCTCTCGGTGTGCTTTTTTTCGTATTTTTTGGAACATTAATTTCGTGATAGCCGGGCAACATGTAATACAATTTGGAGAATGGACGCAATAAATAAATTGCGGGTTTCCATTTGGGCATGATGGACAAGAGGGGACGTTATTCTTTTGTCTATCTCCATCCGGAATCTCGAAGGAGATATACAAACTGTCGGTTTTCCGCACTTTTGATTGAGATATATCGGACATTACTCTCGACGGGAGTTGGGAAGCAAGCTCTGTTTTGATTTCGTATCCGGTGAACAGGCCAAGGTTGAGAGACTGGATTGAATTTATTGCTTTCGATGGGTAAACGGATAATCGTTCAGATTCTCTAATCGAGATAAATAATACTCATAGAACATTGTTCACTTGTGAAAGGCAGAATAATTTTCCATTCGTATATAAATGATTATGAAACCTGGAACACCTTCTTATGCTCAGGTAGAATCAAAACGATCTGTACTCATCTAACTCCAACATTCAAAATGCTCATTTTGCTTGAGCGTGAATAGGAGTTGATTGCAATCAGGTACAAATCAAGCTAATCGGGATCACTCTCATTATGGCTTCTCACGATTTTGATATCCACGAGAAAGTTGAATTCACCCTGGGTGGTTGGAAAAAACTGCCTGACTAATGGACAAGCTATTGCCGTTCTGGTTGAAAACCATTATAGTTGACGACAATGGACAAGCATAAATAAGTCTCATGAAATAACTACTCAAGGCAGTACTGGGTGACATTTATCCCGGGAATGAAATACTTTGTGGTGTGCAAAACTTAGTCTTCGGTACGTGTTCATTAGTTCTTGAACCAATGAAGGAAAATATATGAGTCTCTTTCGGTCGATATCAGAAATATCCTGTTCAACAAAACCAAAACTTCACAAACCAACGGATACAACGTTAATTTGATAGATAGTATTCTTACTAGAAAACTTCATAATGAAGCTATTCACGGAGTTTATTTGTATAATAATCAAAATAATAGAACTTTGATTATCAACTGAAAAATTAGCTTCTTTTCTACATAAACAGGACTTAAAAGTTGCATTTTTTTTTCCGCTTGGAGCGCACGAAAGGAAATTCCTTCAATGTTCAAAGAACATCGTGCGTTCCTAGGGAGGATAGGGACAGGAGGTAGGTATTGGAATTTGTCTTGAATTTATGGAGATTGTATGTTGTTGGGAATACTTCCTCAGGCAATGAACAACAGGGGTATACAAACTCAACTGTGGATCTTGTCCTAAGGTATATATTGGTCAGACAGGTCGTACGTTTAATCAGCGCATTCATGAACATAAGATGAATTATTTGGAAAAGAATTGTTTTCTTAGTAGGTGATAATATGTATTTGCTATCAACCCTTTAAAGTGAATCCGGTACACCGTATTTAAATGTAGATATTGTGCCTAATTTCCGAAAATGTAACTAATCCTTCAGGTTGGGGAAAGTAGGATATATTAAAGGTGAGCAAGTCAAGGTTGGTTTACTTCATTGTACCAGTATATCACCTGACGAAGCTACTGTGTTAGCGAAACATGTTGTGTGTTTAAGAATTTTGTGGAAATGTTATCGTTTGTGAAGTTTTTACATTTGCCATGGATTTGCATCAAGTAACGACCGAGTCGATTCAAAAAATTTATGTCTGTTAGTGGTCACCTTGGACATGCGATAACCATTCGACTAAATATTTATAGAATTTATCTCGTTCGCTGAATAATTCGTGCGGTGCACATAGAAGCTCCCCTGCTCGATTCCAGGAAGCCATTCCAGAAGTTTGGCATGTAACCGAGGAAAGTTTAGCGGAGTGTGGTCATTATTTCATGACCCGGTCCGACCGAAGGTAAATACCGGTCCACGAAGATACTGTCTATTTGTTATCGCAGCTCCTAGGGGACCGGCTGATAAAAAAGAAAGACGTCGACGACAACGACAGAACGACTTCGGTTCCGAAATGCTTACTTATTCATTTCACGAAAAGAACTTTTAAATTGTGTAATTTAAAAGAACACGATCTCATATTCTTTCGCTGGATGCATTTCATCTCGACGCCGTTAGACAAAGCGACTGCTCGAGGGGCATAAATCGGTAAGTTTAATTAAGATATTGGGCAGCGAAGAGATATTCTTTTGTTTCGGCGGAACTCGCAGGGCCATTCATCATGGCCCTCGCGACGATATCGTTAATGAACATTTTAAATTTGCTGCTCCGAGCAGATAACACTTTATCGAGAGGCGACTTTGAATCGAAAGAACCCCATTTCCATTCTTGAATGACCGTGGCGCGAGGCGGAATTACTTTTTCTGCATCTCTTAATGAGAATTGTTTGTTTCGAATAACTCGGATCTGGTCGCCGCCATTCTTCCTGACTGATCGATCTAACTTTCAGTTGCTATACGGACCATTTAACCATCACGTGGCTTATAGAAGATTGCTGAATTCCCGCAAATCATTATAGGGAGTTTTTCTACTCTCACAATTCAAACTATTGTCGTTCTAAATGTAAATGGAAACTTATAGTAGGTGTGGTGAAAGGTATGTTCATTTGAACAAAATATGCAATACTTAGTCGACGATATTTTCAGCGGGTCAGTGACCTCTATTTCAAACTAAGTGATTCATTTTCCATCTGAACTCTTCTTTTTTTATTATGTCTTGATTCGCCTTCCTGTAAAGTTTGTTAACGAAAAATTGTTCATGTTGATGAAATAACTCGATTTTTGATGCTACTTGAAATTTAGTAGGACTGCCAAAGGAAGTATTCCCTAGAACTTATTCCAAAAGTTCAAAAAAATCCAATGCCTTATTCCTTCTCTATCCTCCCTATAGGTACAGGGTAATTCGCCATAAATGTCCCCCCTTCTAGCTCAGTTATTTTAGAACCGATTGCAAAATTTAAAATATCATCTAATATGATTTTCGATAGAGTTTTTTTCCGCTACATCAGAAAATACAAGGTGCTCGGAACACACTATCTATATACATGGTACTATTTAATTTTTTTAAATGGAACACCCTATTTTTCATTGTATAGCTAAATTCTCCCAGAAGAGCTGATTTTATCAAAGTATCACACTTGGGGCTAGCGAAAATGATTACAGAGATATAGGGTGTTCAAAATCGAGAATTTTCAACTTTAGGATTCTTCTATGACATTATCGGTCTAAACGGCTTCCATGTCCGTATCTCAACTTATGATTTACTGTCTACTGACATTTAATAATTGGAACAGATACAGAGTGATCAGAATTCTGAATCTTGAACCACACTGTATATGTTCCAATTAAATTCAACGATTGAGGTCTCTAGTTGATCTTCAAGTAGAATGTCAGAATTTTTGAGCTAGTTGATTTTTGATGATTCAAAATTATTGGGTTTTATTCCTTTATTTTCTACGTGTAGAATTTCGAAATTATCATCAAAACTATGTTTTTTTTAAATATATGGTTGGCGTATATTGAATTTGTTTTCTTTTTCAAAATATTCGTCTTATGTTCATGAATGCGCTGATTAAACGTACGACCTGTCTGACCGATATATACCTTATAGGACAAGATCCACAGTTAAGTTTGTATACCACTGATTTTTCGAATTTAGAAGTGTTATTTGTTCTATATGCTACTTTCAAGTCCTGTTTATGTAGAAATGAAGCTAATTTTTCAGTTGATGATCCAAAATAGGTTAAAGTTCTATAATTTTGAATATTATTCTTGATGATAAACTTCTATTCAAGAAGTAACGTCCGAGTCAAATAAAAAAAAATAGATTCAAAGTAGGTTGTCCAATAACAATCATCGAAAAATTCGGCATTCGTGAAAGAGGAATGATTGTGCTGCAGCAGTGCGACTATAGCTTACCCGATCACCATCATGTTCTGCCTGCCGCGTTAATAGATGGCTCCTGCGTTATTTTCCATTACAACAGAAGTGACTCTCGACAATGGGGAAGAATGCCCGTTTTGTAATTCCAATCGCAGCGTAAAAAAAACTGCCAGGCCTCCCGAATCTCATTTGAAATTCAAAGTGCATGGCGGCGTCGTCGTCGACGCAAGAAACGAACACGCCACAACGGCCTACTTGTCATTATTACACAGTGAGAAAACTGTTTCTAGATACACATTTTTCATTTTCGAAAAATTTTAATATTGGTAATTTTTACAAATTCAAACTGTGAAAGTGAATCAGCAAGACGCTCATTGAAGTTACTCGGTAACCTTAGATCTTTGAAGTTGTTTGATTCCAAAAATAGAGAAGATTTGAAAACTAGAAAATATTGAAATAATAAAGTCAGACACGATTGAATGGAAATTCACCATGCTATAGTAAAAAATGCCCAGGGATCATATGGTGATAATATTGTTCACTACCTATAGGTATATTATATATAAATATTTCTATAACTTCAGATGTTTTTGATTCCGATGAGAATCCATAAGTCGTAATGACTGTTATACTCCGGTATTCTTCAGTATTCATTATCCATCTCAAATCGGAAAAAAGAGTCACATTATCTCAACACTGTAACACGAAATGTTCCAAATTGTTTGAAACAAACTATGGCAGCCAAATTCTACTATTCCGCAGTTCAGTCTGTGATTTCTGTTGTTTTTGATATTGTGTTTCCAAGGTACAGGGTGTTGAGGTTTCTTGAAGAAAATCGATTTTTCATTGATTTCCAAAAAATGCTTTTTTTATGTTCTTGTTCCCACGAAAAGAGGTATCTTGTAATGTTCAGAGAAAATCGTATCAACTTCTAATTCATACTGTAACTAAAAAAATTGAACCTCTCTTGTATATTTTTGGACCTTTTATTCATTATCACTGTTCTTCTCTCCACGGGCTCAGAGGCAAGCATGGGTTTGATTTTTTTTCCTATATAACGAAGCTCGATAAGAAAAAGGCTCAAGAGCCAAACAAGATATATTTTGAGTTGGTTCAATTGAAAAAATGACACACATTCGAAAAAATCTACTGCATGGGTGCTATTTTTTGTTCAAAAAACTATTGGATCTGCCCTGTGAGCATGTTCCTAGTCATACTTTATCAACTGTAATAGGTCCAAAAAAATACCCCATTGAGATTTCAAAAGAAACATTATGAATTTCATCACTATCATCAGGCATTTTTTAGAAATTAACAAAACAGTGATTTTTTTGGAAAACCCTAACATCCTCTAGGTATCTCGTAAACGAATCGCTTTTGGGCATTATGTTTGTATGAACTTTTTTTCTCATTTCGACCCAAAGAATATGACCCCGAAGTTTTGTGCACGGTGAAAATTTTTGCATGAGTTGATTGTAACACCAGGTCCACACAACTTTTTGTCTATCCAGATCCATATCGGATTGTGTAATCATATTATAGCTACCCTTCAAATTATACTGACACAAAATGTCTCAGAAATATGAAAAATGTTCGAGAAATCATGTAAGTATACAATTTTGACAGAACTTCAACAAAATTCGATTTCCTGATGAAACAAATTGTACATTTTTAATGTTGACGAAAGGCTTCACTCAATAGGAACTTTTACTGTGTGCAATACTAATGAAACGCCCTGTATATTCGTAAATTTCACGGACCCTGTATATAGTTGATTTTTGGCTTGGAGCGGTTCATATCAACCGGAGAAGAGGGTATTATTCGCGTTAAATTAGGCAGGAGGTGTCGGAGGACCTCGACGTCTTGAGACGAGACAGATAACAACTTTCAAGTAGTTGGGAATATATACAACAAAGAGCCCAGAAGCGTTGGAGAGCGGCTCGCGGTTTGACACCCTCCTACTATCCCAAGGGGTGCCACAAAGACTCACTTGCGTGCGTCTTGATATCACTTCACTAGATCTCCGAATGGGAGGGTTTGCGATACCACGATGTATTGTTGGAAAATCACAAGGAAAATTCACGGATGAAATCAACAAGTTGCTTCAATTTTTACCATTTGAACAAGCCCTGTATACACTCGTGTACGAATCTAGTTGTGTACGATGTTTGAGGTTCATTTTTTTTATCGCTTGGAGCGCACGAAAGGGAATCCCTATAATGTTCAAAGAACATCGTGCGTTCCTAGGAAGGATAGGGACAGGAGGTAGGTATTGGAATTTTTTTTTAACTTTTGGAGATTATATGTTGTTGGGAATACTTCCACATGCAATGAATTCCAGAGCCTAGCCGTTCTATGGATTAAGGAGTCTTGATAAAGTGCTGTTCGCCATCTTTCGAGGTTGACAACGAAAGGATGTGCTGACTGGGCTTGTCTAGTTCGTTTGATTGGTATTGCTAGTGAAGGGATGATAGCAGAGATTTCCGAAGAACATTTCCCGTGGAAGTATCGATAGAAAAGTGAAAGGTCGCCGACCTTTCTACGGTGTTCCAATGATGTCAAAGAGTGAGTGAGTGTGGCGTCACCCACCAGGCGAATGGCTCTTCTCTGGATGTAATCTAAGAGCATCAGCGTATGTTTTGGTGCTGAACCCCATATGTGGGAACAGTATTCCAGAACAGGCCGTATCTTCGCTTTGTAGATCATGAGACGCTGTTGAGGTGTAAAGTAGCTTTTCGCACGGAACAAGAATCCGAGTTTTTGTGAAGCAGCTTTTGCGATGGATCTGACATGATTATCCCATGAAAGAGTGTTGCTGATGGAAATACCGAGCATAGATATGGTGGGCTTGGTGGGGATGGTGGAGCCAGACATTACAATATCGGGCATACTGAGTTCCGCCCTTCTAGAGAAAATGCAGGCTTGAGTTTTGGTGGCGTTGAATTCAACTAGGTTGTTTGTTCCCCAGGCTGTGATTTCAGCAAGATCTTCATTGACAGCATTGACCTGCCTGCGCCGTGAGTTCTTAGTTTCCTGGGAAGAAATGGGGATTCTGGAAGAGAACGCAGTATGGAGGATACTATCATCTGCAAAGCTGTGGATGAGACAAGTTGTTACTCCCAACAGATCATTGCTATGAAGCAGGAATAATGTTGGTGCCAAAATTGATCCTTGTGGAACGCCGGAATTGATGCCAATGGTATCAGACGACACACCGTCCACCACCACGTGAAGCGATCTGCCTGAAAGAAAACTCGATGAGAGATGGCATATAGCTGAGGTGGTAAGCCGTATGATGGTAGTTTGTGGAGGAGTTCTTCGTGCCAAACACGGTCGAATGCTTTCGATATGTCCAACGCGACAGCTAGAGATTCCCCGTGTTTTTCTATTGAAGATTTCCATAAATGGGTGACGTAGGCAAGTAGATCTCCGTAGATCTTCGGTGGTGAAAGCCGTATTGTCTATCATGGATGATTCCTGAGCTCTCCAGATATTTGATCATCAATGTGACAAACATTTTTTTTGGTGACGTAGATAAGTTGGTAACTAACCGCACCATTACAATAATCAATTCCGAATAGGAAGTTTCTTGGTCTCATTCTGACCCGCCTCGTATTCTCAGAGATTGACGCTTCTCTGGTATAATTTTTGGGAGTTCGACATCGACCGAAAAACGGTTCAAGAGTACTCGACACTAAGTGGTCTCGACAGTGGAAGCACCTCGATGGGGATTGGATCAAATTATCCTTCCTCAAGTACTCTCAGTTTAAGGGTAAACCCGCAACAGATATTATATGCAGCCACAAGTATAGTCTATACAAGGGATCGCGCTACGGAGACGAAATTTTGTTTTTTGTTGCCGTTACTTATTCCCGGTATCTATGCGATGATTCTATTTCAATCGGTTATTCGACCGCGAGGAGGAGGAATATTGAACCTTAAACGGAAGGCAAGCTGGACACGAGCAGTTCAAATCGATAATTCGCCTACTATTCATTGTTTTCCTCATTGATAACATACTCATACAGTACTTATGCAAGAAGATATTGAATAAAGGTGAAAATTGAAGTGGAAAAACGATATTCCTAGTCTGCTTCATCCGAAATTAGCTTTCGCGAATAGCGAAGAAGGTAGCGCTGCAATAACACCGTCATCGGAATTAATCTAGCCGACACCGCGTAATCGGCTGCCATTATCGCCCAGGGTATTTGGTTAAAAAAGCAATAGCCGCCCCACAATTACCCCGTAATAGCCCATCTTCGCTTCCTTGATCAACACATAACAATTGCCGACCCTCTGCGCGTTGCATAATTTCAGAAGTGGGATGCGCTCCTTTCAAAGCGGGATTAAGACCACGCCAAACGAATTTTGTTGAGTTTGAAGGTTATACCGGGATAAAAATCTCTTGGTGATTTTGTTCATGCGCTAATTAACATGCCTTTCATGCTCATTTGGAATTATACTTATATTTTGTTGATTTTGCAAAAATTAAATGAAAAAAAAAATTGGCCAAAATAATTGTGTTGCTGCAAAATATGTCATTATCTCCCCCATCGTAAAATGATAATCGAATTGATGCAATTTCCAGGGAGGCTGGACCCTTCTTGGGCAGCTTTAGTGTTTTGGCACCTGGAAGGTGAGAAAACGCTTTTGCTGGGCCAGCTGACGGTTTTCGCGAGCAGTGCATGTCCAGCACTCATAACGTGAGGCTATTGCCATCACACCCTGTCCAACCCCTCGCTAAATGCAGGGCCGGACGGGAAATGCACGCGAACTCACATATAATTTATGGCTGTGGTCGACTGAGGCGGTATTATTTTATTCCGTTCGGGCTGAAAGGTTCCGTGCATGTGATCAATCTCAACCGATGATGACACCCAGGAATCGATTCCGCAACATTGTAATGATTGTGTAATGAAAAAATGAAGGTTTCCTCTCACCAGGAGGTTTAATTATTTATTATTTCATTTCCTGAAAGGAATTAGGGCAACATGTTTCGGACATCAATAGTGTCCATCATCAGCCAAAAGGTGAAAAATTGTCCTACAATTAAATGATACAATATGCTAGGTATATTTAAGACAACATATTCGACATACTCACATGAAGATGCAGAACTATTTTATAGTTAACATAGTATTTCATCCAAAAGCAAACGTTTATATAGCGAAGATTGTTTTTCCTCTTAGGGAGGAAATTTGATTTTGGAGACCATGTGGATACCCCACCAAAATGAAGACTCTCATTATTTTTCAATGTAATATTTTTTCAAAAGTATTTTTATTGAATCCACTAAGTAGACTATAAAAGCAAAATGAAAATAAGGAAACGAAAGAGGAAATGGAAAATACACGTCATTCGAAGCAACATAGAGAAAAACAACGAAAATATTGAGCCACTTTGCTATATACAGGGTTTATCCAAATAACACCGAAGAAATTCAAGGGGTGATTCCTTGAACTTGCTCCGTTTTTGAGATACAGGATGTTGAGGTTGGAAGTATTAATTGTTTTTTTATATATGCTTTTATGGTCCCAAAATTCAGTATGATCGGAGACTGAGAAAGCCCCAAAATTTCACAATGATTCTAATTGGGGTTATTGAGTAATCTCAATCTCAGTATAATTAAATTTGGATTCAAATGGAATTTTTATTGTTTACTCAAAAATTAAGCTAGATACAAGAATTACACAAAGGATTAAAGAGTTGTTATTTCAATAGTTCAATCTAATAAAAATATGAAACTCGTAAAAGCCGGTGGCGTACAATGACATTCACCATAAATATCGATAAAGTTACCCACTGTGACGCCACTGGAAATCGAATCGAATCTAATTGCACCAGAAGAAGCTCCATATTACTATTACCAAAACCACAACGTTTCATTGAAATTGATGAGAAGACAACTGCGTAATGAATAAAAAACGATTTTTCATGGAAATATTAATACCCTGTATCTCGAAAACGAAGCATGTTAGGACACATGTTTATATGAACTTTATTCCCTAAAATCTCACAAGAATTCCCCCTTGAATTTTTTCGGTGTTATCCAGATACACCCTGTATAGATATTGGTACAGATCTTAGTGCCCATCATATCGAGGGCAAAGATATGTCCGATATCAATGGGACGGCCGTAAAAGAGTCCCGGACATCTCGTCAAAATCAGTTTAATTTCCCGTCAAGTGTGCCTACGATCCTTCAAGAGGCCATTCTACGGCCATCTCATGGCCGGGTCCGTAAAAGACGAGATAAGGTGTGCCGGATTTGCGGTAAGGGCCCTCTAACGGCCGGGATATAAACTTTATAGCGTATTTCGTAGTCGACACAGGTTCGTCCACAATAAAATATAAATCTAGTGGCCGAGTAAAAAAATCAACGTTCGAAATATTGGACCGTTAGGGCACAGATTAACAATGGTTTGTTAATTTGTGGTTAGGGTGTCGCATTCAACGTTGAAAGATATACAGGGTGGTGCAAAACCAATCCAAAAACTGTCTTGATAGTTCTCGAAAAAATTGTTACGGTGGTTCTCATGATTTTCTTTTGCAAGTCGATGCAGAAATAACCAATTCATATTCAGATTTTTATTTCTTCGTGAAATTTCTAAGAAACCATTGTATTCTGATGACGTCATTGGTCATTGGTCACTTATATGCTTAGATATAGGTATTCAGATATTCTGTATTGACTGATGTAATGAAACTTTATTGTAATAGCGGTTTAACATTTGTATACAAGTAAAATGAAATTTTTCGTAATCCTAATTTGCTGATCAGTCGAAATGTTTGGACGAAATTATTCACAAAATTATCGAGAATTTCATCAGATGCTTGATCAGACGATATTTTAATAATATCCAGGAAAGCCTCAATTATTGAAGTTTGACCTTGAAATTGATAGAATCAAACTAAAATTCCAACTCCACCGCGCCCACAATTTTACCCTTGTTTAACCTGAAATCAGTTCACATCATACTTCACAGATACTCAGATAGCTGGGTTCTTATTGACGTCTCATTGCAATTTTTTCATTTATTATTTGATTGTTTGTGTTTGTCACCCAGAAATATTCTTCTGCTTTTCAACTTGCTCTAGTGTATTGAAAACGAATTTGATGAAAATTCATTAAAGGAAAACTCTCTCATTATGCATGGATTGTGTTGGTCGTTCGTGAATTGCAGGAACTCAGAAAAAACCGTATTCTTCATCAGCTCATACCAGCTCATACCTTTTTTATATTTCCGTTGTGCCATTTGGGATGAAAAACGCTACCACCTCACATTATGTCCTCCCCATATTTTGTATGCAATATTTATATCAATTTCTGAATTCATAAATTTTCTCCAACATTAGCTGAGGCCCATTGTGAATCTAATGGGATTTAAATGCGCTCGAGATGTGTGAAACGCTTTCCAGAAGTAATAAAATTTTCCATGAGATTTGCTACATAAATATCACGACTGACTTAGCCTGCATTTCGACAGAACAAGGTAGAGTCAGTCTCATCAGCAATATACAGTGCTTTCGTAAATAATAATAATAATAATAATAATTTTTATTTTCTGTTAAATGTATAACATGAAACAGTAAAGTACGTCAAAAAAAAAAAAAAGAAAAAATATAACAAACAAACAATGCGGCAGCATCACAATTAAATACAATATATCCATCACGTTACTAACATTACATAGAATTACATAAAATACTCATCCAGCGTATAGCAGGCCTTTTGAATTAGCTGTTGTTTGAGCCTCTTGTTAAATATATTCAAGTTTTTGGAGCTCTTAAGTTGTTCATCAAGAGAGTTATATAGTTTACAACCAGTATAATAAAAACTTTTCTGGTACAACGTAGTCCGGTGTCTCTCAGGTTGGAGGTGGCTTTTGAAGCGTGTATTATGATCGTGCTTCTCAACAGTATTCAAAAACATGTTTTTATTTTTATAAACGTATAAACAAACTTCTAGTATGTATAAACTAACTACGGTTAGGATGTTGGCAGTTCTGAAATATGCTCTGCAACTTGTTCTCATATCGACACTAGCAAGAATTCGAATTGCATACTTCATAAGAACCAGTACTCTATTCACATGAGCACAATTGCCCCAATTCAAAATCCCGTACTTTATGTGGGAATGGAAATTGGCATAGTACAACGAGATTAGTATGTGCCGACTGCAGTGGTTCTTCATAAATTTCAGACTATAACAGCTATGAAGCTACCTTTCGAAAGTAACTCCCAATAGTTTTACTGACATGCTGCTGGTTATTTCATTATCAGAATCTTCGAATAGTTTGACTGAATGAAGTACTGAATAAATTAATTTTCAGCCAAACCATCAATTTCTGAGAAAGTTTCTGAAATAGTTGGATTTTAAATCCAAATTACTCAATTTGCCATAGTCAAAAGGAGAAATTAAATATACAGGGTGATCCACATGGGCTTTCATAAAGATTGTGGATGAAGTCGTAAAAATTATATAATAGAGGAAAAATTTTTGGGAGAAACACTCGAAGCTGTCAAATTTCATTTCCAGTTGGGCATTCTTTCAAATTCAATTAACACATACAAAATGATTCGTGTTGGAGAAAGGACGTCATCTATAATTTTGTTCAATGCCAACCCCTCTTTTAGGAGAACACTAAATGTATACGTTACGCAAACGTGGATGACCCAGTATATATTTAATTTTCCCTTATAAATTTGGAAAATTCAGATTGAAAGACGACCTGTTTCAGGTGATTCCTCAAAAATGTATAGTTCAGTTCACCTGGTAGGTAGCTACTTTACGAAAGCACTGTATAAGGTTCTGCTTTAGAAAATTGCACAAGTACCCTCAGTTTTAATTATCATTTATGGTAATAACGGTAATTAGGCAGCCGCCCTAAGATGATTGAACCGAAGTTGGCTTCAACAAAAAATAAATGGGTAATACAGAAGTGGGTGTGTCGGCAATAAAATTTTCGAATCTGTATTGCGAAAATTAGTAGTTTTTGTCCTCGGCTGCAACTCATCGTTTGAACTCGTTAAAAGACCAACATATTGCTGACCCATAATTAACGATTAAGTGTGGAGTCTGAGATAATATTGCCTTTAGAGTGAATAGGTTGGAATATCAAAATATAATATGTATATACTGGATATAACAAAATATTGTTCTCAAAAAATGACAAATTATATTCGATCAATAATACTGCATTGAACTATCTTGTTGAATAATAATAACATATCTTCTGAAGTAGTCCATACTCGAAGTGAAGGAGGATGATCAACAAGAAAAAACTCGAAATGTGCAGTTATTTCTGCTTCATTACTTTTGATTGAGACACGATCATCAGTCATAGTATACTAATAAAGTTAATCTATGATGCCAAAACTGATAATGTGAAGTAAAATATCGGAAACGAATAAAATGAAATTATTGTATAACTATTATTCTCAAATTCTCAATCAATTCTACACTTAACCATAGTTATAATAATTTCATTTTGGCATTATATAAATTAGTGTCATTTTCCACTCATCAGTGTATAACCATTTTCGCTAGATGTTGAGTAAGAACAATTTCTCTGCGTAGATCAACTTTATTAGTACTATGACTGATGATGACCATTTGAATGGTCGAAATATGTCTCAATCAAAAGTAATGAAGCAGATTTAACTGCATATTTCGCCAGTAACCTTGTGAAGACGACTTTTCCTCGTTAATAATAATATAATTTTCCAAAAATTGAATCTTAAAACTGAGAGAAATGAGAATTACAAAACTTCTTCTTCCGCGTGCTGGAACTGGAATATCAAAAGAAATTATGAATGCCGAAGAATTCTTCCTATAAATAATTATTATGCTCGGGTATGGAAAAGATCGCTTTGTATATTATCGAGGAATGCTGCCTCGGTGTTATGGTAACACGGTGTTTTACCGGACCAGTTCCACTCGAAGAAAAATCAGATGCCATTGTTTCTGCAGTTTACCTTGGAACTCGCCGACTTATTTCGTTTCAATAATTATTATTATAGCCACTCACAGAATTGCTGGAATTCATTTGATCAATCTGACCTTATCAAAAGTAGAGGAATTTCGAATTATGTCATCGAAATTCGACTATATTTGAGCTAATCAGAGGCGGATCTACCCAAGAGCTTTTTTGGCTGCAGCCCAGGGCCCCGTGGATTCAAAGGGTCCCCAGCTCCCATTGAAATTAATGGACCATAATGTGAAAAAACATTCTAACATTCTTAAGCTTCTAATGTTATGCTTTTTAATTTATATACTGTGGATGTAACACGAAGATGGTTCACAGCTTTTTTTCCTTTAGTTTCAGAGATAAGTGATTGAAAGTACTATAATGACTCATCAACTTCATAAACGTCACGTTTTGACATAAATATGAATTTTTACATCCGGTTCATCGGGATTGGTAATTACTTTCGATTTAAGATTCACGATTCACGTGCTGGATCAATAGAACATGATGCTGAATGAATATCATCATCTAATTAAAAAGCAAAATGATAGATCAGATTGTGCCTCAAGTAAAGTTAATCAGAGTCAGATAACAACGATTTGGGCGATGTCTCCTTTTTTTAAAAAAACTTTATAAGTTCAGAAAATTATTTTTTTTTAAATATTGTATCTGATTTAACTACGGTCAAAAATATTCGTTGATTTATATAGTTCTTCGAAATTTTCAACATGATCATTGAAATTCCATTTGTTCTGATATTTCATTGTTTGTCCTGCATTTCTCACTACGTTGTCCTGAAAATCGAATATTCGAATTTGGAAACTCTAGAAGTGATGTAACGTCGGTAATGCTTGTAACTCATACACGGTTATATAGTGTTGACATAATTGAGCATAAAACAAAAGCTCGTAAAAGCGGCATCAGCGCAACCGCAAAGAAAAGCCTTCTCAAGAAGCAACCTGAAATAATACCAGCTCACATTCAAATTAATCATAAAACTTAGATAAATATATATCACGGTCCGTTTGATCTCTTTGTGGCCGCGACAATTTAATAGTTCGTAAAAGTTCTCTTGGCTCCAGGAAAAGCTCTAATATCACAGCTTTATTTTGTCGTGGGGTTGCTTGCGCTTGCATCTTCCTCCTTTCGATTCAATGATCGCGACTCCGAATCTATCAGTTCGCATTAGGGTTACTTACAACTTTCGCCATATTTTAAGCTCTAAAAGCACTCTGATCTAATGCCGGCTGCCGCATAATGACGGCGTCTGCGTAATAAAGGAGATAAATCAATAAGTGCAACGGCTCTCCTAGGAAAAGAAGGAAAAGCACGATCCAATTTGCAGATGGTCAACGCAGAAACGGTTCGGAATACTAAATGACGGCCTCATGTTGCTGTACGCGAACAGAATCCAATGACGATGTACAGGATTATTCATGATATACATCAAGGTTTTCCAACGAGAATTTGGCTGGGCCTGAAGTGAAAGTATACATTGAATTTTTATTCGCAGACATTTGACAATTTCCGTTTTTGGCAGCAAAGCCATCTTGACATGTTCATCTCCCTAACCATCAGCAGCTCCAACTTTGGAATTTCAAATAGTTATAGGTTATGTCAAACTAGAAACAGAATTTTCGAAGAAAAGTGTCTCCCGAATCTTCCGAAGCTTAATAAACATTCGATATTTTTTCAATATATATATATTTCTTCAAACTTTTTCCCAAACAAAGTGTCATACTGACAAGCTATTGGATTTTTCTTTTAGTATTCCTAATAGAAAAGTTTGTTGAACGCAGTGACAATTTGGGGCAAATCGTCTGATTTGTCCACCTACACATAATATATTTATTGAAATAATACTCATATTTTTATTTTGTAAAAACGAGAAGAGGAAATCCCAAATAATCAAGTGAAATAAAAAGAAATACTTTACTTTTGATACATCATCATTTTAAAGCCTTTTTCATTGTAAATACACTGAGAATTGGTTAAGATTTGACCAGAGTTAATGGCAAATGGTGAAAAATTTCAGAAACCATAAGGTTTCCAGAAAATTCTTAATAACACTACATGTTTCGAGAAAATCAAGGTGAAAAATGGTGGTACCAGACGTTGTTATATCTGGCATAGAACTGATTTTCGCCTTTCTGGAGAAAATACAGACTTCGGTTTTGATGGCTTTGAATTCAACATGGTTGTTGGTTTCCCACGCAGTAATTCCAGCAAGATCGCGTTATTGATACTGGAAATTCTAAAAGAGAACGCAGTATCAAGAGTACTATCGTAAATATTATTATGTTCTTCTTTTCCGCTTATTTAAAACAATTTTCTTTGAAATAAATCAATATGAAGCATTGATATTGATTGATTTTTTCTCAATCATATTCTCCCTGAAGAGAAGAATGATATACAAATTGACTAAAATATCCTGAAGGAGAAGCAGTTGGAAACATACGATTTAACATCCTCATAAAATGTAAACAAATCAATTCTTGTTATCCATACGCATAAAATGAAAATCTTCACCTTGATTTTCTCATTAAAATGAATGAATTAAACAGGGATTTAAAAAAAATATAAATTACAAACAGTTTTTCGAATTGAATAACGAATGTTCATGCATAACCTGATGAGGAAAGTATACTAAACTTTTCCGAGTATTTTGTTCTCTGAAGCTTACAATTCCAGATTTTCCAGGATTGGTTTTTCCTCAGTTCCGCCTTGTGAGAAACAAACGACTTCTCATGATACGTAACAGATCCTCAATCCATTTCTAATAAGAAACTTTAATAATAATCTATTGTCCCTCAGCCAATGTGAATTCTGCGTAGGCTTCGTTACTGCGACTATTACATAGGTCACTTCAGGAGCAGCCATGACAATTGAAACGCAACAATGAATCAAGTGGAATTATCCCCGGCCGAGGCGACAAATATTGGAATTCAAAACCAGTTTTATAAAGGAAAAGTTACTGCTTTCCGGGGATCGAAATACGGGAACCTTATTTCAAGCGCCTCATCCACTGCACTGTTCATTAAATGAAACATTCTTGTTATCCATAAGCATAAGTAAAATGGAAATCCTCACCTTCAGCCAATGTGTATATTCTGCGTAGACTTTGTTACTGACTACATAGGTCACTTTAGGAGCAGCCATGACAATTGAAACGCAACAGTAAATCAAGTGGAATTATCCCCGACCGAGGCGACAAATATTAGAATTCAAAACTCGTTTTATAAAGGAAAAGTAACTGCTTCTCCGGGGATCGAACTATGGAAACATTTCAAGCGCCTCATCCACTGCACTGTTCTCTAAATGAAACATTCTTTGTTTTATCGTGGCATCCATAGAAAAGCGTTTCTCGCCGTGTATTTCCACCTCGATTTCCACCCTCCGTCAAACAATATCGACGGAAAGCAAAAAACGAGAAGGAGATGGCGTGCCATACATTTTTAATTAGCGCGAATGACGTCGAGAGCAGAACGATTATGCAAATTCCGGTGTCAGCGCTCTGCCGTTCCGACCGAAATCAAATTTTCCGCCCCATTGAATCTGAATGCGATTAAGAGGAAATCGCAATCGGGGGCGGGGGTGCAGCCACCCTTCAACCAGTCCGCTCATCATCAGGACGGTGTGTATACCGCTCATCCTCTGATTTGCCACAATGTAAAACGGAAAGAAACATATGTAGGTCAAACTGGGAGAAACGACCTTACTAGGTTCAAAGAACATGTTCAGTTGATGGTTTGATAGAAAATTGATAGCCTAAAAATAGTTGGGAAATGTGATGAAGTAATAAATAAGGACAAACGACCCATTTCAGTTGAGTAAACGTGTCCTTCAAAAGATGCAACTAAATGTTCGAGAGTTGGATCGATGGAAAAGGGATCAATATAATTTGTACACGGAAAAAAATATCTGTTGCAACAGCTAAACTATTTTGGTCAATTTTGTGTTAAATTAAATGAATTTATTGTAGAGGACATTATATATTGATTTGCTTACTTTATCAAAATTCTATTTCATTCAACTAAATTCTGTCTGCTGGACAATATTATATTATTTCTGACAAAAATTCAACTTGGGACAACATTATATTTTCAACAATCATTTGAATTATCAATCAATCTTATGCATTCTGACTATTAGACGAAATTGCATTGATTTCGAAAAAAATATATTGTAGAAAAAAATCATATTTTGTTGGTTTGACATTTGCAATGAATTTTCACAAGACCATAAATACACTTTTGATTTAATATTATACAGTTCATTCTTACGACAAAATACAAATAATTTCGACAAGATGTATATATATGCTCTTATTTTGAAGAGATTATTTGGATAAATTGGACCACTGGATATATTAGGTGAATCAAATATTATGTTGATTAATTAATTAGTCGCATTTTATCCTTTACAAGGATGAGGTTATATCAAATAAATAGATAATAAAATCCTGCTTCGTGGATATAATAACACTCAGATTTTGTTGAATTCACAGAATGTTAGTTGATTCAATAGAATAATATACTATTTTTTCTATTTTGCATTCATTTGTACTCTTTGAAAAAATTTATTCAAATTATTCACATAATTATTCCAGCGATATAATTTTAAATTGTTATAGTCTATATCAAAATTCTGAATTTCCTATTTTGAGAATGACTGAAGAGTAAAATTTAAGTTACACCCTTCCTGAACATTACAGGATATTCCTTTTCGTGGGCACTAGAACGTAAAAAAAACAAAAAACGATTTGTTGTCCAAGAAATCTCGTCCAGCTCAGAGTGTACTAATAGTTTCGCCACGCATTTGAGTGTCATAATGACAAAGACGCAAAATAGAAAACCGTTTGTTTTTCGTGTCTGGTGGTTCTGAAATGAAAGTTCGTCTACAGTCAGACCACGTTAACTTTGGGACAGCACTTGGTCTCGTATGTGTCCCAAAGATAACGTGGTCGGATTCTTCCTCTCGAACTCGAATTCTTTCTAGTATAAGCATAGCCTTGTGCTTGAATCTGCACCAATTTATATAAACTTCAATATGTTTTTCTTTGTTTCAGATGCCATGGGTAAGTGGTTGTCCACCGTTCACATGTTGAAGAAGACAATGTATCAGTACTAACAAGAGAGGGTACAAGGTAGGAAGTAGCACTCGATAAAATATAATGTCCATTAAACTGTTGAATTTGTGATTGTAGATAAATATTTAAAAAAATAATAAAAACGATAAGGAATATGTATAGAACAACTGTTACTGACGATACTTAATTTGCGAAAATAATGTTGCACTTTGTTATACACGACCTGATGTAGTATTTTTCTGCTACTACGATGACACTATACATCGGTTATTTACAGGAATTTATTAACTTGTACCTAAAATGACCGCAAATGTGCGCCCGTGGCCTTTCGGCATATATCACAATTAACCAGCGTTGTATTGATATACATAATTTATAGACTACACTAATATAAACATCGGCCAGACCAGAACGTGTGAATGTTAGTATAACAAGATTAATAACGGGGAAACGAATTATAAAAATAATCTCGGGCCATAAATTAATTCTGTACCGTTCGATATGGTCTAATGAAATTTATCGATAATGTTGGAATTCCGAGATTTTATTACGGCCAGTTGATTAGTTAGTGCCTAAAGTGTCGATCGACCGGGGTAAACGGTCGTAACCGTTACCTTTTTCGGACAAATGGGATAGTATCTGGGACACCGTGTTTAAGAAAAAAATAATTCCATAACAGACCAAATATAAGTGAAATGGTGTGCCTTGATTCAGAATCATTGAAGGGGTGGCTGCAATAAACAGTTCCATTTTTTATGAATATGAGATCAATATCCTGAGAATAATATTGTCCGGTTTTTGTGTATTTATACAGGGTGTCCCGAAATTAGCCTGCCAAACTTCACCAGCAGGTTCTGATGAACATGAGTCGAGCAGAGATGTCTAAGGGAGATCTGGAAGGGAGCTCCTGATGATGATATTTCTTGAATATTTCCGAAACTCCATGTGATGAAAAGATACATTTGAACTTTTTTGAGTATGGCAGGCTAATTTCGGGACACCCTGCATATTCCAATTATTATATAATGAAGACGTTTTATTCAGTTTCTCGACTTCGCGTATTCAAATAACATATAATTAAACGCGAAACAATTAATTTTTGTATATATTTTTGGCAACAAACTATTTCAATACCTATACTCTCACTATAATATCAGAAAAAAGTAACATAAAAACAAAATTGAATATTTTAGGAGTTGTTTTTGATTTTCTGCAAATTTGTTTAAATTGATCAATTGGTATTATTGTGTTTTCAGGTGAATATTAGTTTATAACGTCACAAAAGTCCCCGAGGCATAAGGCTATACACCATCAGACATATTTTTTGGCAACAATTCAATACTTATTCTCAGGATGATGATTGACTTGTTGAAACATAATCGTATATGACCTGAATAATTCATTCTAACAGTTGAAATTTTCACCATTGGAAATGAAGTCGTGGTGACTTTTTCATTGGAATGCATTTTTAGTTTCATGAAATTTTATTCAACATTCTGGTTTCTCGCAATTTTCTCGAGTCCTATCGATTCATCACGAAAAGTATAACTTTCAACTCCAAAAGAAAATGCCATTGAGCCTTTTTTGTATGCAGAATCATCCTAACCTTCGATTCTTATGAAATTGTATGAATCACAAAATAATAGTAATCGTAAAAATCGCGAAAATTCTCAAGACATCATTGCTCTGTATCAGAGTGATAATTTTCATATAGTTAGTCGAATTTGTATTGAAATAATACACATATCAGGACTATATAGGTGATTATGTTGGGTGTTTGAGATTCTTTCGATGTTTCTATTCGAATTTAGTCGATAAGAAATTTGAGAATTTCACAATGCTTTCGCATGGCGACGACACAGTTCTATAATATTTTTCCGAACTATTAGCAAATCAAACCATTTTCGTCTAATGAGCTTTGAGCGATTATGCAATGGCGTTCATTCCCATAATGAAATATCCGTTCGATAGCAAGTTGAATGTTATTGCCTTCATAACCATTATACGTTCACCTAACCTAGAACTCATAATTGCTCTGTAAATACACTCGAGGGGAAGTTTAATCCGGCATTTCATCATTTGGACGTCACACGAGAGAATAATTAACTAACCTCTTCGACGTTATTTGAAGAGCGATTGTAACTACACTGTATATATACGTTGTTGCTCAAAAACTTCCTTTTCCTATACTCAATTATTCAATGCATGGCGAAGCTAGAAACTTTTGATTTGATTAAAAATTCCTGGGCACTAATCAGTAGAACGCTCAGGTGATGAATGTTGAGGTGTATTTTGGGAAGGAATAAGTGATTACCGTTGCTGGGGTTGGTGTTAACGAGATGGATTGGAAATTTCCAACGATAACGACGATTTTCGTGACATACGGCAGTAAAGAAGAGTGTATATTGTGTATGAACCTATCCCAATATACGTGTGCTGTGTTTTGTTTCCATATACAACATCTATTTCTCTGAATTTTTGTTATTTCATTGGGAAGTGATAATTGCAAATAGTTCAGCCCATTAATATCGTACCAAATTCGAAATAAAAATCATTCAAGATAGCCATGAACAGTGAACACTTCTTGTTTGGAGACGTGTGTTGCCTTGAACCGATTCGAAACTATCCCAATCTAGACCGTATTAAACGAAAAGACAAAATATGGCACCGATGGCACTACCTGACGACTTGAGTGGAATGATCCACCAGTCCTGTTTATTGAACTAGTCATAACTAGGAGACCTCATCAGTCGCTCTGAGACTGCTGACAACTTTTGTTTTACTTCGCATGCTTCTACACGAAGAAAAATAACTTACTGAGCACCTTTACTATAAAATACAGTATAGTTTATGCAAAGTCAGTTGAAACAGATCATCAAAGGATTGTGGGGCCGCGCTGCCACTCTATTTGAACTTTATTCAAAGGGATCGACGGCCCATGGTGATGTCGTGTTGTTCCAACTAACTTCGCATAAACTAAGTATATATACAGTTCCAGTAAAGAATTCTGTTGTTATACAGACAGCTAAATATTTCGTGCACCTTGCATAATAATAATTCACCATCACTAAAGCTAATCATTCATTATCACTACATGAATTTAGTAAGCGTCACGTGATGCTGCACCCTTTTTTGTTTCAGAACATGGGATATTTTGCTAAGAATACTGATTGATGGTTTCTTCTTGTTAAGACCACAACCCAAAATTTTGTGTTCATGAATTCATGATCGATATGTAGGGGAATAAATCTTCAAATATCAGTATAAATCTACATAATATGTAGACATTGTTCCCATATTTGGAGTGCAGCACCCAAACATACCCTGAAACTGTTGGATTCTGTCCAAAAAAGGGCAATTCGTCTCGAGGGTGATGCCTCGCTCACAAACTCACTCACTTCTCTGGAACACCGTAGGAACGTTGGCGATCTGGCTGTATTTTATAGATATTTTCATGGACGATGCTCTTCTGAAATATCAACACTTGATCCTTCCTTGGCGAGATTAACCCGTCGAGTTGAGGCTTCGCACCCCTTCGTGGTCACTTTGGAGACCTGCAGAACATCTCTTTCCAAAGACTCGTTCATCCAATGAACAGCGAGGCTCTGGAACACATTGCCAAAAGAGGTGTACCCCGAGGCATATAACCTCCAGAGATTTGGAAGAATACCAATTCCTACCTTATTTCCCTTGGTTCTCACGAAGTTCTCTGAACATTACAGGATATCCCTTTTCGTGAGAACCGGAACATAAAAAAAAATCATATAGAGTCGTTCCCAGTATCGACACCACCGACAGCATCTTCTTCTTCTCTTATACGTTGTTCGGTCTTTCAATAGCCAGAATATTTAATGTTATGGCGGCCGCACCATCACACACAGTCGCGTTGTTTGAATTTCATGCGTGTTTGTTCGTTACCTCGACCAGTCCTCTGTAATTAGTAGTCGCTAAAAAGCTGACAACACATCTATAAGATGTCAGAGCGAGGCTGTCTCTTCCATCGGACACGTACGAAGGGCTTTGTATATGCCTTCGGATCGGTCTTTTTGCGCTGCTTCTTTGCTAATGAGACGCCAAATGAGTCGCCGAAATATTTGGGAACGGCTTGTCCGGCAGAGGTAGAAAAAGTTCGCCAGCAGAGAGGAAAGTTGACTGAGCTGTTTTGAAACGCTGGTCTGGTCCACTGTTTTTTCATGATATGTCCGGCTCAGAGATTTCGCTGGAGTCAGTTCCGATTCACATATACACACATAACACCGAAAAAATTCAAGGAGTGATTCCTTGTTATATTCTAGCGAATAATAGTAGATCGTTTTATTAGGATCAAAAGTTTGACAAGCGAATTTTGCATTTGCGAGGCGGAGCGTTTAGCGAAGCCGAGCGAAAGCAAAATTTGCGAGTCGAACAAAGTCACTTTTGATCCGAATGAAACATGCTATTTTTTCTGCAACCGAAACAATTAACTCAAATAAATATGTGAAGTTACCACCAATGCCGTGCCATATGTATGCAATGCAACAAATATTGACAAATATTCCGTGTAGTGAGAACATTCTACCTGCATCAACAGCAGGTTCATTCAATTTTCAAGGATGTTCGAATTTTAGTTTCAATATAAGTACAATCACAGAGTGACATATTTGTGTATGGACCAGGCGCTCTAATAGCAAATACCGTGCCAGTGCCAGCTATAGGAACAAGACGTGGAAAATGTTAGGTTAATGAGCATATCAACAATGATAATGGCGATTATTTACTCCTCTCTATAATACAATGTATTTCGCTTAATAATCAAATGAAGCTAAACAATATCGTTGTTCGAGACAAAAAACTATTGCTTGCCGTGATTATTCAAAAACAAGTTATCCATCTCGAGAATAACGAATGAAATACAGATCAAGCAAGTATTTGAATCTTGAAGGCTTTCCTGATCAAACAAAAATACTTAGCTGAGATGTTTATAATTCCAATACTAAACTATAATAAGGTGTATTTATATCTCTAGCATGGGTATGAAATTCCAAATCTGCTGAAATCGGAAACAAATCAGGTATGCGTCTCAACCAAATAACCAACCGTCACAATTTTGTTCATTCTTGATGACGTCCAGTACTTAGTTTTTAGTTCCTAGGAGCTAAAGTTCAACTTTAGCTCCTTGGAACTAAAATTCAACTTTAGCTCCTAGGAACTAAATATGTTGCCTAGCATCCTACCTATTTTTGTGTCAGTAATAGAAACGTCAATTTAAGAGCTAATTTTGGTATCAAAATGGACGACTTTTGTGTCGGTTGCAGAAAAAGTTCATTTAAACATGTGTCCTTACTTGCTTCCCTATATCTCGAAAAATAAGCTCCCTTATATACAAGTTTTCTATATCAAGTTTTCCCGATTAAAATCTGAAACATTGTATAACTACTATACTTTATCAGATATAATATTGCTGTATATAGATGGCCGTCCCACTATAATTTCATCAGCTGATGACGTTTCCTACACCTCAAATTACATTGTCAAATAAATGGTGTGGGTGACTTTGCGAGTGGAATAATAATAATTATTAATTCCGTGTCCGATATGAAAAGTATGAATGAATTAATTAGTTTCTCACCAACGTTTGCATGTTAACTCCGAGTAATACAATGGGCCTTTATCTTTTCATTACGTCGCCGCAGCTCCGATAGCAATTAGTAAATTGAAAGAAGAAATGTAAATGCTCCGAAACGCGGAATCATCGTTTTTAATGGCGCAGCTGACAGTGGGACGCCTATCATCTAGAGGGCGTCCAGGTGCCATCAGAATTCGCAAGTCACTTCCTTCACACCACCCTATCGATTTCCACGATCTCTTTCTCTACTTTTGATGAAGGGCTTTGTGCTGTCCTAAAATCGTTTCTTGGTATATGTTAGTCCTTATCTTTGTAGGATCACTTTTTTGTCATAAATAAGGTTTGAAGGAAAATATATTCCATCTCATAGCGAATTCCATTGGCATGAACTGGTTTTTCAAAATTGAATTCAGGAAAAGAACTAGCAATCCGAGGCCGGTTTATTTTGTCGTCTAGTTAATGACTGCTTGACTCATATTTTGTGTTCCTATATATGCACCGCCTCTGTTTCACCTAACACAATGTTTCCTGAAGTATTAAGTGCCTTTTTTTCTATATCCTATATAGCTGAAAAATGATGAATATCATTACAGTATTTGGTGCGTCCCGTCTAGTTGCTATCGTAGTTGCATAACGCACTGAGTGCAAATGAAAATATGACACGAAATTATTGTTTCATTCATGAAATAATGAGTGACAAAATCGTTTCATTGATGATAATCGAAAATCGCTACTCTTTTTCGAAACAAATTACTTGATTTTAGGCAACACAATTTGTTTCTCAAAATAAAATAGAATGGTTCTTTATTTCGATAATCATCAATATACTTGATGCATTACATACGATAACTAGTCAAGTGGTCTCCAACACGACCATCATATAAACAGTTATTCCAATAATGATAATTTCAATCTAACGGCGCCGACAAATATATATAGGATGTCTCTAAATCTTTTCCCAAGTCCGGATTTCAAAAAACATATCATCTACTATTTATTATGCAGATTGTCTTATGAATATGCCAGCAGAGGTACACCTTATATGATGTTTTTTTGTACAACCTCAGCCTGCATTAATATATAGTGTGTTTTTCGTTACCGATCCTGACGCCACACTTATTCACTCTTTGACATCATTGGAACACCGTAGAAAGGTCGGCGACCTTTCACTTTTCTATCGATACTTCCACGGGAAATGTTCTTCGGAAATCTCTGCTATCATCCCTTCAGTAGCAATACCAATTAGACGAACTAGACAAGCCCAGTCAGCACATCCTTTCGTTGTCAACCTCGAAAGATGTCGAACAGCACTTTATCAAGACTCCGTTATCCATAGAACGGCTAGGCTCTGGAATTCATTGCCTGTGGAAGTATTCCCAACAACATATAATCTCCAAAAGTTCAAGAAAAATTCCAATACCTACCTCCTGTCCCTATCCTCCCTAGGAACGCACGATGTTCTTTGAACATTATAGGGATTCCCTCTCGTGCGCTCCAAGCGATAAAAAAAAAGAGAGAAATGTGCACAAATGGCTATGATGAAGACGCTGAAAAATTTGAATATCGTAGGTATGTACCTACCGATATAATGAAATAAGATGGTGAAACTAAAATATTTCATGATGGCCACAACCATCTTGAAACTATTCGAAAATTTCACACTTTAGAACTTCCTAGACGAAATATGTAGGATCAGAGTTGCCTTATTACGTAGGAGCCTCAAACATTTTCATGGTGAAATTTTGAAAAATTCAAGGCACACACCATCCGGATCATCAGATGCCTGGAGCATTTTTTAATCAAAAACGCTCTCTTGCGTGATTTTGGTGGAACACCAAAATAAGTGCATCCACCTAAATTTCAAAAACTGCCGTGTTATTTTCGACAAAGCTTACACAAAGCACTCGCATAGTTCAAATTTTGGTTTGAAATCGAAAACTCATTCATATCAGTGCATGAAACGAAACACTATACAGGGTATGTCATGACGAGCTTATATCGAAAACGAAGCATGACTTTTATTTCCTTATACAGGGTGTTTCCTAACTACGGTTCCTAACTGCAGGTGGTGATTCGTTAGGTCATTTTAGGAAGAAAAGTTCCCATTAACATATGTCCGGAGTTGCTTCGTTTCTGAGATACAGGGCGTTGAAATTAAAGAAAAAAAACAGTAATTATAAAATATCATGAATATCCTTGAACCGATTTGGTTGAAATTTGGTACTCTCATTTGAACAAATAAGGCGCTTATTTAGCCCTACTTAGATTGAAATTATTGGGGCCAGTGGCGTCTCAATGAGCACCACAGCCAACAATATTGTGAAAAAAAAGTACGCCACTGTCTTTTTTTGGTGGATTTTTATTTTGTTTAGATTGAGCAACTCAAAAAACATCTTTTTGGTCTCTTGCATTTCCTTCATATCCAGCCTCGTTTTCGAGAAAAAAAATCAAAGCCATAGTATTGCATATCATGAACACCTGCATTGGAGAAATGAGTTTTTCATTATCTCCGCCAAAAATTTAATTGACACTTGATATGCTGATATTTTAGGAAATTTTATAAATAAAAGTACCAAATTTCAACCAAATCGGTTCCAGGATATTCATGATATTTTATAATTATCTTTTGTTTTCTTTAATTTCAACGCCTTGTATCTCAGAAACGAAGCAACTCTGGTCATATGTTCATAGAAACTTTTGTTCTTGAAATGACTTAACAAATCACCCCCTGCAGTTCGGAACCGTAGTTAGGAAACACCCTGTATATCACAAGGAATCACCCCTCGAATTTTTTCGGTGTTATTTAGATACACCCTGTATTTTTGAATGTTTCGAAGCACATTTCGCTCTGCATTGTACCGTCGAAGAATCTGGGTGTTCGAAGTATATTTGTCAGCATTTTAGTACGACACATCGTCATTCCCCAAACACTCCACGTCACATTTCGCAGAGACCGCAAATAGATTACGTGATCCCATCTCTGTCATTTTTATGCGACACACGTCTAACATGGGTCGCGAGGAATTGCAACACGTTATTGCTCCCCAGCCCCCTGCGCTTCGAGAAAATTCCATCAATTCCAGTGGATGAGCACATAGTTCGAGCCCATTACGGATACTTCGCTCGGTGTAATCGAATGTGATTTGGATCGTTAAAAAGTACGAATTAGTATAGGCGTCAAGTGAGAGACATCTGGTCGCTGGTCGAGTCGAATCAGATCATCCGAATGAGATCAGATCTCATCGGGTGAATATTTTCGGGGGAGACTTTAGACTTCCAACTTCATTGGAGATACAATCTGCAACTTCCAACCTGCATTGCATTCGTTTATCTTATATCATTATTCTCTCTTGATTGACTAATTATAAATTGCATTGAAAGTCGTCACAAACATACATACACTAAGCTGAAAACACTAAAACTTATATACATAGTATAATGCAATCAAAACATTCGTGAGAAGAAGTTTGAATTTCTTTTATAATCCTATAATGAAAATTTGCAGGTACGGTTTGAATTAATAAAAAAATCATATATCTTCCCATAGGGATATAATCTGATACCGAATAATAATATTATTCTAATAGAACTTGTTTCAATGATTTTTTGAATACATAAATATATTTACAAGATTTGATATAGGATGGGAGATTATTGAATAATCTGGAGCCCATACATTTTTGAAATTGATAGATCAACATCAATTCCACTGATTGAAAATGTGAAATTTATTTCAATTTCTCGTCTCAATATACAGGGTGGTTCAAAATTCGATTCAAGTAAATATTTTAAGGATATATTGTTGGGATCAAAATAAGATATTTTCTACATATACACATAATTATATTATTGTGTCCTAAAATGCACCCCTTCGAGCTACAAAAGATTTGATCCGTTATTTTAGTCACAATTTTAGATAATCGTGCTGAATTAGCGAAAAAATCGTATCTGACAAAAAATAGTGATTCTGAGATATTGCTGTTTTTCTGTTTCAATCAGTACCATCCATGATTTCAATCTGAAATTCGTAATAATCTGCATGAGAGGTGTTGAATTACAGTTTTCTTCAAATTTGATAAGTACTTATAGGTATTAAATGCCTTGTAGATACGACAACTCTGCTCAGCATAATGTCCGATACGACATTTGAGCTTGGTAAATGTCAGTTACGACATCCGAGCTTGGTAAAGTCTTCAAACCTTGCAGACACGACAATTTTAAAACATGATTTGAGCCCATATTTTTGTCGCTACAACTTTGAAACCCTACCAAAGGATGCATGAATGTCCCTAGATACGACGAATATAAATATCTCCATTTCGACGAACATTTCCAGATACGACCTTTTTGCTTAGCACGGCAGTGTAGCTCAGAGAAGTTGCATTTTAGGGCAAAGTCTTATTTTGAACCCAACAATATGTCCTTCAGATAATCACATCAAATTTTGAATCACCCTGCATAGGTAGGTAGGTACTTATCTCATGTATCAGACATTGCGCCGAATCAATGTGGCTTGAACATTTTTTCCTGGTAAACAAACAGATGTCGAATTTTATGTCACAACTGTTGTTGCTTTCAGTAATTCGATTAGGTGGATGTCCTGAGGCATGAGGTGAATATTTATAGCGAAGAATGTTCATAAAATATGCCCCCCTCCCCCCTCTCTTGACATATAACGATCTAATTCACTCAATTCATTTACCTTGTCCACTATTTGTTAATTACTCGAAAACTATAGTAATGAATTCGTCATCGACGACACAGAAGTTCCATAAATGTAAATGATAAAAGCTCATGTGTGTGTGTGTGTGTGTGTTCTGGAACATGCGATTCACCTGTTAACCGGCTCCTCGGGGACCCAGACACGTCCCTCCCCCTAATACGCCGTTGTCTCTAAACAGATTTTAATGCACTCCCAAAACAATGACACGCTCCCCAAGTCATAACCACCAGGCGCTCAGCTCTAATAAATATTTTTTCCTACGACTACTACTGTAAGTGATGGATATTGTACACAAAACAATGGCAGTAAGCTTCTCCTTACACACGTGTGCGTAAAGAGAGCGATCGCACGGTTTTCATAGGTATGTTGATAGATGACTTTGTTTTGTTGCTTAGGCGATGTGTCAATCAATCCAGCTATCCACCGAAACCGAAAGCATCAGGTAAGTTATATATGATATCAAGCGATGACGATGAGCAGAGATTATTTCTACACCACCAGAATTGTTGGAAAAAGCTAGAATGGTAAAAAATGAGTTGCTACCCGCTAAGTCTCGTGAATAATACGAAATAGCACATCAAAAATTCCTGGGCTGGAGAATTAGAAATAATACCGTGTCATTTTCGGAAAAATCCTTTTAGTATATTTTCAAGAATAATCAAATTCGATGAAATCATCATCACTCTGGTCGATATATTCCATGTTACGATCAACACTAAATATCAATCACAATATTAATATAGCAACATATATCCCATATTCTCAAAAGGGAAGGATGGATTCCGAAGTAAAATACCAAAAATACTCAATGCTGAACAGATCAATTATTTTCTGCAGAATGCTCCTGTTGAAGGTAATTTTTCTAATAACATACATACTCAATATTGAATTGATGAATTCCTTTTTCTTTAAATAACAGGAATAATTAAAAAAGATCAATCTTCGAAATTATATTAATAAAACATCTACTAATACGGAGAAATGGTGGTAGCTCAGTTGTTGGAAGCGCTGGCTCCAAACCCAAAGGTCGGTGGATCAGAGCGCAGTTGGGAAAACTTTTTTTTATTATTTTTAATAACGATTACAGAATCTCTCGTGCTGCACTGTTACAAATATATAACCATTATGAATGATAATTTTATATTTTTAAACAATGTGTTTTTTGCTACCTATTAATAAAGCTGTTTAGATATGAAGAACGGCTCCATTTCAGTTCGAATTGAGGAAAATGTCTCGGTATGCAACGTATCAATAAACAAACACAAGAATTGTAATATGTAACTCTTCATGCATCTGGCTTAGTGACGGGAGACGTTTCATATAGGTATTCGTTATTTGTGCCTTGATACAATATCTGCACTATCCGGAAGAAAATATAGTGTAGTCGTAGAAAAAGTATAGTACAATTCTCGAGTTGTAAAGCAATTACGCACTTGTGGAGTTACACACTCGCCGCTATGCGGCATCGTGTGTAACTCTCTCCACTTCGTGCGTAATATGCGTTTTACAACTCTTGTTATGTAATATACTATTACGAGGGTTCCCTCGTATTTTCCGTGCTACGCAAAACGTCGGAAAATGTAAACTGCGTAAAAGAAGTAGGTAACCTTCCCGTCCCCGCTGAGGCTAGAATTTAAAAACTTTTTTCTCCAAATAACATTGAAAGTGGATTTTTAATGACACTTAACAGGCAGAAAAGGTGTACTTCTACTGCCTAGGCAGAAAAAGTTTGTTGCTATGCAACGTCCCAAGTAATTTGAATCGAATTGGTAATCTAAATTGACAATGAGTTTGGGTGAACACAAAATGATGGATTATTTGGACTTTGCGTGAAATTGAAACGATTTTGGAGAAAAAATTATATGTTTCACATGGTAGAAAAGAAGATGTAATGCCTTGGCTGGTTTCCTAGCCTCGGCTATGAAACACCAGCCGTGGCATTAAATCTTGTACTTTTCTGCCTAGTAAAACAAACAACTATTTTCTCCAAATTACTTCGAAAGTGGATTTTTAATGACACTTAACAGGCAGAAAAGGTGTACTTTTACTGCCTAGGCAGAAGACGTTTGTTGCTATGCAACGTTCCAAGTAATTTGAATCAAATTGGTATAACTTTGGGTGTTCAAAAAATGATGGATTATTTGGACTTTGCGTGAAATTCAAAAGAATTTGGAGAAAGAATTGTATGTTTCACATGGCAGAAAAGAAGATGTAATGTCTTGGCTGGTATCCTTGCCTCGGCTACGCCTAGGCTATGAAATCTTGTACTTCTCTGCCTAGTAAAACAAATAAATAATATATGAAATATTTTTCACTTTTCCATTATTGCTTTTTAATAGCTACCTTGGCAACGGTTGCGCTGGGCGTTATGGAGGACATAAATCGTATTCATTTCCATATTATTCCTATTATTATATATTATATTATTCATTTGTGTAATACAGGATGAAAAAAGCTTTCAGAATCTGAGAACACATGATCGGAACCGTAAAATTTTTGAAAAAGTTGATGATGGTTCTATAAATACGAAACGTTGCATGAAGAAACCAGTATCACCACGTTGAATCTCATCAGAAGTTACTATACGGAAAAGCATTATCAGATTTTCTGTTATTATTATATATTATATTATTCATTTGTGTGATACATGGTTGTATTCAGGATGAAAAAAGCTTTCAGAGTCTGAGAACACATGATCGGAACCGTAAAATTTTTGAAAATGTTGATGATGGTTCTATAAATACGAAACGTTGCATGAAGAAACCAGTATCACCACGTTGAATCTCATCAGAAGTTACTATACGGAAAAGCATTATCAGATTTTCTGTTATTATTATATATTATATTATTCATTTGTGTGATACATGGTTGTATTCAGGATGAAAAAAGCTTTCAGAGTCTGAGAACACATGATCGGAACCGTAAAATTTTTGAAAAAGTTGATGATGGTTCTATAAATACGAAACGTTGCATGAAGAAACCAGTATCACCACGTTGAATCTCATCAGAAGTTACTATACGGAAAAGCATTATCAGATTTTCTGTTATTATTATATATTATATTATTCATTTGTGTGATACATGGTTGTATTCAGGATGAAAAAAGCTTTCAGAGTCTGAGAACACATGATCGGAACCGTAAAATTTTTGAAAATGTTGATGATGGTTCTATAAATACGAAACGTTGCATGAAGAGCCAGTATCACCACGTTGAATCTCATCAGAAGTTACTATATGGAAAAGCATTATCAGATTTTCTGTATCTCCAATAATAACAAGTAAAATAAATTAAAATATAAATAATGTTCAGAATTTTCGAAAGGTGTTGAAATGCCTCTCTGAATGCACAACTTTTATTTTATACAATTATTTTGTCTGAAAATCTGAATAGGAACTTGCTGACATCCGTGAGACACCCGATATATTGTATAATACATTGAAGGGGTCAATTTCAAGTTGAAATAAATGTGAAAGATGACGTTGCATCCAATGTAGATATCACTCCAAATCACTTCTGACTATTTGGAAATCATTCAATAAATCTGGGATATCGGTAATAAATTTCACTATACGCATCCCTAACCTCGTATAAACCGTCATTGTGCCTCGAAAAAGGATTTTATTGCGATCAGCTGATTTTTACGGCCCGACTGGAATCTGTCGCGAACATCATTCACTGCGATATAAATGTGAAATTTTATGGTTGTTATAGGCGTCCTTCATCGATAAAATTTGCAACCAAACACTTAAATTGTCCGTTAAAACATTTTTTTTTCTGCTCATGAAATATGCATTTATTAACGAATAAACGATTAGTATCGGTCTTGATTTAGATAAAGAAGTATAATAATATAAGAGTCTTGTGCAAACTTCTGAACTTCGACAGTTACCTTAATCGCATTATTGAGATAAAAGTTAACTAAAACTTCCACATCCTTATCAACAGAACAAACCATTGTTATTGACCAACTATTTTTGAGAGACAATAGATAACGATCAAATCATGCAAGCAAAAGTTTCAAACTGGTAGGCTGTTGATACTTAGCTGAATCGCGGAAAATTTACGAACTCGCGTATATTTCAAGATTTATGGAATGGAAGATGACAAAGATATGCATTTCTTCCTCGGAGACGGTTATATTGGCTTATTTTTCAGAAATGACACAACGGCAAGAGCCATCAACAGTGTATTCACTTTTTTCCGATAAAAACTGAGATTTTTGTTACCTGTCACCAGAGTTAAAATGTCGAATTTGTTTCCCATCTAATAAGTCAAAAGTTATTTGTTTCTCTAGGCAGAAAAGCACAAGATTTAGGATTCCTTATTCCTTTCAATTTCATTCTAATTCAAAATAATCCATCATTTTGTTTTCACCCAAAAGTCATTGTCAATTGATCACCAATTCAATTCGTAGCATACTTTTTCTGCCTAGGCAGTGAAAGTTAACATTGTCTGCCTATATTTAAGTGTCATTAAAAAGCCGCTTCTAATTTCATTTCGAGAAAAATAGTTTTTGAATACCCATCGAATGAGTCTAAAGATTTTGTTTATTGGTCGGCCTTGCAGTTTTATCGACGATTTCACACATCACATAATCTGACCAATCACAAGCCAGAGACGACGTGTGCTTATCGCGAAAGCAATAGCTGTCTTTCAATTCTGATTGGTCTATCAGCGTTGATAGCGAAGCAAATTCTATCAGTTTGGAATAAAATAATTATGGCTGTAGGTACTTGTCAGAATGAATCACTCATTTATAATAAATGCTTTTTATGCTTTGTGGACGTGAAATAGTCTAGCAAAATACCACTATGTTCTGAATATCTTCTCATAATTCGTTCTTTCATCGTTAACTCTACTGTGTTGCTGTTTCAATACCATTCGTCGAATCATTTCGAATATTCAGAACATCGTGATGCTACTTATAAAAAGCCCATATGTATATGCATTAATATATAACAGAGGATATTGAACTTTCGTATGTTCGAGGGATCAGCCATGAATTTCCATCATCTCGGTCATTTAAACTGGTCCGAATTCAATAATCGAAAAGAGGCCGATGAAATGTGATTGTGATGAAAAAGTTCCATCTGAAATTACGTATATCGTCGACCACCGCGAAGCGAGATCCACTTTTTCCTTCGCTCTATGCTTGGTATTCACCCAGAATGCAAAATTACAATTCCCGTTTTTAATTTGTCGACATTGCCATACAAATAGAGCAATCCATCGGAGCAAAAACGCACCGAAGACCGACAGAATTTGTAGACAGAGTCTTGCCGGGCTCGTAAATATATGACGCTAGTATAGAGACGTCGGGCCGTTCGAGAGTTATTGTACCGTGCTGGCGGTTTTTGTGCAACTGAACATCAGTCGAGACCATCATTTTGATATTTTACTGGAAGCCGGAGCAGTACTAAATCTTTGCGAGATCGCTCCGGTTGGCCATTTTCGAATTGCTTAATTATCATCGACAGTCTTATATTTCATCGGCAGAATGGAGAAATGCTTTCGATGGAGATAATTGACAAGCCGTCGGAAAACTGATGATCGACTCTTTTTTCGCGATCATTTACCTGATTAGGTACTCAGTAACATGATATCATGATGTATCAGGCTCTTTAACAATCATGATTATATAGAGTGACTCAAAATTTTATGTTAATATTTCAAGTACATATTGTTGGTATCAAAATAACTAGCGTCTAGCGCAAGGAGGTATTCGTATAAACAACGTAGTGGGAGAACCGCGCCAAGCGAGACGCGGACGCGGGCAAACATCAACTGTGCCCATCACCTATAGCGACGCGCGGCTGACAAAACATGTTATTAAAAGTCTAATAACACAAAACTAACACTTTGAATACTGATATGAGGATTTGGAGATTGAGGCCATAAAATGAAGAAATAAAATTGGGATACCTATACCTATTATAGGTATTCATAAAATACAATATTCAATAGAGAAAAAACCCAAAGTCGTCTCCACAATTTTTAATGTATAATCAGGCAGTCAATCCTGCTTCATTAAGGTTGATACATGTTTCGGCCATTCAAATGGCCATCTTCAGTCAAAAGAATATAACAAAGTGTATCTACAATAGAAAACCAAACATGATTTTTTATATAAGAAAAATTGAAAATGGAAAAGACGACAGTTGTAAATTCAAATTGAATTGATTAACAATTTCGGTTAGATCAAAGAGCAACAGTGATTTTTATGAGTATACAATGATAATTGATCAGTAATTGATCTATCTATGGTTCTCCATTTTGTTTTTCAGAATTTTGATTTGATAAAATTTTGTTTTTCACTTTTATTATCTATCTATGGTTCTCCATTTCGTTTTTCAGAATTTTGATTTGATAAAATTTTGTTTTTCACTTTTATTATCAATTACTGATCAATTATCATTGTATACTCATGAAAATCACTCTTGCTCTTTGATCTAACCGAAATTGTTAATCAATTCAATTTGAATTTACAACTGTTGTCTTTTCCATTTTCGATTTTGCCTGATTATACATTGAAAATTGTGGAGACGACTTTGGGTTTTTTCTCTATTGATCATTCCACTCCACTTTGAGCATGGACTACTACAACAGAAAAAACAATATTATTCTTTAAGCATTTAAGTTTACATCATGAATAAAGAAACTGAATATCTGAATACATTTTTTCTTTAATTAATTACTAATAATAAGACTAGTGATAATGGCAAGTATAAGTTGATATATTGTCAGTATATTTGTGGTATCGTAATGGTATAACCCATAATCAGTGATAGAATAATGTTCAGAATGTATTATTCCATTTGAAAATCCAAAATTGGTAGATGGTCAGAATGACGTGGTCATCGCAGAGAGTATCTGGAGAAAACGTGAAGTTCTATATACAGTATGATGCAAGTATATGGAATAAATTCATTATTTCAGAAATGGGCGACATTTGAAGATAATCCAAAAACACGTGAGTTTTAATTTTTGAAACCTCATCTCATGACATTCATATGAGAGATGTTACGTCACCGGTGTTGAAGTAATGACGCAATGGACGGTTTTTTTAAATACAAACAGGGGTCATGTGACACCTCGTTTGAAAGGTCTACTGATCGTCTATCCAATAGTCAAAATTTTGCAAAAGAAGATTGAAATTAAAATGGATTATCATTTGATTAACTGAATCTTGCAGAGATCTTCTACTGAGAATTGAACATCGAAGGGTTGTCTAGTTGAAAAAATACATCGATAAAAAAGTTCTGAACTCTACTTTTTGGATTTTTTTCGGAAGTCGTCTTGTTTTGGAATGAATTTATTCCATACATTTGCATCATACTGTATATGTATTCCTTCGCTCCAACGTTCGTCGGGCATGTCGATAGGTGAAGGCATAGGTGATGTTTGTCTGCGTCCGCGTCTCGCTTGCGCGGTTCTCCCACTACGTTGTTTATACTAATACCTCCTTGCGCTAGACGCTAGTTATCAAAATAAGATTGTTTCTTTCTTACATAAACATGTGTCCTAAAATGCAACTTCCTCCGAGCTACAGCCACTGTAAATTAGCTAAAAAAAAAAGATTATCTAAAATAGTGACCAAAATAACGGATCAAATCTTCTCAAAATGTTCTGGTTCCCACGAAAAGGGATATCCTGTAATGTTCAGAGAACATCGTGAGAAGGGAAATAAGGGAGGAATTGGTGTTCTTCTTACATTTCTGGAGGTTATATGCCTCGGGGAACACCTCTCTTGGCAATGTCTTCCAGAACCTCGCTGTTCGTTGGATGTACTAGTCTTTGGAAAGAGATGTTTTGCAGGTCTCCAAAGTGACCACGAAGGGGTGCGAAGCCTCAACTCGACGGGTAAACCTCGCATGGACTGTCAAGGGAGGAACAATTGTTGATATTTCAGAAGAGCATCGTCCATGAAAATATCTATAAAATAGAGCCAGATCTCCAACTTTTCTACGGTGTTCCAGAGAAGTGAGTTTGTGAGCGAGGCATCACCCACGAGACGAATTGCTCTTTTTTGGACAGAATCCAACAGTTTCAGGGTATGTTTGGGTGCTGTGTCTTATAGATCATTGGCAGCTGACTGGAAGTGAAATAGCTCCTGGCCTGAAACAAGAAATTAAGTTTTTGGGATGCACTTTCAGCAATTGATCTCATGTGATTTTCCCAAGTATAAAGGTTATTGCGGATAGTGATATACCAAGCATCGAAATGGATGTCTTCAAAGGTATGGTTTCTCCTTGACATGCTTATGTTTGACACAGTGAGATCGGCTTTTCTAGAGAAAAGACATGCTTGTGTTTTGTTTGCATTGAAATCAACCAAGTTATTGGATCCCCATTCGAGAATTATTGCCAAGTCCATATTTATAGTGTCAACATTTCTCCCTCGTTCGTTTCTGATTTGCCTGGCTGGTATTGGAGCCCTGAAAGAGAAGACGGTATGGAGGGTACTATCATCCGCGAAGCTGTGTACTGGACATGAAGTTGCTTTCAACAAATCGTTGATATGAAGTAGGAATAGTGTTGGTGCTAGAATTGATCCTTGCGGAACACCAGCATGTATGATAAGAGAATCAGATGAAACTCCGTCGACCACTACATGGAAAGACCTATTTGAGAAGGAACTAGGTAGCAGAGAACATAGCTCGGGAGTCAAGCCATAAGATGGAAGCTTGGCAAGGAGTCGAGAAAATTGGCAACCCCCTGTCTTTTTAGTCATTTTATTTTCTTCTTTCCTCAAGAATATGATGTAAATCCAGTGTTGAGAGGGTTAGAGGAGAGTCCACACTTTCATTGGCCCAAATTTTATGTTCAAGAAGAGAAAAACTCTGACTTTGAATAGCATCACGATTTTTTTTTTCATACAACACCGTTTGCCCAAAAAATGGATTAAACGCTTGCATATGGAGGTGAAATAAAGAATAGCCTCACAGGTGATGTTTTTCGCTTCTCGATTCAACTGATATATTTCAACTATCTGGCAGGTTTTTACCTGAAGCATGTAACTTCTATTTATGTGAACTTTCGAGTCATCAACCAAAAGTTGCAACGTAACACACGGTCTCAGCTGATCGTCTGCGAACTCCAAAATGTTCTCGAAGTCTTCAAACCAAAACAGTCTATGTACTAGGAGTGACAAGCGAGCTCGAAACAGTCCGGAGCATAACCGGATCCCGACAGTTTGATGGCTAAAGACCTCCCGGCGGAAAATCAATAGTCGGCTACGTCATAGGCAGCGTTACAGATGAGCCCGGCTCTATGTTTTCCACTTTCCAGTCGCAACTCTTGTGAAATATTGCCTGTATTAAAGCTCCACGCCGAGAAAATTCACCGGCGTTGTTTCTATTTATTTAAAGGAAACACACTACCGGAATGGAAATTCTTTCTGGATGGAACGAATATTGCGAACATGTGAGGCTCATCCAATTCAAGCTTCCTATGTTGGCACTACTGTTAATCAAGCAGCTGTCAAAGAATACGTGTTTTCAAGTGATCAAATTCACGAAAACCACCCAGAATGAGATGCTTTGTTCGAGACACCAATTCCTCTAGTCTATAGAAGTCAATCAACTGCACCTTATATAGCAGTCTGGTCTTTAGGAAAACTTGTAGAAACATCAACTATCAATAGTATAACAATCATAAAATCTTTCTATACATGTGAAAGATATATCCTTTCCAATTCCTGAAGAATAAATGTTGTGAAGTAAAAGTAAGTTTGTTGCAGAACACCATATTGCAGCTTGTCGTTCTGTTGTCTGCTGTGTATATTGAGTTACCATACCTCGGCATATCTCTGAACTATTCACAAGGACAAATAAAAATGCTTAGATATTATTCAAAAGTGTATTGCACATTATTATTAATAAAAACAAAAAAGACATAAAATTCAATAGGTGCCTTATCTAAAAATGTATACGATCTTCAAATTGAAAAATATTTATATGTTAATGAGAAACTAATTCTTTCAAACTTGGACACCCTGCATTTCGGAAAGCATTTTCGGTCCCATGTTCACATGAACTCTTTTTCATATTTTGTTGAAAGAAATTTCCCCTAGGCTTCGTGGAATGAGCCAGGGAAGTAGTTGTTTTTCTACCGAAATATACCATTGTTGTTCATTTTATGAACATTGTGTGGATTTCCATTCAACCTGCGAAAATTGTACCATATCTCTCTTGCCTTCGAGAAGACGAAAAGGCTGTCTGATGTGGAAAATCGTTTCCAATTGCACTTGGCATGTTTAATTTATAAGTTGAATAAAAATCATGTGCCCTTATATCTTTTGAACAACCTGTCCAACACGATCGAAAGATCTGTACACTGTCTCCAGGCATAGATCTGCACTATATATAAGCTCATACATGTTACAATGCAGCCAAAAGCTGTATAATCGATTGCCCGCGAATATTAAGGCTGCAGCAGGTTTGGCTAGCTTCAGAGAGCAGGTCGGGTCTGTTTTGGTAGATTCTCCCATATAAATTATGTAAATTGGTACTTTTTCATAATTCGATGACTTAATTTTTTTTATTCTGTATTCTTTACTATCAATGAATATTTAGCTGTAATGGAGTGGTTATGTGAAAGAGCATCAGCTGCGCTGAACATCGCCACTCCTTCTCAACTATTTATTACATAATTATTTAAACATTTTGGAGAATGAATAATAAGGACGCTTTATTATTTTTTGTATTTATTTAACATATTCTCTTGATAGGAGGTTTCATATTATAGATGACGTGACATAACTTCGTGAAAAGCTCATCAATGCTGTAAACCTTATTCAAATAGCAAAAATACATGGATTTCCTCATCTTAAATGTGACAAACAAAATGATGATAATGATGGTGCGTTGCGAAGATTCAGAGACCCGCAAACGCCCATGTCAGTGTATAGATGAGCCCTTTTTTAATGGGCTTTTAACCGGGCACGTGAAACACGTCCAGAAAGAATAATAGTGCTAAGTAGACGGGACGTCGGTGCAGAGGTGACAGATGAAATTTATGAAGTAATGTTTAGCTAAGCGTGGCGATATTCTTTGATTTAGCTGTAATGATTCATCACAATTTGCGCGAGTGACAGTCCACTCGCTGCCTGCCTCCGTATCGCTCGTTAATTGGCGCTAGCTTGTGCGCTCTTTTAATTAATTGGGCGGGCTTGTTTGCGAACGCGATGATAACCACGGCAATCGAGATAGGTCATTGAGTCGATTTTTTCGGTACGAAAATATTCTCACATTCAGTCATATCGCGTGTTATTCTCTAGACCAGCCATCATTATCTTGAGTTTCACTGGCACGATATTCTAACGCGGCAGATTTATTAGTTCTGAAATGTCAAATATTTTTCGATACCTTGTAGGTACCTATCTACTTCCCCATCATTTCCTGTACCAGTCGAAACAAACCCAACTACATGGTTTCAGGTGGATATATGAACTCCACTTGTTCATCGATCTGTGGCTTTCATTGACTACATTGAATTTATATTTACTCAAGGAATTTGCTACTTTGTGCAACACCTACTTTACCTTTGAACTCTTTCTTTATGGTCATATAACAGTTCTCAACAAACTTAGCCCGATGAAAATATTCGAATTATTTTCACTGCTCTGGTTCATTCATTCATTTATATTGTGGATTATGAACAGTCAACTTGTATTTCCAAAAATATCAAGCACATTTTTAAATCGTACTTCCACTTATATTAGTCGTTGAGAGATAGATACTTTTAATGCAGAGATGTATTCTGCACACTCCTGTATACATCACTCATATCTTTTATAAACAGCCGTACACACCTATTGACTCTTGACAATGAATGGCGGTTTTCTATACAGTTTCCTAGATCAGTTGGTTGTATGTCGAGTCGAGTGAATGATGATGATGATGATGATGATGACACAGGGTGTCATTTAGTTGATAGATATCAACCGCATCGAGTGAGCGATGAGATTGAGCGACGTTAAGATTGGGCGATTAACTCAAATAACGGTTGATTTCTTTGCCTGTGAATGAGCGTCAGACAAAATTAACGGTTTTGTACCCGAGTCGCAAAAGACACTGTGATTGAGCAATGAATTGAAAAGTTATGGTATCGGATGCCCGTGTTGTGGAGGAACTGTGAATGAGCGATCGACAAATACCATTGAATACGAATGCGCGTCTTCGAAGAATTGTGAATATTCCAAATATGCAAGTGCTCTATCCTTATATCGTGTTTCTGATACTGTAGTTGATCGAATCCCATCATAAAAATGGATTCAACAAAGCTGGGTTTTCCTTTCGCTCTGAAAAAAAGAATACGAGATGAGATGGTGTAATGAACGAACCATCAACGACCTATACCTATTTTAATTAACTTCCTCAATACCCATTTGATATTGATTTATGACTGAACTGAACATCAATTCATGATGCAATATCTATAATGACTCTGAACTTTTGTTTTGTTTTGTTGTGTTGTGTTGTCAACATTTCATACAGCGACCAAGAACATCTGAATCGTGATGTTTAGAAGAATGAGGAAGTCGAAGGTACACACATATAGATCTCGTCGAGACATCTAAATAGGTTAAAAAGTGGTACCGTTTTCGTGTAAATTTCACTTTCGTAGGCATAACTGTGCCATCAACAGCGGTGTATGTATGTGTGTTCATGTAAAATTTGAAATATGAGCCACGTCGTGGATATATATTATGTCGTTGCGCCAGACCTGCTGGCTTCTTGATTTATGGTCCCGGCTTCGCCACATTGACCTAGGTCGCAGCACACCACAGGTTCCCGATGTACAGACGCCGAAAAATATCGGTTTCCCTTCGCCATAACTTGTACTGAATTTCGTGGAAATCGATGATACCGAAAATGTAGAGTAGGTCAATTATGCTCTATATAGAATCAATACGCCACTGCTGGAATCTTATTATTTATTATGGCGGATCTGGAAAGCTCTGAGCAGTGGCACTTTAGTGAGTGGACGTCATAATAATATCAGTCTTTGTTTATTTATCGTCAATACGAAATTCAACTACAATTATTATTATTATCCCAGCATGTCATGATATAAAGTGTGATCCGCTTAAGCTTCTATATGTTGTAGTCGAATTTTTTTTATCGCTTGGAGCGCACGAAAGGAAATCCCTATAATGTTCGAAGAACATCGTGCGTTCCTAGGGAGGATAGGGACAGGAGGTAGGTATTGGAATTTTTTTGAACTTCTGGAGATTATATGAACGATTCTGACTTTTTTTTTCAAAATTCACTACTCGAAAAGTCCTATAAGGCGCGGTCTATGAATAGTGTCTGATTTTTTATTTCAGGGCCACTCTGATCGAAATTACATCACCAAAAATCAGAAAACTTCACAGAGGTCGGTGACAACTCTCCAAATATTGTTCATGCATATCCAGAATCAATTTATTGAAATATTCGCTGAAAGCTGGAGGTGCTAGAAAAGAACATTTTGAGACCACCCTCTTCCTCATTGGCCCAAATCGTCCCTTGAAAAAATACTCGATCAAAAATTTGAATGCAGATAGAACAGAACAGAACAGAACTAGGTACCTAGAAAGAATGGAGCACACAGTCCATCCAAGCACTGTGCATGAAAGAATACCATAATATGGTATACGGACGGGTCTAAAACACCCGAGGGAACTGAAGCAAGAGTGTTTGGGCTTCGTAATGAATATTCCGTACCGATGGGCAAGTTCCCCAGCGATTTTCAAGCTGAAATTCACTACTTAGAAAGGTGCATTCAGTTTAACCTCGACAGAAAATACCGGAATACCGGATATACCGGAAGATGGTTTGGGAATGCCAAGACAAACTCAACAATCTCGGCAGGAACAATAAGGTAATCCTCTTCTGGGTACGCAATAGGTATCCGCACCAGTGCTTAAACGGAGATGCGTTCCCAAAGCTTGAATGTGTGTAATCCCGTATTTAGTTGGTCATCGCTGTAGGACGTACCAAAGACGCGTTTTATGTGTATTTGTGGATGAAATGCGTTCCTATTTCGGCAAGGAACGAAACGATATTCATTCTTTCTTCATAGTGAAAACTTTCGAGTAACCCGGTATCTCAGTGGACTGTGTATCTGACCACCACGGAGGTGGCTGGGGTTCAAACCCTGCAAGGCGTCAACTTTCTTAATTTTTTCTTTCTCTCAATTAGTTTTCGGAAAAATTAAATTTTCAGGAAAAAGGTTCCTTGAGGTCGAGTTAGGTCTAGTAGTATCCTTCTTCATACAGAATTAATATTTTCCTCCCTCATATTATCTCATTACGTCTTGGTGTCCAATTTTTTTTTTTTTATCGATTGGAGCGCACGAAAGGGAATCCCTATAATGTTCAAAGAACATCGTGCGTTCCTAGGGACGATAGGGACAGGAGGTAGGTATTGGAATTTTTTTTGAATTTTTGGAGATTATATGTTGTTGGGAATACTTCCACAGGCAATGAATTCCAGAGCCTAGCCGTTCTATGGATGAAGGAGCCTTGATAAAGTGCTGTTCGACATCTTTCGAGGTTGACGACGAAAGGATGTAGCTGACTGGGCTTGTCTAGTTCGTCTGATTGGTATTGCTAGTGGAGGGATGATTGCAGAGATTTCCGAAGAACATTTCCCGTGGAAGTATCGATAGAAAAGTGAAAGGTCGCCGACTTTTCTACGGTGTTCCAATGATGTCAAAGAGTGAGTGAGTGTGGCGTCACCCACCAGGCGAATGGCTCTTCTCTGGATGGAATCTAAGAGCATCAGCGTATGTTTTGGTGCTGAATACGCTTTTCGCAATACGCTGCCGGGCCGTATCAGTGGAGTGGAGGGAAATGAACAAGCAGACATTCTGGCATGGAAAAGAGCATCAACGCCACTGATCGGACCATTCTGCTGCCTTGGCAATTTTTATTTCCAAGAAGAATTTGATAAATCTGAAGAAGTAATAAGAGAAACACACTAGTGAAGACATCCAGGACTGCGGCACTCCAAAGATTTCCTCGGCATCGACAATTTCAACCGAGCAAGATCGAAGACACTGATTAATCTCAGAAAAATTACTCTCAAAGCAATAACGGGACTTCCAACGATGCATTGTAGACTCAAAGAACATTCAAGGAAGCTAGGCTTAGAGAAGGACTTCCGAGGAGGACAGCACCTGAGGATTCTGCGGGGAACATCCAGAAACACTTCACCAGACATAACAACTGACCGTGGAAGAAAAACCACCATCAGATCTCCTCAGAATCCACGAATTCCTAAACGAACTGAAGACAACCTTGAGATTGCAGAAGAAGATAGATAAAATCTGGTCGCAGCGCATCTGTCACCATATCCACACCTATACCAATACCAATCTAAATGCACAGTATAATAATCCCATTTCGTCGGCTGGAAGACATATCTGGACAACAAACGGAAGAGGTGAAGTGAAGGTCCAAAAAAAAGTCGGCTGAAGACGCGATTTGCTGGAGCAAACGAGGGCGCGGTCGTTCGGATGTCCATCAAAATCGAGAGGAGGGCCATCTCCGAAATAGATTCCACGACGCGGCGTCGGCGCATCCGACGCTAGCCGTCTCGACGCTCTACCTCATTCTCGCCATCTTGCGCTCGCCATCTACTAAATGGCCATGGCGATAAAATTCGCCGTTTCACATCATCCGGACTCGATTCTGGATCGACTTCTAAACGTTATGGTGGAGATGAGTGGAAAGAATTTGCTATTCGACGAGATAAGATCTCGAGTTACTTCATTGCCGAGCAATTAGGCGAGATGGAATCATAGATGCATGGGAGATTGTTTGTTGATTGTGTTACTAATGGTGGAAGATTAAACGACGATAAAATCTACGGATAAAACTGATACGGAAAACAATGTATATACGGAATGTTTTGAATTAATATGTATATAAGTTGTGAAACATACTGTTGATTCATGCTGCAGAAAACAAACGTCGTCGTTACATTAATTCAGCTAAATACTGAATAATACACAGAATAATCTCCACCACAATTTGCTGTGAACAAAATCACATCAAGGGGTACATGTTTCGGACATACCTACATCATCATCAGCCGTAAAAAAATGGTCCTACAATAGAAACAAACTGGGTATGGATGGCTAAAGTGGAATCCATACGATAAGATAGTTTTTTTTTCTCTTGAAGCGCACGAAAGATAATTCCTATATAATATCCGTGGAACATCGTGCGTTACTAGGGAGGATAGGTAGAGGAGGTAGGTGTTAGATTTTTGGTAGAGTGTTGTTCGACATTTTTCAAGGTTAACGACGAAGGGACGTGCTGACTAGGCCTGTCGACTTCGTCTGACTGGCATTGCTAGTGATGTGATATTGTAATGGGGTCAGAGAGTTAGTGAGTATGGCATCACCCACCAGGCGATGGATGGAATCCAAGAGCATCAGCACATATTTGGGTGCTGAACCCCATACATGGAAGGTCATTTCTTGCAGTTACGTTACGTTAATTAATATAAAAATTACATTTGTGAAAAATATACCTAATATAATAAAATATATCAGATTTGATCATTCAAGGAAAAACTCTATATAACCCCGTAAATTCATGCAGCAAGTGGAAACCGGAAATTTCATGACCAAACTGACAATGACAGACTCGATGACATAATGTCGAAGTAGCTGACAAAGACAACTGACTGGAGACGTACACTGACTGTCGGGAATAGCCCACACTATAGCAGAATGCCCAGAAAAGAAGTTGAAGAAGAAGAACAAGGAAAAAAAGAAGAAGTAATGGATACGACACGACCTATTTATTTACGGAAATATAGTGAATTAAAAAAATTAACACTATATCGAGATGAATTCATTCATTCATTGAGGGAAAGGACATCGTTATTTTGTGTCAAAAATTTCCAATGGGTTCAAAAAGGTTCCTTTTTGACAGATATGTATACTTCCAAATCTGTATCCATATAAAATCAAAATATGATTGGCAAAAGAACCAAGTATTATAAACAACTAAGTGTAGTTTAGCCGCATCAAGGTTGGTAGAACTGATCATAAGGAATTACGCCATCTTACATTCAATATGTGAACCCCACGTCATCGTCTGAAATGCAATCGTTTATATCAAGAGCCAGTTACACGAAACAAATGAAGAGTGAGCACACCAGAGGTTTATTTCATCTATGTAGTCATTCTCAAAAACTGCCACAACTGCCAGAGACTGTCGCTCCATTTTTTTTTTCATTACTATACCATACATAACAACTTCCTATTGGACAATTTTGTTGATATATAGATAGTGCCTCAGCAATTGGACTATTACTAGCTCTTGTCATTAAAACATTGAATTTTCTATTAATTGCCGGAAAAACTATTGGCTTGACTCATCGTGATAGCAGCGAACTTTCGTCGCCATGTTTGATATCAACAGTAATTATTAAATGCCACATCAATTTGTTTTATCGCTAATTAATGAACAGCAAGGTGTAATCGTCTGCTCTGAATTACCTTTCGATATACCTTGAAAAAAAGGCTGATAATACACACAGCCTTTTTAATTTCTAATAATGCATTCTGAAGATATTGTGTAGCACATGCAATCCACTTTGTAAATATACCAGCATCTCTATCGGTGATTGTTTTCACTTTATTGGTTATCTTTTGGAATCAATAATGTTTCCGTCAAATCATTTTTATTATTTAATAGGTATATGCAAAAAATTCAATTCCTTCAAAGATTTACAGTACATCTGGAACTATCTCCAGTCTCGTTCAAATTTCTCAAGCTTTTCATCAAATCTTGTTAAATCAAAATGTATTTATTTATCTTTGGGTATTGTATATTCCAACTTGAATGAACCAGAAATGAAATCTAAAGTGATTTCAAAATAAATAGACGTTCCGAAAATTCAACAAACAGGCAGATATTTATTAGATGTATAGTGGAAATGCAACACAGCTTAATTGAAAGTGTAAAAAAGTGAGCTATTACTTCGACTGGTATGTAATCAACGAACACATGTTGAAGGCAAACTTCGTAAGGTCAAACAAAGTCTACCAACTACATAGTTAATGTCATTACCGTGAGCACCAGTGAGGAATGTGAAACGACAAATGAGAAAAAACTAGTAATAGCAGTTCACCTAGTAAAAACATAAAGGATGAACAGAAGATGGTCGGAGAACTATCGTGGATATCTTAATAGTTGTTTTCCGTCTACAAGTTTCTTTACTTATAATTAATTTAAATTTAAACTATTAGAGCTGAATTGAAATGTAAATTGCGGCAGCCAATCCGAGATTTAATTACACTTGGCATCATACCAGTACATTCCGACGCAACTTTTTTGTCGTCTGTATACTTTTTTCTCAGCGATGACAACTTGAATGACTTGCGCTGCTCCATCTATGATATTAAGGCATTTGAATAAATATCGCTCGGATGGCTATTTTCCATCATCGCGATCGCATTACAGCTTTGAAGGTAAATAAGGCTCTAAGGTGTTAAAACACCATTTACCAGTTTCAATATTGTCATAACGTCAAACATGTTTGCTCTGTCACTTTATAGGTACTATAAATATTTACGTAATCTAACTTGTGATGATTATTTGGCGAATGTCGTAAGATTATTATCATTTGAATTACATTATTCCAGTCGAGTGTTAACTATAGTTGTTATTGAATGGAATTTGAGTTTAAGGAAACAAGCCAAATTTTGATGGATTTGCTGCGCTTCATTATGCATATCGTCAACTCAATATTTATCATTTTGGAAATGTTTCTTATTTACTAAAGTTACATTATATTTTCTTGCATATAATATGAATGTTTTTCAAAGAGATTGTTAGTTAATAATGAATTATAAATGATTAATAAATACAACTACAACTACAAATATAACCATCTGCAAATAGTATGATTGAGGCAATATGACATACTGAAGCTCCAGTTAACGGCCACACCAACGCCAAGCCACCTGCGTTGAAAAAAACGAACGTCGACGATCGGCTTCGTGATTTCGGCATATTACTCTCTGATGTGGTAGAATTGTACATCACAAAAAGTAAACCTTTAATTATTACCGTATGCGCACTAATACGTAGTGGTAAATAGAAATATCAGGGGAGTAACATTCAACACGATCCTAATACCACTACATAAGAGATATTTATTAATTACTGGATATGGAACATGTTATTTGATGCAGTGGTGAATATTCATTTGAACTATTAATATTCCGAGGTGGTATGCAATAGGTTTGTCTAAGTATTGATCACTCAAATAAGTGATATCACGAATATGTGTTGTGTTTGATGAAACTAATTCGAAACCACCATCACATTTTTATACAAATTTTCATTCATTTTCTCAGTGGAATACAACACGTGATATTCTATATTTTTTCTGGAAATAATCGTACTTGACATACTCCAGCCTGCTGTTTTGATTCATCTTGAGCATTTATATCTTCCCTATAGTCGATAATTAGAACCACCATTAATAGTTGTACGTTCATTGGCAATATCGCATTAGAAGCGCCGCGACGCTATACATGATGCCGCGTCGATCGTTGATGACGGCGTGGAAGAGGCAGTCTTTCATTCCTCGGAAACATCGTTCTCGTTCTCCATTGGTCCTCCTACAGACCTGCATCTGCTGTCGATTCGATTCGTAAATCAAAATTGCGACGCGATACGAGAGAATTTGCCGGGCCGCGTCTACGAACCCTTTATTTGGCGTCGTGACGTCCTGGTAGTTAGTACGCACTCTCCGATCTCAGAAGATCCTGTATATACAGTGTGACATACTTAAGATGAAAACAACCCTGTATTTGAAATTTGGTATGTGAGTGTACCAAAATCGATTTCTTCAAGCAACTTTTTCGAATCACGTTTTTCTGTATTTCCAACGCGAAGCAAAATATTGTCAAGAAGTACGAATTCCCATGGAATGACATCACTCAAACTCTCGTTGATTTCAAGATCTTTGATCATAAATTAACTTTTCCAAATTAAAACTTCCAGTACATTATAGTTTCGTTACGGTCAGCGGAGTTCATAGACTTTAGTTCCTATTATATTTATAAACCGCTTACCATGCGAAACTACCTATAGGTAAGCAATATGACCATTCCCATTATGGAAATTTGCGACACATGGTGGAGGCACTGTTTGTTCTCAATAGTGCCGTATAACCTGCTAGAGCTAGAACCATCTGAGTATAGCGACACGATCAAGAATTTGCCTTTTTCCCAAGATCGTGTGAGTGTGTGACACTGTATGTAATATTGGATGAATCCTGATTTCATATTGGGCCAATATACTGTGAATGATATTAGTTCTTAACTATACCAATTGATAGCAGAAGACAAAACTGATGGTCAGATATAAAGTTACACAACGCTTTCCAGAAGTGAATATCTGAATTCATTTGAAATTAGAATTAGGTGGTCAGTTTTTGAAGAACAAACGGTCGGACCCGTCGATTTTTATATTTTGACGTTTTTTCTGTTTATTCGTAGTATAAAGGGTATTATTAGCCCAAAAAGAAGTTACAACAGTCATTTTCATTTCTCAAATGGAAACACCTATATTTTGTATAACTTTCTAATTTTTCATACCGAATACTAGGTACCATCGAGATTTTCTCGATAACTGTTGGGTTCAAATAATATACCTAGTATAACAAAAATTATATTTCATCGAAGATAGGATAGTGTTAGAAGGCAAATTATTAGCTGCAAGTCATTTTACCAGCTATACTCCACGTTTATCATGCGATGGGGCCATTTCCATTTTTGAATTGTCTAATTATGATGCTAATAATTATGTCTTTTTCAACTATTCATTATAAAAATGTCACAATTACATTGAATGAAACAATAATTGCCGTAGATCATTACCGAATTTCTACAATTGGTGATGTGTTTCGTAAAATTGATTATATTGTCTGAAATTTTATTTGGTGCCCTATATGTCCTGTTCTCAAGGCACTTTTTCGCAAGGAATCTAAATCAATTATCGTATTCTTCAAGACATCTTTGTTTTGTTTTGTCTCATGACCCAACTCAGACAATAAATCTATACTTTACCTGTTGCTATTCTCAGGCGATTTTCATAATATGCAGATTATCGCAGAAGCTTACCAGAAGCTGGTAATATTTCTCCCTCTTTCAAAATACTATATTCAGACTGGAGATTTGCACATCAATACGAAATGTAGATTCAAGAATATTATTGCCGTCTAGTGTCATCTGAAGATTTGAAAAATGACCCGGCTCGATGGACCAAAAGAATGTATGGAATCGGCTTAAAATTTACAATTCAGAATAAATATCGAATCAGCGTCTTATTGACAAGTTATTTCAAATTCTTCACTTTTCTAATCCCTATCAAAATCCCCAAATACAGTATGTCATCTTATAACGATATAAAACTATATTTCAGATCTTAACATCGATAACGTCGATATAAGCATGATAAATCAGATACATCGTTGATCTCTGGAAAAAAATACTTTTCAAAAATGCAAAATGAGTCCTGAGAACGTTCTATAGTCAAAAGCGTCTAGATCTCTTGAGTTTTGCTTGAAAAAAAGTGTAACAAAAATTATACATTCCCGTTACAGCACACTGTATATACATACAATGAAATCTACGAGCTCACAAGCCGAGAAACAAAGTCTCGTCGCAATTTTATAGGTTATAAAGCGGAGTCAAGGTGAAATAAAAACGGAATTGATCTGTTATTGAGTGCACATGATGGCAGTGTATAAATTCGGTACGAAACACGACAACGGATGCGGAAACGAAACGACAGTGACAGAGCATTCCTCTCTGCTAGCTGTGTCAGTAGCCACTCGTCACAAAAATTAATGTCCAAGTCGAATATGGATTATTTGATTGTTGGAACATATTTATGGAATTTATATTTTGAATTGTGATCTCTAAACCGTTGTCTTGGAAACGGAATTCAAAGTTAATTTGTCATATTTGTAGCCCTAAATGAACTGGGCAGTCAGAACAGACTGACTCTAGCATGGGTACCAGCACAGGGTATGAGGGCAATGAAGAGGCAGACTCACTTGCCCGAGCAGGAGCAAACAAAGCTCGGAATGGCCCAGAACCCTTTTGTGGTATTGCGAAAGCATGGATGCAAACCAAATCACAAGAATGGTGGAACAACTCGCCAGGAATGAGACAGGTGAAAAACTCAAAACCATCGCCAACATTCACAGAATATCTACTGAGCCAGAAACGTAGTTCAACTAGAATACTAGTGAGACTTCTCATGCACAGGGCATTGTAGGCTCAACAAACACATGAGTATACGATAGGTCTGACTGAAGAACTGCTGTGCAGGTTCTGTCAGGAAGAGGAGGAAACAGGAAACAGCAGTACACATACTTTGCCACTGTGAGGGCTAGTCAAGACTAAGGTTCCTCACGCTGGGTGGGGAAAAACCAAGAGCCAAAGTTACACAGGGGATCTGAAAGCTAGTCTCATAGAGATAGTGAATTCCACAATAAGCTCTTCCTATAACACCGCACATGTTTCGACTTCTGGGGAGTTAGTTTCCAACTTCAGTTTCGAATTACAGGAGTATAGTATATATTAACCTATACATAAAATACATGCTTATACACAAGAAAATAAAAAAACATAATTATGATGCCATTCGAAGAAAAAACAGTTGAAAGTGGATGACGTTATACATTGAAATTTGAAAAAATAATGATCAGAGCCTATTCTGATGAGTAATTTCATTCGATTCTTTGTTTTTCAAAATTGGATAGTAATATTAGCGGCGCTATATATTACCTGAGGCCTTCTTTGTCAATGAGCCTGTATAAATATGTATAAATGAGAATACTATGCTAGTTCAGAAGTGAATTGGACATGTTTGTTTTGAATCGAGATAAATTTAGAACATCAGTCTGTATAGATAACTGTTCCTATATAAATACCCCATGCACATGGAATTAACATCAGGACAATAAAAATGAATGCTAGAAAGTTTTCTTGAAATACTCAAGGTTATTTTTGTACTACGATGCCAACCATGAGCTATACTGATCTCACACTATTTTTGTAGGGAAGGCCGAATAAATTCATCCAGTAGTGCATTATAATCGAAACGTCTCTTCAGGAACCTGATAAGCTGTTCTGTAAGAGGAATATATCAAGAGCTTGAAGAATGTAACTGACCCTGTGCCCTATGGATTGAATTATTAGTTACACCCTTATACCGAAATGGTAATGTGACGCGCCGCCACTGAGCTGTGTGTAGTCGAGGGGCAATCGATGAAAAACAGATGACGGTCGATAAACGCAGATCCACCGGCTGCACGAGCGTTTCAAGGGATCGGATAGGGCATAGTAGGCGCTGATAGGGCCCGTCCTATGTGAGCCCGAAGGCACAGCCTCGCATGATGGTCCACATTCATTGTTTCATTACTGCCGCGTGTGTGGACTTTTGTGGAGGAAGCTCAGCGTTATTCCTCGGCCGTCGGGTGGTCGCTAAACGAGTAATATAGGTACTAGGCCCATATAGGCCGAGGTTTATGTTTACGGCTGGTTACCTCGACAGTGGACCACATGATCCTTGAAGCATTATCCCAAATTGTCTTTGGGGATGAAATAATAGAGTGTTGTGCAAGAGCGGTCTTGATTAAGTATCATCTTCAAATGTTTCATTTCACATAGGTATTGATGAATTAACAGCTGTTAACAGTGTCGCATCAACTAATACTTGTTTTAAAATTCAGCCGAAAGGTATGTAAATACCATAGAAAAAGGAAAACACTATCCTAACCTAACCTTACCATCATCAGATGTAACAAATAGGTGAGCTTCAGTTCATTGAACTGTGTTATCGTTATTCAAGTATACCTATTCGGTATGACTAAACTAGATTATCATCTCGTACAAGATTTACCTGATGGAGATCTTCACAAACTTAAAATGAAACAGTCGTTTTTCCTCTATAAACATCGACTGAATATTTTTGAAGACTATAGAGCATCATGCAAATCTAACTCATAAACTTCAAGAGTCAATAATTATTGATGCGACAGCTGGTGAAGCAAATCTCATGCGAATACCGAATAAAGGACTAATATAAAGGCATCGTGATTCATTAGCATTCAGTAATTTACAGATTCACGATAACAATGGAGCAAGATCGAATGCGAATAAACAGAGAATCAATAAAAGGTATATGACTGAAATGTAAATTTGATGCATTCGATTCGCCATTAATTTCGACATCATTCCTTGCTCGCACAGGTCTCTTGAAGACTTCTGAGGGTTGCCGTAAAGGGGCAACCGAATGACGGATAGGAATAATTTTAACAACCTATATAGTCAACATTAGATGATTCAGGACCATCATCAGGAGCCCATAATATAAGAAATGATAATGTATATATACAACATAGTTGGCTGAGATTGATTGCATCCATAATATAGATCGCCGGTATTTGTTATAATGTAATCGTATTACTTTGCATTCTGATCCTTTGCTATTTTAGGATTGAAAATCTATATCTACATGTTGAGTATGTCGAAAAAAATTGGTAGAAAAAGTTGTTCAGGTTGATAATGTCAACTCTGCATGAATACCACCAAGAATTATGTTTTTTTCTATGACGGGAAAAAGTTGGACATTTCATCTCTGTTGACAGGTTACAAAATGCCACTTTTCATAAAATCATCTTCTTCCCGGATATCTATAGGTGCACTGATGATGGCTTTTGTTTGTGCCTTGTTCCATATAGATCCGAAAAATCAGCCAATATAACACCGTCTCCGGTGAAGAACTGCAATTCGTTTTTATCTTCCACTCCACTTCGCGGTTACCTAAATTACTAAACAACCACCAAGTTCGCAATTTTTTTAAATCAAATCACAGAATTAAATTGAAAGATATTCGATTACGTCAAAGATAACGCCTGCAGAAAGATGCCTGCAATGCAGGTGCCCTACCTGCAGTTATATGAATTTCAAATTTCACATCGATAATTTCCAGATTTTATATATTATAATGTTATATATATTATATTATAATGTTATCTTCTCAATTTGCCTGTTACAGTAAAAAATTGTGTACCTACTATCTCATGATGGCATTGAAATGTATTCTCCTCTTATTTTACAGAAGGATTTCTTTCTATATGACGATTATAAATGGAAAATGTATGAAATTTTCAGTTTCTATATATACTTATAGCAACTCTATAGAGAATGAAATTCTTTACTGTATCATCACTTTTTCAATATGTTTAGCTCTCCTTTCAGTTGAGTATCCTGGAAAAATGTGATGTGTACGATTGTCCCAGAATTCAAACTTGCAAATTCAATGTTGCAAAAACAGGCAATAATTGATTGAGAGAGGCGAAGTGGTTGTTGGAAATATTATAGTTTTTTTCCAATAGATAGGTACTGTTTTTACGGACATTATAGGGATTTCCTTTCGTGCGCTCCAAGCGATAAAAAAAACTGATTCGAATGATAGTTGACCGTTTTCTTTTGTTCGTTTCAGGCAAATGGTGTCCGCGACGAGAGTGGTCGTCGCCCACCGACGCCCGGGTAGCGACCGACGCCGCGCGTCGAGGCGTCCTCTACTCCTCCGTCTTCCTAGGTAGTCCCGGTAAGTAACACCTCTATCACCTATAACTGTGTATATAACTCTGTACATGATAGTGGCAATTTTTCCCTCATGTATAACATGCTGCATTTGCATATATTTGTAGGAACTATATTCAATTAAATGCTCTGTACCATATTACATTCTATACTCAGTACATTTTTCATCATTCGAAGTGTTTGGCTTTTTCCTAATAATAAAGGCTTTTTTTTACTCGCAACGAAATGCCAACCGCCAACCTTCAGTATATGAACTACCTATCAATCTCAATACTCATCCGGTTGTATACAGTAAAGTTGGCATTCGTATTAACAGCACTTCGATCATATTTGCATTATTTCCACAATATCCAATTCAACAACTATAGTGTTCGGCTTTAACAATTGAACATCCTCACGAAAAAAGACTTTTCAAAAAGGTGTACAGTTCTCCCTACAACTGATACGCCTAATGATTACTAAAATAAGTTCATGGTTGTTGTTATGACATTCATAAAAGGTAGGTATAAAATAAACCACTGTTCAGAATTCAGATAGGTTTTGATTATTCCTGAAAAACACGTACACCTTTGATTTTCGCTTTCCCCGAGCCCTTTCAATTAACCTAGCGCTGTCACCAACTGTATACCTCACTAAAAAGTCCACCCTAACTTTCTCATTTCTTCCGCTTGCATAGATATAAACTCCACTGTATTTTTCCTCAGATCCTCCAGTCTTCTAGCTCTAGTAGACAAACACAACCAAAAAACCAAAGAACAAACAATCCTCTTTATCTGAATATATCTCTTTCCTACAATAACATAGCAAACAACATCGACTCGTCGTCGTAGTAGGCTCTGCCCGCCCGTCGAGCGAGTAGCGATCGCGTCTTTTGTCTCGCACACGCCTACCCCTTCCAGCGCGGCGCGATGCGCGAGTAGTGGGAGGTACGTTGCCATGGCGACGGCCGCATAACCGCCTCGCAGCCATCGAGCAGAGGTGCGCATGCGCGCGGTATGCTGGTGGCGCGTCGCGGTGGCATGGCGAAACGGCGGGGAGGCGCGCATCGCGGTCACCTCCTTTTCGACGGCGCGGAGAATAGAGAATACTTATTGTGGAGGAGTCTTTTTTGCGAAAATAAATGTTCTTGAATTGATCCAGTCTACTTCAATGGATTATCTTTCGATATCATTTCACTACTGCTGAAGTCTTACACGGAAATAGTTAATCAACCAAGTAGTGCATTTTTAATCTTCGAAGAACTTTATCAACGTGCACTTTATTATAACATAGGGTAATTCAGGGAGAGATGCCGATTTTTCACATTTTCTTGATTTACTAATGTCACAATAATCATCAAGTAATGAAACTGATGCCATCGGATGTAATATTCATTTGGTAAACAAGGCACATAAGTATCATTCCTTAAACTAAATGCAAAAAAAATGTCGCACAGTGTGTAAATCGGCATCTCTACCTGATTTTACGGGAGAGATGCCGTAAGGTCAAGGTAGAGATGCCTCTACACGTTTTTCTTTTCAATGATCAATTCATCATTCATTCGGAAACTACTGAGAATCACCCAGTAGCCTTGTCACTGACATTAGTTACATTTGACATTATTTGTCGAAATAATCAACATAAAAAACGAATTCCTCGGGTAACCAGAAAGTAGGGATTAAAATCGTTTCAGAAACTTGGGAAGGTTAACCGAAAATCTTCGATGAAATCCATATTTTTGATTAAAATGCAGATAACGTAAGTTATATAGCATAAAAAGTGAATGGGCGTCGTGTATGGTTGGTTGCCTATGCTACAATCGTATGCATTAATAGACAAATTGATCATTAATAGGGGCCATTAACGATCAATTTCAAAAACATTAAACTCACTCGTTAATAGGGGCTCGACGGAAAATTGATTCTTAGTACGAAATCGACGGAAAATAATATTCTCCCATCAATAATCACCAAGAATTTGTAACTCATGCATCAGTTACCTAAGAAGGTTACTTGATTGAATGATTATAATTAACAAGTACGCCGACAGCATTGATATGATATAATATGAAATTTCAGGTTCACAGTTTATTCATTTCATCATAAATACATGTTGTTTATCCATCTAATGCCTATATATACTCACACTTTTTTGTAAATTCTATTTCACAGCGAAGATAGGTATATCGAATATAGGATGTTAACTCAGCGAATCACTTTGGTATTTTATTATCATCTGAATAATAGAATTTGATGCATACATATATATATCCATACTCACACCCGTCCAATAACTTGTTGAAAATGAATTAGATACCTACAACTTCTCATCAAGCGCTTTCTGACATTAAAATGATGTTGTTCACGACTTCAATATCAATAAAAGATTAACGACCATAATGTAAATAGCACAGGTTCACGATTAGCATTCGCTTGTGATTTAATAATCATACTATCTATAATTCCAACACGAATTGGTTGATCATGCTATTTACTGCTGAAGCACCTATAATCATTGGGAACCATCACTTAACAGATAGTTAATTATTATTGAATTAAAACATTCCTACTACGTTTTCATTCTGTATACTCAACAAAAATTTATATCGTCAATATTAACTTCCAATCATCATCTTGTTCAAAATTTCATAGCTTCAATTTCAAGCCAATCAGATGCTTTCATTTGCTTGGTGAACTTCTACATCACAATCACATTCTTTGACGATTTTCGCCGTCAATTATTTAAATTGATAACTGTACGTTTTTTATTTTCAAAATTGTACATGTATGCATCGAATTCTCATTGGTAGGGACGTATTTAAATTACATTGAAATAAAACCACCACGCGGGTCCGCGGGTGAACAGACTTTATATATAGTTGTTTCAATCAAAATCTAAATCACCATCAGTTGAATCACATGACACCTAGTGAAAAAGATACCAACACCAATATACTACAAGCGTACAACTAGTTTGATAGGAAGCATGTTCAAATCCGAATTGAGGAAATAACAAAGCAATCCGAGGCCGGTGTTTTGATGCCTTTTCGTTAATAAAATGCTCGACACATCTTTTCTGTTTCTATATTATAATCACCCGTTATTTTTATCTTCGTCCATGTATATAATGTATTCTATCATACAGCAATCGCAATCATGGTAAGTATATTGAACCACGGTATAACTTATTGTTGATATAAGAAACGAATACCTATACTGTAATATGAATACGATGATGAACATTTGAACCCTTGATTGTTTATTGAACAATCAACCTCTCTTTCATCATTTTCCCATCAATTCCTCGAACATGAATCGCTCTGTCCTCATATCTTCCCAGCTCCATTGAAGCACGAAACTAAAAATGTGCATCGCGCAAATCGATACCCCTTAAACCCCACACACCCCTCGCAATCACCATTCGGCATCCCCGCTAAGAAGAAAGAAGAAGAAGAAGAAGAAGTCCAGTCCGGCCTGAGAACCAATTACGCGGGCAGCCGTGATAGATGGCCCAATCAAAGAAGGTCTCCTTTTCTTGCACCAGGTCACCTGTCGAGGTCAGCCTCGAATTGCCAAGATCTCCTCTCCTACGTCATCGTCATTGCCCCTCTAGCATTCTCACAGTCCGGCCATATACTTACTTTGCTATCTGGAGTTGGCGCGGCTAGTGCAAATTAAACGGCTAATAGGGCTTATTACCTACTGAATGCACTTGTTATTGCCTTACAAGGCGTAGTTCCGCACAGAATGATTGTATAGGTAGGTGCGGGATTTAGCTGTGCAAGCTTCATCAGGTATGCCATGCTAGATATTATAATAATTCAGTTCAATGAATATTTTTTATTTATTCGATGGAAATGCTAATACCTATCAATTATTATTTACAATGCATTAACACTATGTCCATGAGGCATGTTTTTAAATGCATATTATATACTTATAAGAAGCACTGGGAATTATCATTTCGAATCAAATCACAGTAATCACACCAGAGAAGCTTCATGCTTACTGTTAACAAAACCATCAAGTTTCACTGAGATTGAAAAAAGACTTATGAGTATCGATACCTAATTAATGAAAAAACGTTTTTTTATGAAAAAATTGATACCCTGTTTCTCGAAAATGGAGCAAATGTTTAGATTCAATTTTTTTCATAAAACATGACAAGAAATTATATCCTAAAATGTTTGCACTTATTCATTTACACTTTGTATTTAAGATCAGTATAGTTAGGTATATAAACTGATTTTCTTCTTTGAAATAGTAAATGTATAGATAACCTCACAAAAATAATGAGATTTTCACAAAATTATCAAAAACACGACATATTCCAGTGGAATACCGGTAGGTACAATAAATTAACCTAATATTGAATTGCATAAAACTTATGTCTCATAATATTTATACTTACGAATCCAAAGTAGCAGGCTAGACAATACTTTTTTTTGCATTTGCATTAGTTGATAAGGTTTCATCACCTTATCTTCAACATGTGAAATTGCGAAATTGTTTGTTCATATATAACTAGCTTTATTTCCACATAAAGAGGACTTTATAAAAGAAAACAATTTTCAAATTCTCTTCTACATACCCTTATACATTCAGGAAAATAATGACAAACAATTTTCAAATTCAGGTGCAGATATGAATTGTATGCATATATTTTTTTCTTTCGGATTTGGTTCAAAAATTGTTCCGAACAGAATGACAATTGTCATAACGTTTGAACTCAAATTGATCTATATAGAACTTGAATATGCATGTGAAAATATACAAGATGTTCCATTTGCAAAAACAAAGTTGATAGTGTTTCCATAAAAACCGGAAGTCCGCCATCATGGACTGTATAATGTGATGAAATTTAGAAAAATCCTTCCACAAATGCAGAAGTTGCAATGCAAAATCAACAAAAACTGCTGGTTTGGTATAGTAGATAGAGTTATTTTAACATCTACAGCGACTGTACTGAACAATCATGATGATGCGAACAAGATTGGTAGAAAGTCATTATCCCACGGGCGGGTGGCAAAGGATCTGTTGTCGAAAAACCCAGCCGCGTGCACTTTGTCCGCCTGTCACTGACAGGTCCATGCACAGATGAAGGGCCTTTATACAAACCTACCGCAAATATTAGATCCCTTCCCCATATTCACTCGCATTTTCCTCTACAACTCTGTATGCTGCTGTTGTAATTATTTTCTTATCCGTTCCACTGTCATTAGTGTCGATAGGTAGTATTCTCATACAATGTTGTATATATAGGTTCTTGGTGTTCTTTGAAATAATTACATCCTCATAATGAGTGTGTTAGCTATATAATGATTTTCTTTTGGATTTGTTATATTTGAAAATGAGACACGCATTGAATGTAGGCACCAAAGATGTATCTGTTTCGGAGAATATGATTCTAAAACTAATATTTAGGCCGTCCTCGACTATAGTATTATCTTAACATTTTCCATTTTTCTTTCCCATTCCTTCCATTCTCCCATTAAGTACGATAGGAAACAAAAAAAGCGTTTTCTGTTGGAAAGTTATAATTAAAATTATTATAAGAGGGTTATTAACAAACCTAGTAATTATCTGTTCACATTCGAGGAACGAAAAAAATATTAATGAGGTAGTAGGATGAGAACAAGCAACAGGTAGGTATAAGAATGGAAATAATTCCGTTTGATAGGTGAACCTATGAGTAGGTATAAAGAATTCGAAGAAACGATCCTTAATCTGACGGAAATATCTCGAGTTCCCTTATAGTTCATTACATTCTTGAAATATCTTTAATCATCAAGCACGGCTATATCTCCACAGACTTGCTATATATGATGGTCTATCTTGCCAATAATTACAACGAGCCTGTTTCAGCGAAAAATTTGATTTCATTATTTCGAAGTCCAGAACAATAACTGTCATATTGAATTTTATAAGGTACTTATAGATAAATTTGGCAGCATAGAAATATGTAGGTTATCCTCTCTTTGATTATTGGTGCAAATAAGTGTATAACGTAATAGGAAGCTGTCGTTTTTGGAAGGTGCCGATTTTAAATCAGTCACAATTTGTCGTTATGAAATTATTAGTATCATATATTATATTGGAACTATTTCTGACTTCTGCTAGTTTGCCAATGTTGATTTGATAAGCAGGTATCCATGAGAGATTCGAAGAAACTAACATAAAGTTCATATATCATGTTTAGGATAACTTCATCATAAGTTCTTCCCATGCAAACATTCCAATGGAATAATGTTGGATGCAAGTTTTTAATTTAAAAAATATATTAATCGTGTTTAACGTGACACTAACGTCCATAAATATCATTAATTTTATCAATTTATTTCGATTGCGGTTTTATTATATCCCGCATGAACAGAATCTTGACTTGCTGCATCATAGAACACAATTTCTAATAATCCTACCTAGTTCCGTTAAGGTCAAGTCACTCCGTACATTATATACCCTCGATTACAGATTATTACCTTTTTATACGTCATCGTAATTTATGTAAATACGATAATAACGTTCATTATAAACGATATGAAGCGATCCTGCCACAGCCTCGAGGGTATGTGCGAGCAGCGAAATTCACGTCTTCCTCACGGTTCGATGAGATGACCCGCGATGGTATGCTTCGTCCAATGGTGATTGACGGGCCCCGTCATTATGGTACCCGCCATGGCCGGATGGTATGGGCATTCGTTCGGTGCTGTGCTATAGTTGGCCACCTTCTATAGCTCCGGGCTGATTCCCAAGTCGTTCGACAATAGGAGAGGAGATGTGAGATATTAGCCGCCTATTTATTATGTTTGTGGCGCATCGTCGGATAGTGATGGCCCCGAGAAAGAGAGTTATACAAGTTGCAATAATATGAATTTGGTTTATTCATCAGATAGATTTAGGTATGCATTTTTGTAGAAAAAATTTTGGAAAGAAGATACCTATTCATTTGGCCATGCCATCAGTACTGCATATTTATCTTTGTGAAGGTTCAATTATGCAAAATTTGAACAGTTGTGTTGTGTTTTCAGTACAGTAGCCTTTGTCTCATTGATCAGCGGGTGTGTGTGATTTTTTGCATGAAATAATTCGAATAAGTAGAGTGAGATTTGCGTCAAGATAGCGAGTTAGTCAAATAAAAGCTGTATTCGCAATCACAGAAAGACACAGAAACCTACATAGAGGAGTTCACTATATAGTAAACATAAAATAACGAGGAATGCGTATCTAGAAATATACTATTTCGTGATCATTATCCACAAACATGATTATTTTTCCGATAGATATTACAATAGATTTCACATCATTAGTAGGTACCTTGTTAACCATTTGTTTTTTCATCCCCACAGATAAAAACAATTATATAATGAGGCTATACTGTTCGCGATCAAACAACAATAGGGTTGTAAACCTCAGTCCAATCTACGCCACATACCTATTTTACATAACTTGATATACCGATTTGTACCAATAGTGATAATTGATGATATCCACAAGCATATTTACATATTTGGAAGCTGCCAATAGGATGAATGACAACTGTATTCACATTCACAGGAGACATTGGTTCCTCCTGGTATCTAATAATCATTTATTGTTATATAGGACATGCATTTTGATTATAGCATTTGATTTGAATGTATATAAGGACCCGTTAGATTTTAATGAAATTTGAAATGTGTTTTCAAAAATGTGACTATTTGCAAATAGCACAGTGTTTCTTCAGTGTATACCTAACCTATTATACCTGAATCCCTCAGAGAACATAAATCTGGGATGGGCAATCGTCTTTATCATCAATCAAATCACCATCGTTACCGATAACTCAATAAAACTGGAATCTCTTGCATTTATGCATCACCCATAGGCACAATCCGACCTAACAATGTAATATCATTAAAAAATTCCTGGCATTTTTCTTCGATGTAGCGCGATGTTTAAAATATAACTCCGATGGAATTAAACGGAGCTGATGCCGGGGAGAAGGAAAAATAGATAATCAGTATGCACCCTGACTCCCTCCCTGGTGATGATGGATTTATACGGGTTTAGAAGTACCCGGCGATAAATCTGGCTCTGTTCATCTCTTCGCCCCTGTCTGGGGTCCGTGTATATCGCGATCGAACATTCCTGGTCCATCCTTATCCGAGTTCGGATCGCCAAAAACCAGTCGTCGCGTCGGATGATCCGGCCACGAATATCGAAGGCCATTAATCAACTGTTATCTGCGAAAACGTTCGGGATTGTCTTTTCTTCGAAAGAAGGGATTGCGGACTGCATTGTATTCCGTTCACCGTAATTATCCCGGGACGAAGTCAAAGTCTCTGCTGAGATGGCGAGAGGACAAAAGATGATTAAAAGAAAATTCGGCTCTTGGAGAGTGCACCGAGTTCGTTTACATTGTGATTTACAATGGTATTTTCTCGATGTAGGGGGGGTGCTTGATTGCTGTATCGTCGTACCTTCTCAAGTTTTCTGCAAGGCACTGTTTTCATAAAACCATTAGCGAAGGTTTTCCGGAATCCTTTAACTTGAATTGTTACCACAATCGAAGATCATAAGTCAAAATAGCGATTTCAGCGTAATTATCCTGGGACGAAGCATATATTAACGACTCTATGGACGAAGTCATAGTCTCTGCTATATAAGAAAGAAAATTCGGCTCTTAGAGAATACACCGAGTTCGTTTTATATTGTGATTTACAATGGTATTTTCTCGATGTAGTTAAGGGGTGCTTGATTGCTGTATCGCCGTACTTTACTTCAAGTTTTCTGCAAGATACTGTTTTCATAAAACGATTAGCGAAAGTTTTTCCGAGATTCTTCATGTAGAATCATCATCACAATGCAAGTGAATTGAATTGAATTGAATTTGTGCCTATGGAAAAAATACAATAGTTTCTCATAATCATACTTCACGAAGAAATGATAATCTGAACCGTTATCATATTTAGAGAACATCTCCTCCTCATAACAAATAAACAATGAATGTTGTTATCATCAAACTATATAATTTCCATAATATTCAATTGGAAATCCTCAAACGCCACTATCCATTACCCATCCACCCAAACAACCTCTTGACTCCTGCGATTCAATGGCACTCTCACGATCCCTCTTTGCGGGAGGGTCCTGCGATGTCTTCCATTGACTGCCGACCGCGTGTGTTTGCGTATCTGGTAATGACTGCGATTCCGCTTCCAGCAAACAACAACAGCAGCGACTACGACAAAATTGTCGGGTCGATCGAGAATCGCAGCTCTCTCACCCTAATCTGATTTCTTCCCTTTCGCTTTGCGTGTGACTCATTAACCCCCTCACTCACCCTCGACTACGGTTCTGCATGTACGCCGCTTACTTGACGGCATTGCATCGAGAGCCATTACGGCACCCGCAAAATTGCGTACTGTAATTAGAGTCGGCAGTAGCGCCGAGCGAGCGTGAGATAACGAAGGCTTTTCCATGGGGGTCGATCCAGATAGCAAAAATGAGAACCCGTGATATTCTATCACGGTATGTTTGGAGAGAGATGATAAAATGTATGTCGTCGAAATTTAAAAACGTTGGGCATCGAAAGAGTTTAATGCTTTCTAGTAGGTAGATGATAGCCAAGTTAGAATAACAATTTTTCTGATTTTGACATTTAATTTGACACATTTCAAAACTGACGGAAGTTTTGTAACGTCTTATTTACGTTACCAGTTGCGTAGTGAAATGTTTCATTACTGAGATAACATATTTTCAACACCCGTTAGGAAATCAAAATATGGATATAGACGAAGAGCAATAGTGCATTTTGGGATGCTTCCTTGATATCACTTGGAAAACCTTAACTTGAAATCAGACATTTTCTGCTAGTAAAAATTTCAAACTAAGCTTTTTTGTCACTGATTTACAGCCGTATCATTGATTACGGATACTTCAGAGTGACAGGTGGGGTCTACTTGCGTGCGCTAAATTTTGTACATAATCGGTTGAACTTTATTGAACTGGTCAATATTTAATTTCAAGAGGAATTTTTCGCCAAAAATTGTTGGGATTTTTTCGTAAAAATGGAATAAATTATTCTTCGCATTTTGTTTCGTTTTCGCAGTTAACACATCTTGACAGAAGTTAGTTAGTTCATTTAGATTTGACGATGAAAAAGTTCATTTAGAGTTTCAAGCAATTTTTTCTTGGAACGTCTTGTCGGTGAAATCGAGATTTTTTTTTGACTTTCATTCCTATGATCATTTGAAGTGATCAAATCATAAATCAATTGATAATCTCCTATGCTCTATAAGATAAACAAAGCACCAAGACTAAATAGTAATTCAAGAACGAATGCTTCAACGAAATTATTAATGCATGATGGCTACCTGTATTTTTCATTAGGCGCTGAGAAGAATTATGACAGCGATAGACAAACATTCTGACAGAATTTTATAATAAACTCGACTCTCGATGACACGTAAATCTGTGTTTCTTCATCGCATAAACTACATCTGTTCCAGAATCTCTAATGCCTATAAATTCACGAAGTGGGCGATCACTTGAAGTCTAATACTACAAACATGAATCATGTTCATCAAAATGAACCAGTAGGTGGCTATCATATCGAATACGGCTACGAACAAAAAAATTTTCCCGATGATTTCCTTCATAATATTCGAGCGTCTCACATACATCATCTGGATATCAACAACCCATTAGCAAACAAAGCTCCCATCGCTTTTTATCCCATAAATTTATTCCCGAATCTCTTCGAGGTAGGTGAAATTTATATCCCCCATTGTTTCTCTTCGGAATAACACATGTAACTTTATGTAAATGATTATTATAAAGATAGTCGAGGCTGTCAGAGCGGATGAATCGTCTATTCATTGCTCGCAGCTTATTACCATGGCCCGAAGCGGGCCGATTGTCAAATGTCATTCCGGACAGTGACGTTTGTTTAGGTTGCCGTCCATCAAGTAGGCAGTGCATCCCCCGAGTATTTCGGTGCATACATGCACATGTGAAAACCATATGACGCGACGAGTGATTTTGGTTTGTATAGATGGTAGGCGGCGAACGATATGAATTTCTACACCTGTCCAGCTTCATAACGCAAGCTGTCGACAATGTTTCGTCTACGATTAGCTCGATCTGAACAGTTTCAATCTTAGAAAACATTCTCAAATCGCCCTTGAAACACTTTGAAATCGATATAATTGTTGACCTACTAGTTCACTAATTTAACACATTTTGTCTACAACAATTGCTATCGAGTTAATGCGAACCACTGCTTACTCAATTCTCAACAGTTGATGACAATGATTTCTGTAATGAAGACAGTAACGAGAAAGCCGACATCATCGCCAAATAGGGAACAGAAGCTTTGTTTATAGAACGAGAACCAAAATAACTACCTATTTCGGACTGGGCGAAGGGAAAAAGACTCACGTACTGCTTTGATTCATTAGGATTTACTCATTCGAATGCGTTCTTGCTAAACCATCAGAAAATACAACCAGACAGATACTAGAATGAAGCAGGAGCAACCTGCGAATTCTAACAGGACTGATTACGGAAAACACTGTCGTCTGAAAAGTAACCACCTAAGAAGGAAGGATGCGGGACTAAGGTTCAACATATTTGGATTCACCAATTCAGGACCAATCGATTTGAAGAAAATTGCACCTCATGCTACCTAGAAATTCGCAAAATGAAGTGGATTGATTGTACAGCGAACTGTAAGCTCTAGGAATGAGACCCACTCACATGGAACCTATAACCTAACCTATAATACTGATAGTACGATTGAGTAATATTGTGACATCGCATCGTCATGTAGGATATAAGTATTTTTTCTCATGTTCATAGATTGCAGAAGGCAACAATTATTTTTCTTTACACATAGGTATGGGCGATACCAATCAAAACGAACATGCATTGTTGGTTGCATTGTAGCGGCATTATATAGGCTTTAATATAATGCATTTATATGCTTTGACTTATTGACTTGTGGTCTTGAATGGATATTCTGCAATAATATTGACAAAATACAAACATATATCTTCATTACCAAATTGAGAAAATACTTTCAAGTTATATTAGGTTAGTATACTTCAGAATAACGAAATAATTGAGGAAGATGATGAATATGAAGATGAACTGAAAAAAATGCGGTCCAAATATGTTGTGCACATTGTGTGTTTTGATGGCAAGATACTACCGGCTCATAAATTTCATTAAATCAGTAAAACTTCGTGGCACTCACACGAGAGACTTCTTTAATGATGCGTTTTATGTTTTCGCACGACACACATTATTTTAATCCGTTCGTTTGGACCAGCTCCAAAGCTATACAGGCACATGTTTATTCTACGAGACGATTTTTTTTTCTCCTCTTTCTCTCGAAACATGTGTGATAACGAACTTATTTTCAACGAAAATAACCTGGGACATTCTTCCCGCTTATAATTAAGAGTTCCTCATGGCTTTATCGACACGATGGAAATAGAATTTTAATATGTCGTAGAAAAATGTCATCTCATATATAACTGCCTTGTCCCTCACTAGTACATTAAATCTTATGCCCGCTCCACACATTAATAAATAGAAGCAAATAATACCAACAATTCTCATCTCACGTTTTTTTCTAGGGGATGCGAGTAATGCGAGTATCGGTAGTGGAGAAGGTACAGGCGAAGAAGACGACGATACCAACGGAAAAAAGAATCAAAAAAAGAGAGGCATATTTCCCAAAGTAGCAACCAATATACTCAGAGCGTGGCTGTTTCAACATTTAACGGTAAGTAACGTTAGTATCATCAATTGCAAGAGTGTGTAGGTACTATTTAACACTTAATGAATGAAACACGCTATAGAGGTGACGGTGAAACTCATTTCTATTCTGAGACCAAGGGGCAGAGGGCGATCAATCAATGAATGTATCATGCTCCTAGCGTACACTCTTACCGAAAATTGAGGAATCGCATTGCATATACGGGGTCCTCCTATCGATCGTACGGCGTCCTTCCCTCGCAATATCCGATACCGGACTTAGCGCACAGGGTTTAATGAGTCGTGCACCTAATCCGGGATCAGAGAGCGATACTCACACGGGGAGAGCCGCTAAAATATTCATGCGTCGTCGGGCCAGTCTTTAGGGCCGTTCAATGGCTCGAGTCGCAAAGTGGCGCGCCATCAAATATTGAAAACGCCGAGGTCAAGAAGAGTTCCCCGGAGAGACGACGAAGAAGACTCAGCGTTATCTACGGTTTCCGGTCCGCGGCTCCAATTGCCCGTTCCCATCCTTTAATTCCGTCTGACAGGTGGACGGGCGATGCATTCGCCCGGGATTTCCTGAGGGAGCCACTCCGACCGTCTTATATCACGCCGCCGATACGTTTCTACCTACTACCAGGATAGATGATAATATAGAAAGTGGTGTTGGATAGAATACGAAGGCTGGCCGGCCGGACCTTTGCATGCATGCGGCGGCCTGATAACGTTAAACGCCACCAGCAGAGATGGAACGGCCCGAGGGGGACGCTTCTAATCCCTGGCCTGGCTGTACGTGAGGGTAAGGCGAGCGTAAGGCCTAATTTCCTGCAGAGCCGGGCTCCACTACGCCACATTCATAATAATCATTTTATGGAAATGAATCGCGTCTCAGCTGGAGACCGTTCACGAATCTCCAACAGTGCCTCTCTCTATCTCTATCATGTTCTCCATCGAATTTTCACGGTCTGACAATCATTTATACGGAATTTCTGCAATCCTTCATCGTGTTGGCAAAAATCTGTATCTCCAATATCTGCAAAAGAATTATGATGATGTATCAGTTGGTGCGCTGCCACCATTAATTTCATAACGACAACTAGACGAAGAAAGAAGCAGACTGATTTGTGTTCTCTTCCGATGGTCTCCTGCTTTTCAAGATTTTTATTATCATCGTTGGGAGATGTGATCCAACTCCGACGATCTGAAATGAGCGAAATCGATCGGACCAAAACCTTTCATTGGCATCGCATCATGTTTCACCGAACATAGTGTGAAAACTTTGACTACATGAAAAGTTGTAGACTTCTGGCACAATCTACCAAGATTGGCTCATTCCAAAGCATTTATACATCCTAAGAAGAATGCCCCAAACAAATTTTAGACCTTCGCTCACTAACAGGCCAACTAACAGATCACTGTCGTCTCTGAGTCATAATATTTCTGACTTGGACTGTCCGATGATACTGCGTACCGTCTCTGTCTTGAAGATGATGAAACATCAGAGCATATACTTTATATCTGCCCCGCTGGCTGTTTGACTACTATCTAGACCGCTTATGTCATATCTCAGCAACCCGAAAATCTCGGGTAAATTGCTCGCGTGAAAACGCTTCTGCCCAATGCACAGGGATGTGACAAGAATCCTCAAACTGTTTCTTGATGTTCGGAAACATGAGGACGAATAAGCATGAATAGGAAAGGTTCTTAATGCACATGATTCATGCTCTCCAGTTCGATCTCGTGAATAGTATAGCTTCTTTCGCATGGCATTAGCGGAGTAGAATCTAAATTGTATTATGTTTATGTTAGTGTTCTCGTCCTCGGACCTGAAAGATCATTCACCAAGTGAACTGATCCGCTTCATCAAGAAACTGGATGTACTGTAGCAGTGCAGGGCCGAATAGGTCCACTCACTTTGCTTCAAACCTAAAATACCCTTCTTCACCGATGACTTTAGTCCCTTCAACTGCACGAAACGGGTGCATGGTTAATCACAACTGCATTATTTGCACCTCAACATTTCAGGTCGTAAAAAAACACGTGTTTGCTGATAGCTGCTCAAACTGGATCGTCCTTTATGTGGACGCGATCCATTCTAGTTTATCTTGAGCTGAGGTCTCCTAATTTGGTGTATTCGAAAGAGCCATCGATAAAAGGTAATCTCCAATCGGGATCGTTAGCGGAAGCGTTAATAACCGTTCCGGAGGCGGTAGGACGGTGTCTGGCGATGCGATAGCATACACTCCGGGGACCGGATTCTGCGGCCGTAATTCCGTGAAGAAGAACCTGCCCGCCATCCATTCCCCATCACACCTACGAAGAGGCCCTCGGAGACCGATAACCCCATCTTGAGTGTCTCTCCGGGGCGGAATAACCCTTATGCAGCGCCTCTGTCTCACTCCGCCTTCAATGCATAGTGATTTTTACGATAATACTGGGATTCCGCACATACTGCCATTATTTGCGTATTCGTACGAGTCGGATGTGAAACGAGTAGAAAATTGAAGGGGGGCCCAAGTTTGATCGCACTCTCGGACTGATTTTAATGCACCCCTGAGCCCACACATCACCCATCGTGTGCTGAGGCAATATACCATCGGATGTAAATCAAGTCGAGGAGAGTTATCACACGTAAGATTCGAACATCAACGTATGCAGGATGGTTTCTTTAGTTCAATCAATCTTTACATGCAGAAGGTCGGATACTTCTGATTTTTATATACCTGGTGTCTCAGAGCTTTTAGGCCAGCAGATATCTGGGTTATCTAAAATACAAAGACTTTCATGAACTTGGGAAATTTATGGGAACAAAAGCTCTCCAAAATAGTGATATCAAATCACCCTTGTATCAAACAATCTACTAGAAACAACCCCATACTTAGGATTGTCAAATTGCACCCCCATGTTTTTTCTGATTCATCTGATAGAACTTCTCATTCCCATCACCATAGATATAGCGTTGTAGTCGAAATTATAAAGACGTAAATGATTTTGCAGGCTTGTTATACTGTGTACTCCAAGTTATTTCTTGAATAAATCGATATTTTTTCATAAAAATTATTGAAATTTTTCGAAAATTCCGAGGATGAATTTCGTGTTAGTGAGGAAACATCAGAAGATTTGCCCCAAAATGCAATTTGAAAAGTCAAAGTTAGGGGTTGTATTCAGTAGATTTTTTTGACATGAGTGTGATTTGTTTTCATTGTCTTGGAAAACTTCTGCTTCCATTTATTCCACAATTTTTTGCCATTTTTTTTGTATTTTAGATAACCCAGTTACCTGCTGGAATAAAAGTTCTGCGAAACTCATACATCTCGACTTAAAACTCAATTTCTCATCTTCAAAGTTGGTTCCGATCATATTTTGATGGAGACCCATTGCTTTCGAAGTGGAAAATCGCAAATAATAAATAGCTGAAAACTAATAATTCCTCGAAACTCTGAGAATTTGCTCAAAATTTGAATGGAAAAGTTTTTTGCTTACGTGAGGGCGATTTCAATTCAGAATAATGGATGATTTTCTGTTATATTAGAAACAAATAAATAATTTTTCTCTTTAAACCAGTCAGCATGAAGTTGGAAAAAACTAGAACAAGTGCAAAAATTTCGCAGTTTTTCGACGCTGACGGCGCTTCCGGTGTATTGGCTAGATCGAAAACTTATAGTTCGTCTAAGAACATAATGAGAAGTCAGAACTATACCCGACCTTTTGTATATATTCCCCACGTCTGGGTAACTGTTACTGATTGTGCCCATTGAAATGATGTTGGTATAGTAGTTTATAAATGAATCACGGTATCTTTCTTTTGATGTAGTCTGAGGTTCCTCTGGTAGTGCGACTTGGTCGCAATAAAAGCCCTTTTTTTTCTGCGTGGTATCTGGTGAATTTTCCCAACGTTTCTTCCGATTCCTGCACGATATGCAAATGCGAAATGTCTGCGAGACCGTATATACCGGTGGCGAACGCGGAATCATTTTGTTTCTGATGGTTGCGTGCCCATTGCTTATCTCCCATTATATGTATACATTCACGGACAACCGTCGTCGGCTAATTGCTCGACTCCAATCCCTATGGCGATCGCAAAAACCTCTCTCTCCGACCGAGTACATAATATATATTCCCGACCGGTTCGAAATCCTTTCGTATATATATACATTTATCCCATCTGTGTTCCTTCGCCGAGGACACATGTCAACGTCGATTCCCCGTGGATTTATAGGGATAACTCTGCCGGAAATATAGCCATCCTCGGATGCATCTTCGCCGGAAATGAAATCCCGTAGCCGGAAGGACTAGTTTTTTTCACGTTGCGATGTGAACGTGTCGGAATTGGTATTAAATCTGAGGGGAACAAACAACTTCGCGGCTATTTTACATGTTTTCGGTTAACACGCGAGATGATGTATATGAATTCTGAATATGAAATAGGAATTTCGGAAAGGAAATCGACAAAGTAATTTGGGTTATGCTCTAATACACAAATACAAATCAGAACAATCATGTTTATTTATTTTCACATGCATGATTAAATCTCCAATATAAAAGGAGAAAGAAAGCATTCCGACAACTTGCCACTTTCAGTACTTTGTGTATTGAACTATTCAAAGTCAAATGTGTCCTCTTCATATTGCAAGAGTGATGGTAACAATACAACGTCACTAGCAGAGAACGAGTCGGCGGCAATGAAAGGAACATGGAAACACCGTGGCAGCATCGTTTAAAATAAATGATCGGCCTCCACATTGATACTACGAGTCTTACGGTATGGTCTCACACGCAAAACAGTTGAATACTCATTAGCAATGAGACCATCGACTGTCGATTGTTTGAATCAGATGAGGAAAAATGAGGAATAGTCCCACAATATCATCAATGACAACTCTCGATATAAACGTACAGTGCATGACCCTGACGAAAATCATCACTGAGAAAGGGCTAAAGGGCTACAGAACTATTAAAGTATCTTCTGGATCAAGGAAAACTATTCAATTAACTGCCATCATATATTTTTCAGAACGTGTCACCGTCACCTCTATCATCACCGGACATATTCGCATTCCAAATAACAATATCTGCCTGTGAAAAATTCATATTGAATTGGGAAAAAAAATTGAAACAAAATCCTTCAGGATCCTTACCCTCGCTTACCATGTCGATGTGTTGCCCTTTGATTCTGTCGTTGTTCAGTTCAAACATAAAAGTTTACATATTGACGCTTTCGGTAAGATCAATACTAGCTATATTAGTGGTTGAAGATATCATTTTTGATTGTGTGGATAGTTGCAATACTTTCCTTCTCTACCGCACCCGCATTGGTTTTCCACTAAAATAAAGCTAATGTGATGGAAAACTAGTACGACTCGATGAGCTCTACCTCCGAATGGAATCGCTCATAAAGCTCACGTCGCTATCTTTCCCCTTCATCCCCCCATCGCCATCCCTAACGGTATTGGGACATCCTTTGATTATCGTTTAACCTCCGTGATTTGAATGGACGAGCGTGTCTGCGACATCCGTGGACCTCTGCACCGGGATCTTTCCCTTCTGGCATTAGGTGGACGATCGTGTTTGCACGTTTCGGCACCGCCTACGTCACAATGAACAGGGATAATCACGTGTCGGACCGATGGAGACGAGAACGCCTCCACGTAAATTACCGCGTCTGATGTGACGCCCCGTACCGAACAAAAATGCTGACGATGGGGACTTTATAATGGCTGGGGATTGATTGTTACTTTTTTCTGTTGCAGCATCCTTACCCCTCGGAAGACCAGAAAAAGCAGCTAGCGCAGGATACGGGCCTAACGATACTCCAAGTTAATAACTGGTAAGTCATTACTGGGTGATTTTTTACAACTCGTCACCCGCATCTTTACTGTGGAAGAATCTTTATTGCTGACTACGAAATCTCGTAATTGCCGAGATATTTCTGGCAGTTACATTCTGCGCAATTTGTCTCTCGATCTCATTCATTATCATCGCGCTCAAACAAATTATGGCGGACATCATTTAAAATATTAGCGACCGGCCATTAAGCGGCGAATTCCGCTCGCTGCAAATCTGCCCTCTGCAAATTAATATCGCGTAGATCGCACAATAAATTACTCGTTGGCCAGCGAACTAAAATTAGGATAGCTGCGAACCTTGAACGATTCGTGGGTGGTGAAAACGGTATATGCAAGTTCGTAAAAAGTTTAGAAGCAACAAAGCGAGCGTATACCTACCATAAGCAGCGAGACAGCTTGCGACCACAGGAGGTCGTAAATCTATCACATCCAATTTAGTTTCCCCGACAATGTATACGAATCTGTAGATCAGAATCAGATTGGTTAGTATTCACATGATTGTCGCCAGAACTTTGGTTCCATGATGAATGTGAGGTATTGGGTAAGAAGTAAGGCAGTTTTTACCATGGAGAGTCATGACGAAATTAATACGCAAGAATGAATCTCACATCAACCTAACCCTAAAATTGCCCTCGAGTCACGTAGTGCATAGCATTTTTTCAGGAAGAGAAGATGAGAAAACAAGAGAACGTGTTCTGTGTATCTGGTTCCAAACTATTCCAGATATATTTCGGACTGAATTTGATGCGCATCTGATTCCAAGGACAATTTCAACACTTTGCAACTTCACTTGCTCCCACTACGATTCTGCGACGGAATTGTTCTTTCCTCATCAAAAAATGATTCATCGGGATCCTTTTGAATTGACAAACTTCGTTCCGATCGACTTCACCTGGTCTTGTATCCCCAAAATCCGAAATCCTTAAGCCAGGCCTCGGCAGTCATTACGAGAACAACGCTTGCCGCCTCATTGGTCGCCGTTCTACGTCACGATGATGGATTCCGCTGCACGCTCGGAAACCGGTGGCAAATGACCCGTGAGCCGTGATCGCTCTCTATATATCGAAAGTTTGTGCAAACGCTGCTGACGCACGGTCTCCACATGAGGGGTGGATTGTTATCACAATGATGTGATGACTGTGTGGTTTGAAAGTTGCAAGGAAAAAACTCAGCGGAGTGAAAGGTTTCGTAACACTAGGACAACTAGGATTTTCATGAATTTTAAAAATATCATCATACAATTTGTGCAGAGTATTCCATTCCTGACGATACTTTGGAAGCAGATGCCTAGACCGAAAATATGAAAAATTTTCTCATATGAGAAATATGTATTTGCGCAGAACGGGGCCGGTGGATAGAAACAGAAAAATATGAGTCGAGGTTCTTTTCTCAATTTGATTCTGAATACGAATCTTATCAAAGTATCTTGAACGCTTGTTGTTATTGTTATTATTCAACTGGTCGTTTAGATTATGATTGATATGTCTATATCAATGAGAATCCGATATATTATGTACAGGGTATCCCAACTTGGGCACTTTTGCGGGGTATCTCCCTTATCAGTAAAGATAGAGCATTGCGGTTTTCGCGACAGTGTGCTACTTTTTTATGAAATTAATAATGGCGCAAGCAGAATTGTGATAGCTCTTCCGGTTGTCGAGATACAGGGTGGAATTGAAAAATATCACTTTTCAGGCACCCTCCGTGTCTCAGTTATCTTTGAACTTATCGAAGAAGTTAAAACTTGTTTTTATAAAGTTTTTCTCGTAGAATCCAGTGGCGTAGTTATTTTTTTGCTAGCACCTTTTGTTTTTTAGTTATGGAGCAAACATATGTTTTTTTAAATGGAAAATAATTGTATACAATTATATATTTTTGGAAAGCCCACTTCATGCTCAATGTATATATGAAATAATATACAGGGTGTTCCATTTAAAAAAACATATGTTTGCTCCATAACTAAAAAACAAAAGGTGCTAGCAAAAAAATAACTACGCCACTGGATTCTACGAGAAAAACTCTATAAAAACAAGTTTTAACTTCTTCGATAAGTTCAAAGATAACTGAGACACGGAGGGTGCCTGAAAAGTGATATTTTTCAATTCCACCCTGTATCTTGACAACCGGAAAAGCTATCACAATTCTGCTTGCGCCATTATTAATTTCATAAAAAAGTAGCACACTGTCGCGAAAACCGCAATGCTCTATCTTTACTGATAAGGGAGATACCCCGCAAAAGTGCCCAAATTGGGATACCCTGTACATATAGAACAGTTAAATGTTGAGAAAAGTGTTCTTCTGTCCTTCACAGCCTTCTAATTCTCTGAACTCCTGCACACCTCCAGGTGTACGCGTGAGATAACTACGGGGTAAACGAAGGTGAGAGCATAGAGGCGGCGTTTTCCGAGGGGGCGGATGGAGGGACCTTGGCGTTAATTCCAGCCGTGCAGATTACGCACGTTCGCTCCATTGGAAATCCTCGTGCCTGCCGCCAGTGCCACCGCCTATTCTATGGAAATGTTGGTCAAATATATCATTCCGACTTGACAGTGCAATTCTCTTATCTACGCGCCGCCGGCTCGCACCGGGGTCTCCCCCGGGCCGATGTCGAAAAACAGAGGATCGAGTCGGCGGTGGAGGAGGGAGAGGGGGTGGACTCCGGCCAAATTGCGAACAAAACACGAGCGCAGGGGGCGCCGTTTTCGGGTTGCAGGAACGGGACGACCTCCCAAAACTGCGATCATACGATCATACTTCCATTCAGAGATGAGTCATCATTCTGGTTGGTGATGCCACACTCATTCATTCCTCAACATCATTGGAACACTGTTGGGAACTCATATACTTTCTTGTAACCAGAAAAAATAAAAAGAATTCCAAAACCTCCACCTTCTCTCGTTATCCTTCCTTGATACGCAAGATGTTGTACGAACATAATAGGGAATTCCGTCCTTGCGCTCCAAAAGATATCGTTATCGTTATTCATTACAATACAAAAAAGCATTTCACTGTGTGCTATAACTTTGAATTTCCAAATCCATTTGCTTATGACATTTTTGTTAATCCAATTACCAACATTTACACTGTCAAGCCCTCAGTCAAGTCGCAAGAGAAAAAATTCGAAAAATCTGATTAATTTCACAATTTTAAAATCATTTTTATTGGAAATTATTCATTGAATTCATATTTCGCTTCCATTTCTGTTATGCAGTCTCAGCTAAGCAAGTTCAGGTCCTAGGTTTGTAACAGAATTTGATTCTCCTGGTACAATGAAAATGCAAAATGATGACTGCATCGGCTACGACTTTTAGCATTGTTTTGCCTTTTGAAATAGCCAATTCTTACAAACTTATTTGGACAGAGAATAAATCTCTCCAGCAGATGAGTGCTGTCCATATTGGTTCCAGTTTGGTAGGTATAGGTACTTAGGTAGGTAGGTAGAAAATCCAAAAATGAACAAGTTTTTCATTCTTCGATAAAATGAATGCGGCCGCCCCTGGTCTCTCTTTGTGCCGACTGGAGCGAATATTAAAAACAGAGACGAGTTCATCTGCATGAGAAAATATGAAAAATTAAACGAATAAGGTTTTTGGAGACCCCCCGGGGTTCTCCCAGCTAAATCCATTCGAAATTAACTGATGCAAAAAAAATCATCATAGTAATTGAGGTACATACCTAACAAAAAACTATGATTATCGCATCACTTCACAGATCTATGACTTCAATACAGGGTGATTAGGACAGATACACTGGACTGTAGAAGCAATGCATATACGTAACTCTTACACATAACTTGAATGTTGTTATTCGATCTTCATTTATTTTCAAGTCATACCTCATAACTTATCGCCTTTCTTGTTTTCTTTCATTTTCTGGAGCATACGAAAGGCAATCGCTATAAGGTTCGTGGACCATCGAGCATATATGATGGAGGATGAAAAGATACAGTAGGATTTTTTTTTACCTTGAGGGCTTATAAGTTCTCAAAGGAAATTCCTATAATCGCGCATACCTAGGGAGGACAGTGAGAGGAGGTAGGTGTATAATTAGTATTCGATGTAATTATTCGTTTTTCTAAATCATCGCAATTTTTCTTTCCAATAATCAAAATCGGACCTTATATAATACACCAGCTCTCGATAACGTCGCACACCTTCCGAAAGCCATGTTAATCTGCATTCTTGCTTTCATATCAATAGTAAGATCTCTTTATTCCTCAACAACCAATCAGAGCATAACCGCATATGTCGTCGCCGCCAAATATATAACTTGTAATTACCATGGTCCCTAATAATCACTAATTGAATAATTATTTACTTTCAGAATGCTTCAGTATCGATAAAAATATCCTAATATTCCCAATAATGATCGAGATTTCATTCAAACCGGAATTATTTTGTGGCACTGGCAACAGCGTAATGCCTAGAGTTCACAGAAATACAAGACGAGAAGAATAGGTCAACCTAACTTTCTCAATATCGTCACCTTTCACCAAATCCGTTCATCTTGGCAAGTTATTCAACAAATACTGCGAATATTCGAAGATAATCCGCAGATTATCTGATTCTTCAGTTGTCTGTTGGTATTCTCTGTTATCTGCAGTGAGTATTCAGTCTGGAAAATGCATTTCTTATTCTGATAAAATGATATTCAAAAATATTCTCGCACTTGTCTTACAGAAATAGAGAATGCATATACGTAACGACGTCTTATATGATCGCATTGGATTGTTCACGGGTGATTACGTTACGCGTTTTCTCGCCTTTTTCATGTCATGAAATATCGTCAATTTCAATGAAAATTTGATATTTATATACAGAGCTCTGAGGAAAAAACGATTTACGACAGTGGACAGTGGGTTAGTAGGTACTTCGAAAATAATGGAACAAAATTTTCCACTGAAACAGCCCTCTAAGCAAATTTGGAAGCTATGTTGATGCAAGGTTGTATACCAATTACTGGAACGGACTTTCAGCAATATTGCAAATGTGAATTTTCAAATGTCCAGCAACTTGTTATATTGCTGTAACGCTACATTATCAAACTTCACCTTTGCAATATTGCTGGACGTCCGTTTCAGTAGCTGCTTCAACATTGCATCAACATAGCTTTCAACTTTGCTTAGTGGGAGGCTCATTGGAATTATAGGAACTAAATTTCAGAGCGAAAAAAATCACCTTCTCCTGTCGGAATCTAATAATGACAATGGCGCGGTATCATTGGATTTGCAGAAACGCACAGCGATTGATTCGGCGTATAGGGCAAAAGGGCGCGTAGAGTGAGTGCTGCAGAGAGTGTGCGGTACGGGAAAAGAAGCTTTTCCGGAATGGGAACGGATTGATTAATCGCAGTAATTACCGATCAGCTTTCCTCGCTAATTAGATTTCGTCCCCTGGCAGAGCGCAAATGAGATTACGGCTGGAAATGGCGTTCGCCACATCGCAGCCGGCGCAGCAAGAGGGGCGGGGGTAGGTACGGGGTGAAACAAGCGCACGCGTTAATTGTCATCGATTTTTATAATGCCATTATGTCGGTACATGATTTATCACGTTAGGCACTACGTGTTACTCAAGAAAATGGTAAAACTAGCCCTCGATCGACTCTTCAAACACTAGATATACAACGTCAAAGGAAGGAAGGAATGCTCGAAGTCATCTCCATAATTCGAGTCATACCTGCATAAGACCATTGAGTAGTCTTCCCATTCACAGGATGAAAAAGGAATAATATGTCATGTCTCTGTCAGAATGAGTTTCATATCCTATAGTCTAAATCACTATATCCAATTATAATTTTATTGAAGACGAATTCATAACATAAATGATCATAACTATCAAACTGTACGAGAAAGGTGGAAGGGGAACTAATTCACATTTAAATGGTACAATGTATCAACTTTTCAAATAAGTAATGTACATGGTTCCATTCTATTGAAAAAGATTCCAGAGTTATAGAGTTCCCGAAAGGTAGTTACTTCTGAGCCTACCTGTATGCTGAAACTGATATCCGGAAATATACTCAATGGTCATATGCACGTATGACCCGATTCACAATGTTTTGTGAATTTGCATTGTAAAAACAATGATATTTTTCGTCAGTTATCTAGTTTTTGCAAAAAAAATTGCAAAAATAATTTTTATCAACAAAACTGTTAGAGATAGGTATAGGGAATTGTCAGAAAGAGTTATGAGGCATCTTATAAGGATTCCAAAAATTACATTTGAAATAACAAAGTAGCTATTACTCTCTGATATAAGAAGCAACACTGTTATAGATGAAAATTTTAGACAGATAAAGCATGCTCGGTTATCCATGACCATGAATTTTCGTGATGATCTGTCAGTTGGTTATCCAAATACTTCAAATATTTTATCCACCGTGTATACACAGAGTGAAAATCAGTTACGAGTTTCTATTGATAAAAAAACGTATAACTGCTAATTGATACATTCTAACCATAAAATATTATCTGATGAACGTGAAAATGTGAAGTTTTCATAACACTCTTTTTGTTCTTAGATTTGATCTTTAACAAATTTGAATTAAAGAGATGAAATTCAAAAGATGACCCCTGAAAAGATGTATTTCCAACTCCATAATCCTTAAACAGGTGACATTCAATTTCCTCCCCTTCTAGGTATCATATACCATCTTTGTCTTACTCGTATGCCTCATCAATGATTCATCCCACTCACTCATAAACACTTGTTCAGTTAATCGTCAGTCATCTTCGATATCCTGATGTGTAAGAACATGTTAGGATGCTGCGTGTGCTGTGTCGCCCGACAGCTCGTTATCTATTCATACAGGGTGATGAAGTGTTATGGTTGAAAAACATTCTAGAAATATTGAAGAAATTTTGTTCACATACCCCCCAAGTAAAGAAGGATTCCTTTAGGAACTACAGGATTCTGAACTGCATCAGGGTGTTGAAGTATTCTCAAGATATATTCGTTAAGGAACTACAGGATGTTGAACTGCATCAGGGCGTTAAAGTATCTTCAAGATATATTGGTATCGAAACTGCTTTCAATTTGGATACCTACTTTCCTTTCTTGGCTTATCTTGGATGAGAATTTGCTATAGTGGCAAAAGCTCACACAATAACACAATAACATCGTGTTATTTTACATTTATATGATTTTTCTGAAATGATGAACTTGATCATATTGAAAAGAAAACTATGATGGCGCCTATTCAATTCAGAAATCTTCAGATGGTTATACAATTCCGTGATAGCTTATATTCATCTCGGTACAGAAGCAATAAAAAAAAACTATACTAAACTAATGACATCCACCAAAAGTTTGAACATAGCCGAGATATGGCAACTCCCATTCCTCCTCTCTTTTCCATACTCCACCCTGCTAATTGTCCTTTTCTGGCGAAAAAAGCGCCACCTGATCCATTAGGCGACACCCCTGCTACACCCCTCTTCCTTCCTCTTCTTTTCTTCCGGAAAGATTCGGTAATTACGTTTGCGAGGAAGGAATGTAAGCGAGCTATGCAGATCACATTTTAATGCAATTCCATCCATTACGTCGCAAGAACCATTAACACCCGCTCCGCCGATGCAATTTGGGTTGTATGGATGCGAGCAGACGAGGTATGTTTTCGAAAAGCCATCGGCTGTGTACGTAACAAAAGGAGCGCTTGATCACATTACTGAAAACGGAAATGTATCCCGCCAGATGGGGTAGATATCGATACGATGTGGAAGGGATCCATTCTCGGTTGAATCTTTGTTTGACGATCTCGTCTTGTTACTTGCGACTGATGAGGCATAGTGGGCCGGAACAGTATTTCATCCATCAGTCTATCTTGATACATTCTTGGTGTCACGTTCTACAGTTTGACTTGACGTGATCATGTCGCTAACTTAGCCAAAATCACCTAGGATATCACCCTCTATAAACAAAGCTTGACTTCTACAATCTTTTGAGTACTGTCCACATGACTGGGATTCAGCTTCATGAACTCTTTTACCGCTACTGATCAGGAACAATGCTCTGTGGAATTATCAACAGTTGCCCAACCTGGAATATATCGCCACCATATAAAGTGCCATACATAAAGTTGGTATCATATGGGACAAACTTGTAATAATGATTCATTTTGAAATTGCTTGCTTAACTTAAAAAAGTTAAGCAAGTCAACGTTGGTTCAGTTCATTGTACTAGTAAATCAACTGACGAAGCTACTGTGTTAGCGAAACATGTTGTGTGTTTCAGAATTTTGTGGAAATCTTAGCGTTTGTGGAGTTTTTACTTTTATCATCCTACAGGTTCGTTTACATTTTTTCATTTGTAACCATCAAGACTACGTCGTATGAAGCCACTGGTTACCTACTATTGAATAAATGACTCAGAAACCAACTGAATCTTCTATGTAGAATGTATTTTTCCATCAAGACACGAAAATCCCTATTCGTTGTGTTGTTTCGGTGCTGCTATCCTATCCGAGAGTTTTCATTTGGTCGGAGGCTTTTCGTTAGAACAAGTTTTTTCGCGCTTTTTATTCCTGAGGGAGAACCGGCTCGCGACATGCCAGGTTGAACGTTATTTATGGGAGCTCATCCAGCACTCCAAGCAGACTGTCGAAAAAACGCGGGCAACGCATAAAACACGTATGGCGTCAAGTCGAGGAGAATAACACCCCTATAATCCTCTCTCTTGATGTATTGATAAGTGAAGGGGGAGGCGTCTTTAATTTAAAGTTGTCCTACGGACGAAAAGTGTTTCCCAAGTGGCACGAATCCACAAAAACTATGTGAAACTTCTTCATCCTCATTTTACTTCCAAAATTTTGTATACGCCTGGCCCTAGCCTTATTCATGTAACTGGATAACATTAAGATTTAGATGACCATAAACTTCGTCGAAGATGGTTATAGGTAACTATAAACTCTTCGCTAAAAAATGGGGTCAGATGACCTGATATTTTGCAACTATCTCAACAGATGGACTCTCTGATTTTGTATTTATCTTCAACTCAAAATAATTGGATAATTCATCACACGAAGTCATCCATCGTTAATATTTAATAATGAAATAATATCTAGATCTGCAGCATGAGTCTGAACTTCATTGAAGATGGTTATAGGTAACTCTAAATTCTTAACAATAAATAAAGTATATTCGCTGAAACTGCTACCCCAGATCACTGGTAATTGTCGTGAGACGTTGAGCCATCTTGTGTAATGATTCCCACACGTGAAGCAGAGATGAATGTGACATCTAGAACGTGCAGATAGAGCGTATACATATATACAATTATTAAACGGCGGTAGTCGGAAGAGAACCATTTTGACTAATTACGAAATCAGTTTCTTAATAGACGTCCCGACACGGCAGCGGATGGGCCCCCGGAGAATAGGCAACACACAATATCCCGACGGAAGGGTTGTAATCAGCGAAAGATAACGCCGGATCCACGTATGCAGACAGAGAGATCAAGAGAGTGTGAGAGAGAAAAAGAGAGAGAGAGAGAGAGAGCGCGAAGAGACGAGAGCAGCGTTCGGTCGTTATTGTTCCAGCGTTCCCTATTTTCATTTCCTGCTACAATAGTTCATTAAAAAGGTGTTTCGGAGGCTATTTGGGAGGCTATTAGGTGCCCTGATATTACTCCTTGGAGAGCCGTTTGCCCACGGCGGCATCCGACGACAATGAAACTCGCTCGTAAATTGCCGCAACGGAATACGCAGGACCGAACTTCTAAAGGACATGGAACACCGAAAGACAAAGATGGAACAAGTCGATTCCAGATGCTGTACATGGACCCACTAATCTTCTAGCAAAACGAAAACTGGATAGAGTTTCATTGATGAATACTTACCCTATCGAGACTATTTCTCCATCATTCTACAAATGATCATTGAACTATCTCATTTTCTTACTCAGATATATTTTTGGCACATCACAAAGGACCATTCTCTTCATGGTGGTAAGGATGTTCCTAAATGTAGGTGTTCCACTAAACACTTCCCCTTCTCTCCCAAGGCTCGTCTGACCGATTTCCCCGATGACACTTAGACCTGTTGGCCCATTGTAGCCACTTCAAAATATCATCACAGTAGCTGTGAGCACTGCCGCTCACAGTACCAGAGTTTTGCTTGAAATGATCTTCTCGTTCTGGTTCCTCATGACTATTCTTCCGAGCCCTGATCACATCCATGAAGAAGGTCAAAAGTTTTCCTACTCCTACGAATAAAGGGGGAAAGGGGTTGTTCCTGCCCTGTGGCTGTTTACTCTTAAGGTTGTCAGAGCCGTTCATTAATCCGTGGCCACATGATCTTTGCATACAGATGTCCACAAAACTGTTCCATCTGATTGATCCGAACAAAGATGTCCACAAGATGGTTCATCTGCCCAGCAGCCGCGCCTTATATTTCCTGTGCCATGGTGAGGTAAGGCATTATGGGGAAGAAGGAAGAAAGAAGAATTGACCAAGATGATGATAGCAAAGATTGAAAACTGAAGAGTAAAGAGGGTACATCTTCGGGTTTGCCATTCTCGTACTCACAAGTCGTGACCCCCAGGAGCCTCACTGAGATATACTTCCCATCATCAACTAATGGTGCAATATGACCTCTAGTCTATCTCAGAACTCTTTATTGAGTAGATTTGACTTCAACTCGCGGAATGTCTCTTCGGATAGTTGAGGAAAAATAATTCACCAATATTTGCCATCCGTAGTCCACGAGCATCAATTGTATACCTTCTAGGCTTCCATTGTAGGAGAAAAAACTTCAATGGGTAACTTGTGAATTGGAAAGATAATAAATGCCGACAAAGTTTCCGAAAGAGCAAATAAGAAGCCATACCGAGCAGCCGCTGTCGAACATTCGAAAGCTACATGGAGGATGGCATTTGGTTTGTTCGTGTTCCAAATTGTTGAAACGGTCCTCGGACTACGCAGAATCAGGTACGCATCAAATTCAATCCTTATCTTCTTTCTCGAAAATGACTCACGTGCATCGAGGGCATATTTAGGTTAGGGTTATGTTGATGTTAACATGAAATAATTCTAAAATTTCGGACCTGAGCATAACCCTTCCCCACTCAAATATTCCTACACTTATACCTATACCGAAAATGATCCCTGGATTCCATATCAGAGTACAGATTCGTTCGAAACCACCATTCTCCAAATTGGTCTCTAGGATTTGAAGCAGATAACAGTTCAAAAACGTTATGTTATCATTCGAACTTGAAGACCTATAAGAAGATAAGTCCTGCCGTGATCACAATGAGTTGGTTGAAGACGATTGGGTGGGTTGTTATTGTCGATCCGTTCCTGTGTCTCAAAGTCGAAATGAGACGGTTTCGTCCACAGTCCGATAAGGTGGCTGTGCAACGGTAACATCCACCCTGCCAGCGACAATTTATCAACGGTGGCGGCATTAAACCGAACACGGGGAAGAAGGCGCAAGACAATGTCTCCGAGCGGTAATGGCACGGAGCCGTGAAAAATGATGATGATACGTTCCCGCGAAAAACGAAAATCCCCAAGGTGTGGGGTGCCTGTCGGGAGAATGGCGGCCTCTACCGGCCTCGGGCGGGTGCTAAAGCGAGCGGAACCGGCCGCAGATATTTCTTCGGCTGGCTGGGACAGTAATCGCCCTCTTCAGGCTCGTAAACGGCCCGGAATGACCGCCCCGAACGGAATTTCCGGAAAGAAAACAGTCCGAAAACTACTGCTCGACGGTTTTTCAATGTTCGAGAGATTCACTCGACCGTTACTGACCCCATCGAGGGATTTCGAACAAGCGAATTCAAGATGCACAATGATGGTTTATGTCCTGTGTGGCTCAAACACACCTTCAACAAGAACTTTGTGCCATCCAGATAGCATGACGACTCCCTGATGTGTATTTTAAAAACAACAACAGATTCCATTACAAATTGCATTTGATCGTTCATCTCAGTGTGTGGTCTCTCCCGTCTAGAACAACTGTACAAATAACAAACATGTTGCACTTTCTATTAACGGCCAAATCTGAACGTAAATTGTTTTCCGTCGAACCCTTTAACGTCTAATCCATCATTTGTAGTATCGGAAGGGTCTCTCGTGCTCAGACAATCTCTCATCTCGCCCTAATGCGGAAACGATAATTGTTCGGCATCCAGAAATGGAATAACATTTATTCGCAAGAGTCCGATCGGAAATTCTGACAAGTGTCGAGAAAAGGAGAAAGCAAGGCTTACTAGATGATCATTAGGAGGGATTAGGGGAACGACGTCGTCGGTAGGGATAATGGCCCGCGAAACCCTACACCGGGCGCAAAGGGTTGAGGAAAACAATGAGCTCGAGCCACTTTGACGCCCTAATGCTGTTTGTCCCCTACCCCGTGGGACCATCAATACTGTTGTTATTAGAGAATCGAGTGTTGTTGAATCGCTTAATGGAAAAGAAGACAAAGACAATGTTTTTGTATCGGCATCAGGTTTACTTGTTAACATTCTTGAAAACATCTTCCGTTTGTTAGCTCTGAGAGTAGATGGTTGAACAAACTTTTCATAGAAATGATCACCGATAGACGATACTACCTATCAACTATAACCTCAATTGTTACCAATTTTTCTATCTCAGTTCGTATTCCTGATTCAGTCCTGCTGCTATTTTGTCCAAGAGCTCCAGTCAATCAATGAATTCATAACTTGCATCTAAAATCATAAAGCTCTGTATATACACGTCCATCTCGATTGTTTCTCATGTCATTCCTGTATACCTGAGAGTTTTTATAGAATAGGATTGTGGAACACGTCAGTCCTCCCTGCTATTTCCGATGGAACAAAATCCGAGTCACATTAAACCGTTGTTTATGTCCTGAAATCAGATGTCGCGATGCATAGCAAAGCACACGCGCTACGTAACATTGCTTATGTTGGCGCATAGGAGTTATGAATGTACCCAATTACATCTTAAAAGCTGTGCTCCATTAATTTTCACAGCTGCTGCAGCTTAATTGGGATCCACACGCTCGATAATAAACTCTCAGACCGTCGTCTCGTGGTGCTCTCTCTGTCGCTCCCTTCGTGTACGTGTATTTTCGCGCACCGCCTGCTACTCGATTAGGTGCTATGTCTATGATTCTTAATAACACTTCACTCGGAAGCGATTTATGGATGTGGATTCGTGTTCTGGTCCGGAAAGGATGTTGAACCGAGTAGATGGAAATTCATTTGGCGAACGGAATCGCTTACCGCAAGATACGGGCAAATGCGTTAATTTCGGTGGTATCATCGTTTATTGACTCTATCGAGAAGAGGGATGCCCGCGAAGGCTGCTGAAGCCAAAAAGCTCAAGATATCTTGGGGAACTCTGGCTCTAACTCTTTCAATCAATCCATCCTGTTTTTCAATGAGTGGTGTGGATAGATAGACAGATCTGGGTCTTTTGCCACCTTGAACTGTCAATTGACCGTGCATCTCCATATACAAATGATTGTACAAAGTGTTCGTATTTCGAACAAAATGATGTATCTTGGGTGCAACTTTTTCCTACATCGTCAGAAATGTCAGAATTGCTTTGTCAATCAAAAGGTAATTATAGATTACTGATATATCATCCACCTTTTGTGGTTTCTCTGTGAACACTGGAAGCAACAGTCTTATGAACGAAGATGTTTTCTTCATTGTCAATGATGTTCAATGAATTGTCATTTACGAAGAATTTTTGATCATTAGTGAATTACCAATTGAATGATTTCAAAACCTGCACATCTGGATAGCTTCCTATAACTTGTAATACTGTATCTCAATCATCATTTTGGAAATTATAGCAATACACTTCAATGAGAAATTCATAATCTTTCAAATTTCAAATATTTTCCCACTCGAACATTTGAGGTTATGCGTGTATCGCACTGTCACATAAGCACGGTTCTGAAAACTTGATCTTTGAGCGAGTGATTGATTGATTGATATCATGGCTGCGTGCATACCGTCTCGTCGAAGTGTCAAATGCACACTTCATACGATTCTCATTCTCAGAGAACATTCGGACCTTGTCAACGAGTTGGGAAGTCTACGGTGGTTATGAATGTGTTGTTGCCAATTCACATTTGGGACCTTGGAAACACATATTTATTGACAGATGCTAGACTCACATGGAAATTTTGAAAATGTGAAGAATTCACTACCAAAGAGTTGTTTCCTAACTGTTTACCGCTGATGACAGCGATGATATTGGAGCCCAATTTGAGAACTCTCTCAATGATACCAGTACATGGACGTCCATTTTGTTACTAGATTTCGATGGTGCACTGATGTTTTCTATCTCAAACATCAGAGTGCACATCGTGGGTCGGAATTTTGTCATTTTCGGTTTCGAGTCCAGAGGCATCGCTGAGAGGATAGGAAAATGTTAAATAATTATAGTGATTGATATGGAAGTAGTACCGTTGATGATATTCATGGGCGGGAATAATGATGTCCATCAATTCAGACCACAATTCGGCTTTATATAGTGACTGATCAAATCTGTCTACTTTCTGATCGTATGACCTCGAGCGCATCAATCAGATTGTCTCATTTCAGGTATCAATTCTTATTCTTGCATTCAGTTCTGGAATATTATCAGTGGATTCCTTAATGTGATGAGTAGAAGATGCGACGTTCTATCTGTGTATGTTTATTTGTTCCACACACTAGGTAATTGTCATTTCCTGATTATCTTCCATACTTGCAAGTTCCGACCATAATGATAGCATGTTCTACTCATATTTTTCATCCACTCTGACGTCTCAGTATTGGTCAAGACCACCATCATCAGCTCCAATTCCACCAGCTAGGCCATAAACACCGTAATAACAACGAGAGGTGATCAATGCTGTCGTAAAGCTGACAACCCCGTTTTACGGCGATACTAAATATAGCTTTCGATAAAACAGCTGACGACCGACGCGGGATTCACAGACGCAGAAAAAGATATCGCGATATTATAGAGGGCGATGTTTTTCTAGACAATTTGTTTTCCGAACATTAATCACTGTCTGTGGCGGGGCGACAACTTATGCACGCGTCGCGCAGCAAGGATTATCATTACAAGGAAGGGTGCTCGCGAATGGGGGTGGAAAAGAAAGAGTTACCATGAATAGGAGTGAGTTTGTGTATCCAATCATCGGATTTTCACCTTGAACATATATTTTGATAGTCCGAAAAGCGATAGAAGCCTTCTTGTGTTTAGCCTGTATGACTGCAAAATTAAACTGGTGATGCGATTGACGAAGTGGTGCTATGATTTCAAATTTTACATCGGTCTTGAATGGACTACCACCTAAGTACATCGATTTATTTCTCAACAACGACAATAATGTGTGGTTCTTTTGTCTTCTATTACGAAATTTCGAAAAGATGCAACTATGAATTAGAAGATGTGTAGAAGAAACAAAAACCTTCAGCACAGATCTACTACCAACACAGATGCAAAAGTTTTGATGCTCGTGAATCAACCAATTCGGCTACAGATCAGTATCTAATCAAGCCCAATAATGAAACTGAAATGAATATAATAATAAGAATAGTACTGGTTGAAGCAGAGATCAACCCATCAATGGAGAGATAATTCCTCCTTGTAACTATGGGCACTCAGAACAATGAAAGATGCAGATATGCCTCCTCTATCCTTGTCTTGAAGCGAATATGAATATTGTCTACTAACTAGCCATTCCATTCAGATCGACAATGGTCTGGCATGTTCATTTGAGACTTTTGTTTAATCCTGGGTTCTTGGACCTTGGCAATATCTTTCGGATGTCATTGGTTCTTATAGTTTCAACCTATATTCATTCTTTCTGATTCTCCATTTTCTGCTATATAGTCTTATACTGTATGTTTTTAGAATTTGACATCCCTAAAATGTACCAACTCTCGTTGTTGTTTTGTTTTGTAATTTGGACAATTTTATTCACCTACCTCTACCGTGGATCTACTCCTTTTGCTGTGAAACTAGTGGAATAGGATAGATGTATGTTGGAATCAAAACAAAGTGTAGTATGCAGATACGACTGGCATGTTTGTATATTTCAAAGCTCCGAGTAGAAACTCGAAACAATTGACTAGTTAACGTCGAAACGGATCCTAATTTAATCAAACCACCGAATCTCCTCGTCTCGGAAAGTCAACTCGGATAGGCATCATCAGGAATGTTCCCACAGCTCTCCCATAGGTATATGCACGCTCACCTTCGCAAAGGTGCCATTAATTACGTGGCCGAAACGGCCTTAAGACAGCCGAACAATGACGATACGAATCGCGCGAGTTTCACATTCACATGCCGACCTCTCTGCGATGTGCCAGAAATTCTACGCGCCTCATCCGAGACTTTTTCGAGATTTTTTCCGAGTCGCGGCCACAACGGCTCAAGACGACACGGTATTGTATGGTATTGTGTCCGCTTCGATCAGACTGGAATGCCATCGGCGATTAACGTCAAGATGGTGGCTATGTTCATTTTCGATGTGTCAAGATATTCGAACGGACGAATATCTCGCTATATCCGGATATCTTCGAGAGCATCTCTAATCCGTTTAGTGTCTCTCTTTGGGGATTACATCAATGTTTGGAGCTCGATGAAGATTTGTTTGTACGCCTTCACAAATCTCAATCCTTAATACCAACGAAGAGTTTTGAATTGCTGACAATATGTGGGACGCACTTCGAGTGATATATAGGGCGTCTCAGGAAAATTTAAAAAGTTTCCACAAACAAAGGCCATTAAAAGGCTTAATTCGCGAGATACAGCCCGTCAAAGTGGCAAATATTTATAGAATTTCATCAAGTCCACCCTGTATTGCTTTTCGTGGTGACAAAATTTAGTATGTTCTGTGACTGGCATAGTGCCGCAATTCTAAAATGATATCTATCATGGTTTTAGAGTAATCTCAACAGATGCCTTGAATGGACTATTCGACAGCTATATCAAATTTTGGAGTTGAATCCGTTTTTCTCGAAAACAGTGTACACCTCAATGAGTTTCAACAGTTGGTGCTTTTTATTACAATATTACATCCTCTTTCATATTTTCTATCAAATTTTCGCACAGTTTTATTCAGTCAGATCGACTAAATTAGATTGACTATGATTCAATCACTCTCAGGTACTTAGTGATTCGCCAGAATATCAAGAATTTTTGTTGGGCGGTTATCTAGCAATTCAATGTTTATGGAAACTTTTTTAATTTTCTCAGACGCCTTATTACCTCTTACCCCTTGAAGTGTGCCGCACATTTTTTTTTATCGCTTGGAGCAAGATTTATCTCCATATTGTCATCACCAGCTACATTTGAAAAAAATAACACTGAAATTTCATGTAACCAATAATGATCATGGACCAAATACGTGTGAGTTTGTAAATTATATTTCTGAAATCAAAAGAACATTATGACACTTCAACTCTGAATATTACTCATCAATGTCACTGTCTCGGTGAAATACTTTATTAAATGGGGAAGTATTTCTATAGACACTTTCACGGAAAACATTCTTCAAAAGTCTCGAATATCATTCCATCACATATAGCAATACCAGCCAGACGAGCAACCTCGAGATTTGTCAAGAATCTCTCTACCAGAACTCGTTCATCTAAAGAAAGTCAAAGCTTTGGAATTCTTCACCCAGTGAATATTCCCAAGATCTTAGAACTTAGAAAGGTTCAAACAATAAAATTTCAATGTCCACCTATCCTTCCTAAAAATCGCCATAGTAATTCCTCTAGTCGTCGAAATTTGTTATGTCTGCATGTACCGATAATGCCTACCATGGAAGTGCCAACAGTCAATATAGGGTGAATGGAATATTCATTGATAAAAATAATAAAGTAAGAATTGGAAGAGAAAACAACTTCACATTATTTGAACATATTGGAACACCCCAATGTAGAAGGACATCAAGAACAAAGCGGGAAATGTATCTACTTCTCACAAAATGGGCACTCTTTAATCAAGGCATCGTACCGTATAAAGCAAAAACTGACTACCATCAACGTATAGTTTGTCATTACCTTTCCTCGTTCTTGAGCTGCTGAATAAATTATGCAGTTTTCAAAGAAAAACACACGTTATCATTATGCCGCTGTATGTTTTGAATTTTAAAAACAAAGCGAATAGAAAAAACTAGCGAATCGAAATGGTTGTACTTAAAACATCATTAAATGCGGAACAATAACAAGGTTCAGCTTTGATGTTCTTCGATTTGAAAGAATAAGCAATAAAAGAAATTTAGCGTCTTATTGATTTATGCTCGATACTCACCTATATGGAAGTATTATCATTGAACTGTCTCTCCGTTTCCAATAACAATTATAAGAGCTACAGAGATGTCGATCGCTAGTTTTTTTTTATCTGATATCTTATTCTCCTTCCATGTTTGAAACAGATATATCTCACGAATTAACTGAGGGGATTTATTCAATCCGCATAATTGCTTTAAAATATATTTTTCTTCGCTAATGAAGCACAAATATCATTCAATTTATTTGCCTCATGATAGAGCCTTACATTCAAATATTATATCACTGATATCGAAATGATTGGCATATATCCTAGCTTGTTTGGAAATGTCACCTTTTTCAATGAGTTTTTCTATATTTTCAGCAATTCTGCATCTAGCAGAGACTTGGAGATATCGCTCAACTCATATAATCTTGATTTATTGGATATTTTTTGCTTTCATCTCTATTTGGGGAAACGATATCGAAATTTCGTATGATACGAAACTGGCTGCTTACCTGTGGAATGACATGTTTTGATCACTAGATTTGAATTGTCTTTCACACATCCCACAACGTCTCATCATTGTAAAAAGTCAATAAAAATGTGTTATAAACTGACAATAGACCCACAAAACAAAACACAACTTCAGAAAATGAAAAAAATCCTCAGAAAAACTCTTCCAAATGAAACGTAAACAATACGAAATATTTATTGCTGTCGACTGTGAAATAACAAGAAGCGGTATTGCAACATTGGCCAAACATTATTGAAAATTCCCATATTGACAAACTGAAGCACTCGACAAAATGACCAGAATATTTATGAATCACTATGTATTGATTCTTCAGAATTGTTATTATATCTAATCCGACTAACAAATAAATGCATGCGTTGAACTAGATTCATAAACAGATATAAAAAATTAAGATGACGTGACATTGATCACTTTAAATTTAGGCGGCATGACAACACTGGCTGCGATTGGGAACTAATATTATGGTTGTTGTGCGAATTCATGTTAGCATCAGAATATTTGTTATGTTATCCTTCAAGGGGGTTTGTTCGAGATAATAACATATATTCGAAGTTTTGGTGACGGAACATTTTTTAGAATTTTGGTGGAGGAACATCATTCACCATTTCATTCGAGAAAAAAGCTCATCCTGAAGATCCTGATCAGGATTATTAATTTGTTTTGGTTCCCACGAAAAGGGATATCCTGTAATGTTCAGAGAACATCGTGAGAACCAAGGGAAATGAGGTAGGAATTAGTGTTCTCCTTAAATTTCTGGAGGTTATATGACTCGGGGAACACCTCCCTTGTGGCAATGTGTTCCAGAGCCTCGCTGTTCGTTGGAAGAACGAGTCTTTTGACAGAGATGTTCTGCAGGTCTCCAAAGTGACCACGAAGGGCACAGTGAGATCGGCTTCTTTAGAGAAAAGACATTCTTGTGTATTGTTCGCATTGAAATCTACCAAGTTATTGGAACAAAACGATTAAATTATGCTATTGTCATCAGTGGGAAGTTTCAATCCAATTCAACGTTTTGAACAGGGTGAAAATTACGTTCGAAGATTTCGTTCATACAAACATACATATGCTGATAAAAGTGTGATAATAAATAGCAAAACACTGTGGAAAGTGTGATAATAAGAAGCAAAAACACTGTGAAAAGCCATCGCAAAACTTGTATTACCGATACGCTATCGTGACTTATAATTATTGGAGGGTCAAGCCCTCGGAAGCAAATTCTGATAGTGATATTGGCTGGCACAGCATCACGGTATCGAACAAATCATAGAAACGTCGTCGGAAATCGAAAATTGCCTCGAGTCGGGCATAGGAATGGCCGGTAAACAGGTCTTAACGGCCGTAACCGGCAGCCACGGCCAATTTCTGGAGATTTTCCGAAATTGCCCTAAACCGAAGAGGACAATTAGAACGGACGGACATAAAAATTCGGACCGGATTTCGGATTTATATTCCCAGAGGATAATATCGGGGGCGCATATACAGGGTGTTCCAGAAAAACGTTGGTATACTCTGCAGACAAAAATAAGGGCGCTACAGCCCTTTGAAGCTGGGCCAATAAATGCAGGTTTCTTCAATGAATATATTTGTTAACCATTGATCCTTGAATCACGAAATTTGGTAGCCAAGGGTAATATTGATCTTACGAATCGTTTCGTAGTACGGAAAAAATGATTAACTATTATACAAGAAGGTGTGAAACTCATTTTTAGAACCAGAATGAATATGATTCTCCAAACACTTCAACATAAAGAAGGTATTCTTGTTTGAATACCGTGAAACAAACAGTTTTTCTTTCTTTTCGATGTCCAAAATAATTCAGCTATTGTGATTGAGTTTGTGAGATTTCGCCAATTTCCATTGCGCATATTTTCTCAAATCAACATCACGTTCGACTGATAAAAAAAACTTTTTCCACTATAAGAAAAAACGCCCAAAATCATTGTGAATTTTTTTGAGTTTTCGGTTTCGACGCTGCGCATTCCCGATCTATGCAGCGTCGTTTAAAATGTTTGCCAACATGCCCACTTTCGGTGCCTTGTCCACTGGCATTATTCGGTGACTTTTCCAGGCATGTTGGCTGAACTCGTGATATTTTGAAGTCAAGAACCTACCAACTTCTTTGTTACGAGACCAGGCGTTCGTAGAAGCTGTTCGAAGTTTTGGCGAAGGATCTCGGATGGTTTTGAAACCGCCAGAATGTTTGGGTCAGGTATAAATATCGGCAGGTAGCCGACGGGAGTACCTAGTACTGTATAGACAGCGACTATAGCGAGGGAAATTTATCAGATTGAAGTTTTTTTCGAGTTATAGACGTAAATATTACGATTTTGTATCGTGTATTGTAGACTGTAGTGTTTGTCGCCGGATGGTGCATGATGATCTAGTCATGCTAAACCGGGCGACACAGGGTATCAAGCCAACGCTGTACACGGATTTTTATGAAATACGGTACAGTTATTTGAGCAACCATTTCGGATTTGATCACATCACAATCCAATATGGCGGACTTCAAGTTCTTGTGGAAATGCCAGCAAGTTTGTTTTTTCAAATGAAACACCCTGTTATTTCAACACGCTACGCCTGCTCGTTAAAAAATATTAGATCTCGATCACCAAAGTAGCATTTCGCGCTCTAGATACAAAAATATAACTATTTTGTGACTCTTAATATCGATAAATCAATTCAGTCACATAACATTTTGATCGTTTTTTTTTAATGGATCCCCAACCTATGGGGCACCTACATGTCTCTAGATCTGAACATAAACATTAAGGAGAATAATAACATATCATTCTAGTATTTCGGTGCAGTAAAAAAATTGTATACATTCAAAAACCAACAACTAGCTCATTAGTTTCCTTGCAGATCGAATAACTTCGATTCTTTCCAAAAAATGACAATCGACATAAATATTGCACTTGTTTTGACCTGTTGAACTTGAATATGTAAAAATATACACGGTGTTTCATTCGAAAAAACATGGTGGCTGGCATTTCCAAAAAAAACCTGAAGTCCGGCATCTATAGTCAACACGTGCAAGCCCCCCTACGTCTACAACGTTGCAAAGTAGTACTACAAGTGAACCTCTCTGTTAGTCTGCTGACATATGGGGAAGATCCACTAATCCTATTCCTATTCATTGAACTAGATCTACTGTTCACATTTGAATAAATCGTTATGTGTTTCTACAGGGTGTTTGTGAAAGACCGAACGCAAGCGTAACAATATTTTCAGTTCAGGCTGACTGAATGATCCCTCCCCCTCACGTTTCTCGCAGTCGCTAACATTTTCCAACTTCGACGTACGCGACGTTAATATGGAAGTTGAGGCAGTGATCGACACGCGGTGCGTAACGCCTGACCCCTGGCGGGTAATTACCTCATTACCCGATATCGCACCAGCCGCGTCTCGCCAGGGTCGGAATCCAGCAGTAATCTTCGACCAGGGGCGGCATCTGGACGACAGGACAGAGGGTGGACTCTATCATACGGAGCGTCAGCTTGCGACCCTCTTGTCGTTTATGTGCCGAGAGATATTAAAGCGGAAATTTATCGCCACCCCCTCTGCGACAATAAAGACGCAGACCCGAGATCTGGTGCGATTATGTTTTCTTTATGCGGATCGCGTCACACGTGTGAACCTTCATATTGGCGAACAAGGATCCCCATACTACAAGAAATGAGAGCTGGAATAGTTGAAAGTTGGTTCCACATCCTTCGAGAACAGCTTGTGTGCATGTCTACAATTATCTCAAAAACCAGCGTTCAATAATAGATTATTATACATCGATGGAATAAAGTGCATCATTTTTTCCTCAGTGCATTGTATAGCACCCTTGGGCTCTAATGTTGAGCTTTATCTACATGTGAAGTAGATTTTTCTTAGTAAATTCACTGCATACACTAAATCCTGATGATTACCATTTGAATGGTCGAAACATGTCTAAAACCCTTTTTTAAGCAGGGATAACTCATAACTGCTAATTAATTTTGTGGAGGCGACTACGAGACTTTTCTCTTGATCATCCCGCTCCACTCCGAGTATGGATTACTTCAGGAGATTTTTTCAATATCATCAATTCAAGGAAAATTATCTATATACAGTGTATTTCATAAAGTTGACTTCATTTTAGAGAAACTGCTTTATTATTTTATTTCTACTACTAACTACTTAAGGTATACCTATCTAACCGAAGTTCAGGATAGATTTGTCGAAGTTACAATATAGAACGTTCGAATTCAAGAAACATGTATAAAATTGTAATAGAAACAGTAAATTTTCGTGAAACTCGAATAAAAGGGCATATTTTCAGTGATAAATTTAAAAAAAAAATCATCTCTTGTGGAAGTCACGTGACCCCGACCGAGTAGGCCATTTTTCATATTTTTTCAAAGCAAAAATCAACGACAGAAGACGAATTTCAAAACATATTATTATTGAAATAAGTTTTTTCCATATGATGCTAACCTCATGAAAGAAACTGTATCGAGTGAATTGTTAGTAGTAGATGAAAAATATTGTACAATATTCCTATCGTAAATATCTCATTTGATGCATTCATTGATGAATGCTCTTCATTTATTGACTCTGTATGAGTCAGAATCGATCTCTCTGCATTCACTGTCTCGAAAGATATAAATATTCCAACTCCTAATTAACCTACAGACAATATTGTATTTCATTGTTTTTTCAGAAGACAGTAAGAATACACTGCCTCCCATACTATATCGCCGTATTGTTCCACTCTCGGAAATTTTTCTCGTAAACCGGTGTCTAGATCTGATCACTTAATGGATCAGGTGGCTATCGAGGCGCGCCTTTTTCGTGTCAAGACAATTAGAAGAAAAGACTGGGATGGTTTTCCAATAAAGGAATCCGATACGACGGTCGCGGGGTGAAAAACAGAAAACGGCTTGTCAGGGGGTCGGCTACTTCGATCTCTGGGCGGTTTTTTATTTACATTTCGAGTCGCCCCACTCCAGATCGATACGAGAATTCATTTGTAATTGTAACTTTATTTGATTGGAAAGATCTCGGCTTGGTATACAATATATACATTATTTGTACTGAATAATCTAAGAAGATATACAATATGTCCCCCTGTATCTATCGTAATTGTTCGGTTAGGATTCTGAAATTTGCAGGAGAGGGAGATATACCGGGAATAATATGGTGTGTGCGATGTTTATAATTCCTCTGGTGTGCCCACTCTTCAATTGTTTCGTCAGACTAGCTCTCGATATAAACAATTGAATGCGAGTTCGGAACGTTGGGTTCTCATATTCGATGATAGATGGCGTGAACGATGGACAATTTCTTAAAAAATTCCAAAATGCGTTTCGAATCTTTTTATGAAGTTGAACTAGACTTTCAAGGATTCGTTTTCTGTCTTTCGGGATGATGCACGAATTCAATAATTGCTGAAAAGAAGCATCTAGAGATAGGACGCAAACGAGACTGAATGACCAAGTGGAGTTATCTCCAGTGATATACACTGTTTATCAACAACCATCATGGAACCGCCCACATTTCCTAAGAATGGAAGTCCCTGAAATCTTGATACTCCCGCAATACGATAAGGCAGGCTCAGTTTGTTATACAAAGGCACGAAAATAGCTGTGAAAAGGCTGAGTACCTGATGTCTTCTGACAAATATGAGATCATCTATTCTCTGCGTTTCCGTGATAAAAAATCACTACATCTCACCAGTGAAGTATATAACGTTGTGGCGACATTGTTTGTATCGGCAACGGCAATATTCACTCGAGTTTATGAGCTCGGTTTTTCGTTCGACGCCTCATTTTCCTTGAAGCAATCTCGGAGAATCCGAAGCCCTAGGATGTTGCGGGTGTATTTTTCGAGACGCGTACGGGCCGTATTTCGATTATCCGGCATCTTCGGCATCCCTCGCGTCACACATAAACAAAATTACTCGGAATTTTGTAGGATCAATTTCCCCTATCCATTAGGGGTGCCTGGGACGAAGACGGGGCTTCCCACGACGGCTATTACATACCCATCGTCGTCTATGTTATTCATAAAATTGTATAGGAAATGCTCCACATCGGTTCTCGGCTGATATGGATTTTCCAATGTGAGATATATCGCCCTACGACTTCGATCAGGGAGGGCGGAAAAACAATTCCTCAGTTCCTACGTTCCTACATTTTCTCTATGCCATGTATGGAATCATTTCTACGAGTACCTATAACATGGTACACAGATGGATCAAAAATGACTGATATATGCTCCAAACTTGTCTGGTACTGCTTGAAAGCCTTAAATGAACTGGGCAGTCAGAACAGACTGACTAGCATGCATAGTCTTTACAGTCACTGTAGACAAACTCAATAAAAAACATCGCCAACGAATCTCTTTTGATCAAGCTGTCTCATTGACTTTGTGAAGACTATACCAGCGCAACAGAGAATGAGGGCAACGAAGAGGAATGGAATTCTCTTGCCCGAGCAGGAGCAAGAAAAACTCATTTGAGGTATTGCGAAAGCTGTACAAAAGCATCGAATCATGGATGCAAACCAAATCAGGAAAGAATAATGTTAGGACTTCTCACAGGGCATTGTAGGCTCCACAAACACATGAGAACGACAACAGCATCAGTACACATTATTTGCCACTGTGAGGGCTTGACAAAACCAAGGTCCGTTACCATGGGAGAGGAAAAACCATGAGTCCAAGGATACACAGGGCCCATAGGATCTGACAGCTACCCCATGGAGTCTCATAGAGAAGGCGGGGTTAGTCAAAGAACTCGAACGAATTCGACATCAGACACAATAGGCCTCATTCTAATCTAATCTAATCAGTATTCCAACACATTGGCTGTTCAAAGTTACAGATCTGAGCAACCATGCACACCTCTCATTCAGAGAATATGAAAAATTGTATCCATGGAACTGTATGGAAAGCTGCTAAAAGCACCTCACTGTACACTTGTACAGCTTTCAACACATCACTAATCTCTGGATGACTCTAGAGTTCTACAAAACACCTGCTGAATGTTCCAACAAGAACTTTTGCAATTTTTGTCAGATGAACTGGCTGGTCATGTTTTTCGAACACCCCGTGAACTTCATCCGCGTCATCTCTCATATGGACAGGTCGGAGGATGTGTTGTCAGCAAACCCAATCATTTCAGGCGTCTACCGACATTAGTTGCGGCGTCGATTTGACGAGCCGTGACAGTTCGACCGACGGTGCGAAAGAGGAAACAACCCCCTTCCTCCCCATACTCCCCAATGAAACTATCCGTGCACGATCATACGTTGCCGGAATCTGGTGCTGGTCTGCCTGATTTCCGGTTATGGAATAGTTTCTTATTTAGTGTAGACAAGTTCATAACATTCGTTTTTACACTGGCAATATTAATCATTCCAGAATTACGTCATTTGACAGGTCGTTGAAGGGCAAACATTGTATTGTGTCATATGAAACCAGAAGTAGTTGGATCATTTTTCTTGGAATTTGAGTTGGAACCCAAATAAGTTTCATGATTTTGTTTGGTGAATCTGTTATTGTATTCTGGATGTGGGTAGGGCTGTGCCCATCAAGGGCTCTCGAAGATAACGAAACAGATAGTTTGTATGCCCTTCAAGAAACAGTGTCAAAATCACCTGTTCTGGATTGGTCAATTGTGTTGATCGTGCTTCCTTTGAACAATACTTTATGGATAACATAAAAACATTCTGTTGTATCAAGAGATTCTTTCCTTGAAAAGCAACAACGCCACGTTCCTCGTATGAATGCCATCGTATGGCGGTGTTGCCACAAAAGTGGTTTGTAGTTTTGACGGTAGTTCATCATAATATTCTTCTGATTCCTGAATATAACGTATTGCTGATTTCAACTCCTGATAGTGTATTGAAGAATTCCTATTCGAAACTGTTTACTAACATCAGGCAATGTTGTGTGTTTTCAGGTTCATCAACGCGAGGCGGAGAATAGTACAGCCTATGATAGACCAGTCGAACAGAGCAGGTAAGATACTTTTAGAGATGATTATCGTAGAAAACAAGTACGAATAAGATACAATTCTCTCAAAACTTGAAGATCAAGCTTGAAACAATACCAACCTTCTAGCAATCTGAAACTTTCAAAATGTGTCATGCAAGGATAAGAATACTTGGTTTCTTCAAATTCCTATATCATAATTTGCAATTTATCTCAAATCTGAATATGATTTCCTCATTATTGAAGTATAATATTTCTATTATCACCGTTGCACGGTTCTCAGAACCGATTCAACGAAAGATATTCAAATGAAGAATGAATACCGAAAGATTAGCCGTTCCTCTACGGAGAGAATATAAACGTTAAGTGCATTTAGAACTATCGATTAAGAAGGAAAGAAAGATATTGTATATTGCTCGTACTTGCGTCCAGCCCACATCTCAGTCTCCTTACACCAGATGTCCTCGCCGCTCGGGTAGATTAAAACGGCTATTCTCGCGCTGCCCGCTGCCCTTATCACACTTTTATAATGAATCGTGATTTCCATTAAAGCTTAACGCTGTCACGCATTTTTATGAAGATATGGGCCAATCCCGCTAGCCGATATGACTTGTAAGTGGAAAGTCTTGTATGATCGGTCGACTGTTATCTGGCTTTTTATTTCGCCAGCGAGGAACTCATTCCTCCGTCTGCCGATTATTAATGGCCGTCGATGTTAGAGTGTTCTTTCGGTACGCTATCGATTTCGGAGTTTTCTGTTCCTGTTGGAGACAGCCGAAGAGAAATGGCGGCAGCCATTGACCCTTGCGGGCCGATCCATCACCGAGGGCCGCTCACAATCGGCCCGAATGACAGCCCCACGCTCGGGGAAACTTCTCCCAGTTCTCTCCCGGCTAATACACTCAGGCTCCCTGCTTCTCTCCTCCATTCGTTCGTTCGTTCGTTCGCGGAATTTATACATGTATTCGCACCGACGAAAGTTTCACTTTCCATCGGCCGGAGAAAAATCGCCAGCTATTCATTCTCTGATCACAATTCAATCCCATGGTGTCAATGGCATTGTAACAATGCTGACCACCACGTCCATCAAGAATCACCACCAGAACACAATGGGAATGTATGTACAGTGTGTTCAGTTTTCGATGTTTTTTGCGGTTTTCACGATCCTGTGCCACTTTCTTATGACACTCAAGATGGCTTAGTCAGATTTTACATAACTGTCTCCATTTATGAGATACAGGGCTATTTTGTAAATTTATACTTTTCGAACCCCCTCTATATCTACGAAGTTTTCCAGCGAAAATGTCAAATTGCATGGAATCTTATCTCATAAAGGATATTACACAGAATCCAAAGGGCGCACTCAAAATTTCTTTTCGTGGTATGGTTTTGCAGATATGACTAAAACTTCTGATTTTTTGAATGGAACACCCTGTATTTCATAAGATAATTGAATTCCTTATTTTGTTTCCTTCAAAATTATATACAGGGTGTTTTAGGACTAGTTAACACCTTTCATGCCGAGTGGATTATTTTTGATCGTCTTTTTATCTGTTTATCAAAGAAAGACCCAAATTCCACATTCAAATACAAATGTTGTATTTGAATGTAAAATCTGAGCACACGATGCTCCAAATACCCTGTATAATGTATAAATATAAAATCTTTTAAAATGCTCCAAAATCACCTAAACATTGAATTTCAATAGTGGGTCATGGATTTTTCATGGAAAAAAGTTCAAATTGAAGGAATATTTCTTTTGATTTTTTCATGAAGAGGATAAAAACGATACCAACACTAATTAATTAACAAAACACAAAACTCAGGCACCTGAGTCCTGACAGCAACAAAAAGCGAAAAAGTTTACCGGCGACAGTCAATTGCTCCCATTTTGACAATTTTAATCTCGGCTTCTTTACGACCAACTCGATAATAGCGTGATATTCATACAAGCTTTTATTCAAATCCCATTCCTGTTTGCCTTTTCGTCATACTATCGATATTTCCACCACTTCCCGATATTCAATCGAACAGAAATGTTGCACACACCCTTGCTGTTGGCATATATCTAAATAATGCTGTTGGTCAGAGGAATTGGAGCAAAAATTGTGGATTTACGAGGTATCGATTCGATTAGGCCATGTGCAGTCAGATGAGAAGTGCCTAAATCTTTCGAACCATTCCCATCTCGTAATATGTTGAGATTCGTGTCTTTCGATGATTAGTCGATTAGTGAGACTTCGAGAGTGTCGTTAATAATTCTGAGTTTGTCTACGAGCGAATACGCATGCGTCCATAATTTATCACGTGATTCAATGTCACCAATCTGACAATGAGGTTTGGGAATGGTTCGAAAACGTTAGGCTCTCTGGCGATGATAGCACCTCTAGTCACTTCTGTATAATAATAGTGTTGACACCATCCAATCGCGACATGTTCTTTGCCTCTGACTGTACCTGGTATCTGACTTCCTCCTGATGGTGTAAGGAGGCGAGTTGTTTTTCAAATTGCAATTATTATTTTCGTCGACCTCCCGATCCTGTTTCGGAGCAGCGTCGTAACACGACTAATTCGATCAGTTTTTCCGCCGCATCACGCAGGTCCGAGCGGCGCGTACAGTCCCGACGGCACGATGGGCTACATGATGGACGGGCAGCAGATGATGCACCGGCCGCCCGGCGATCCCGCCTTCCACAACCAGTACGCGCACTACCCCGAATACTACGGACACCATCTGTGAGGTAAAACGAACAAAAAAAATTCTATATTTAGTGTTCATTTATTGTTCATTTAGTGTTTTGTTGGTATTCATTTAGTGTTCATTTAGCGACTATTGATTCAATGTGCATTAAGTCTGCATTCAGAGTTATTTTAGTGTTCATTTAGCAAGTGATTCAGTATTGATTCAATTTGCATTGGGCATGCATTTAGTGTTTATTAAGTGTTTATTTATTGTTCATTTAGTGTTCATTTAGTGGTATGTTAGTATATTCATCTAGTGTTCATTCAGCGAGTGATTTACTATTGATTCAATGTGCATTGAGTCTGCATTTAGAGTTCCTTCAGTGAACACTTCGTGTTCATTTAATGTTAATTCAACAAGTTATTAAATATTGATTTAACTTGCATTGAGACTGCATTCATTGTTCATTCTGTGTTCACTTTGTGTTCACTTAGTGCTCACTTTGCGTCCACTTAGTGTTGATTTAGTGTTCATTTAGCAAATGGTTTAGTATTGATTCAAGTCTGCCTTTTCAAAATTGTGCACACCAAACTTCAATTTCACAAGAAATTCCAGTTGTTGTACACCAGAATTATACCGCACTTCATACAAGGAATTCCAAGAATCTTCAAGGAAATCCAGGGAATTCCAAGGAAATCCAAGAAATTCCAAGGATATCCAAGGAATTCCAAGGAAATCCAAGGAAATCCAAGGAAATCCAAGGAAATCCAAGGAAATCCAAGGAATTCCAATGAAATCCAAGGAATTCCAATGAAATTCAAGGAATACTTGGAAATCCAAGGAAATCCAAAGAATTCTAAGAAAAACCAAGGAATTCCAAGGGAATCCAAGGAATTCCAAGGAAATCCACGGAAATCCTAGGAATTCCAAGGACTTCCAGTTGTTTGTACAATAGAATTATACCGCACCAAGGAATTCCAAGGATTTCCAAGGAACTCCAGTGTGCACACCAGACTTCAATTTCACAAGGAATTCCAAGGAATTCCACTTGTTTGTACACCAGAATTATACCGCACTTCATACAAGGAATTCCAAGAAACTGCAAGGAAATCCAGGGAATTTCAAGGGAATCCAAGGAATTCCAAGGAAATCCAAGACATTCCAAGAAAATCCTGGAAATCAATTTTCATGACGAACTTTATGGTGAAAACCATATACCGATATCTATCATCCTTTCAGAGTCATAGGTCGTTTCTCGCGAATGTGAAATTATTTCTTTGGGAATATCCCTGAAATACTTTATGTCTATTTATTTAGAAAATAGAACTTTTCCTTTGAAAGTGTCAAATTTAGGCGACCCTTGACATCGAGTATACACTTGATACCAATAAATTTGGTATACATTTGGTGTACATTCAGTGTACCTTCGGGGGAGTCAAAGTGTTCAAACTACCTAGTCGAAGACTGGTAACCACAAATTGATATCTTTTATCGTTTTGGAATTCTTTGACCTCAATGCAAAATTCTCAAAGGTTTGTCATGAAGATTGATCTTCAGTCACTGAAATCAGTTGTCTATGAATTTCGAAACTGATATCACACTTTCCAAGTAGTCTTCACAAATTCAATAAAAATCATTATACTTAGTAGTAGTAGTTTCAAGCAAAGCTAGACTCATCTTCAGCTAACTAATGTTGAATTATATACCTAGTGAAATTTCAAGATTTATCATCAATTAGCATAAGATGATCCTAGTTTGGCTCGAAACATGTACTAATACCTTCTACTAATAAGTAATAAGGTTAATTGAATTTGTGTGGAGACGACCTAAAGTTTTCCTACTTCTTTAGCTATATTTACTTCCATGTCATTTGATGAAGTACAGAATATCAAAAAACAATCAATCATATATTGGGTAAATCAATCCAATCTTAATAATATACCGTTCGATTACTTTGATCTAGAAGGAAAATCTAATACTTAATTGTTGAATCAATTTATTATACAATTTAACGATCGAAATTTTACTACTTACTACGATCGTTAATCCGAGCCCAAAACAGTCGTATAATAAATCAATTCAGTTTTATAGTGACAGAATGGCTAAAATAAACGGTGTTATTATAGAAAACAACAAGAACACCAACAACTTTTATACAGAACATAATAGACAATAAAATATGCCAAAATTAAACGATTCTGATTCGCAAAAATCAAATGTCTTTTCTCATATATGCAGTATACTTATATTTTTTGCGACTGTGCCACTGTTAGTGGTCAATAATTGCTATTGTGCTCACAAACTTGTTTATAAATTCGAATCAGTTTCAAGTAATAATCAAGTTGGAAAATGAAGAAAATAAGTTTGTAGTCGTTGGGAATGTTGGGGATTGTTCTAGAGGCACTGAAATAGGCCCTCCTATGTCTTGTTCAGGAATATAACTTGTCCTTCTTGAAGGAAAAGTTCTATTTTGCAATTTTTTTTTATCGCTTGGAGCGCACGAAAGGGAATCCCTATAATGTTCAAAAAACATCGTGACAAACACATTGCTCTGTAAATGTTTTCATGAAAACGAAGATTTTTTGCGAAAAAAAGAGTTCTAGCCACTTTTAAAAAATTCACAAAATGAAGATAGCTATCGATATGCGGTTTTCACCTTTGAGTTTGTCATCTGAATTGATTAAGAGGCACCGTCCTCAGTTTTTTTCTATCTTGTACGGGAATATAACTTTCCCTTTGAAAGTGCCTAATTTGGCACACCCTGTACAGTACACAAATTGAGTCTTAATGCAATTTGACTTATGCTCATAACTAATTCACGAACGGATATTCGTGAATCTATCCAAGTTGTCCAAAAACCAATAAAAGTTTTTGAAGATTCGTTTTTTGTTTCAGGTCCTCTCCTTGGTGTCACAACGACAATGGACATAGAAATATGCAACTCTTAAATGTGATTATTCTTTGTACAAAGTGTAAATGTAGTGCCCCAGTGTTTAGTAAAGAAAAATAAAAACGGGAAGAACTTGTACAAAAAAGTATTAAGACTACTCGTGCTGACTGCTGTACATAGATAGTGGTGACGTGAGGTCGCTTCAGAATTATTTGGTGTCTCACCAAGAAATGTAATACAAAAAATACCGCACTTGACTGTTGAAACATTGACAGCTGAATGGTGATGAAATCTATATAGTTAACTGGACATCAGTGATCTCATATTATTCATATTATAATTAAAATTGAAGAAAACACTATTTTTCACAATGGTATAAATTATAAAAGACGTACTACCCCTGTGAAATTTTTATTTTTTCATATTCTTCACATTTTTATTTTCGTGCGACTACTTCTATGGGCTCGAATTCCAAAATGATTTCTTGTAATGACGGAAACGAAATGCTGCTGCTGCACTTTGACCGCTTTGGCGACACCCACCGTAAATCAAAAGCATGTAAACAAGTTAATTAAATTCATAAACGTGATAAATTGCATTGCAATGCTCAGAAAAAACAATTGAGAATGAGGATTCAATGACAGGCGCTAGGCAAACAGAATTCTACTGTTGACGGTATCAGAAGGACGAGGATCAGTCTCAATCACCTAACAGAAATTCGTGCGGCTGGACCGTAATGAAATTTAAAGTGTATTGAATGTTCAATAATTGATGATATCTCCGTTATTATGCAACTCTGATTATTTCAATGAATTCTACATCCTCTCAAAGAAATTAATACTAATATTCTTATTCATAGAGACAAGAGCAAATCCCAAAAATTTTGAAAAGTGAATATCTATGATACAGTGTGTCACTAACAGGTATGGACAGACCTTTCAGGGATCCCCCTGTATACCTGTATATGTACGTTTCGAAATTTGAGCCCATAAAAGTGATCGATTACAGCAGAAAAAGAATGTGCCCAATGGTTGGATGCGCATTTTTCTGTTACCTACTTAACGAAAAAGGGTTTCGGGTTCGTTCAAACATACACAGAGAAAAGATTTTACTCGGATCATACGATTTTTCTTTCATGAAAATACAATTTGTTTCATCAAAATAACCAATTTATTTCTTCTAGGTGAATACATTTTTAAAACGTACTTTGTCATGATGATATGAAAATGAGTATGACAATATGCAATTGTCCAGTAACTAGATTTAATCTCCCCATTCATCTGTCAATCCTTCAAACGAATTGGACAACGCCGCAAAAAAGTGTAAAGTCGTGTGGTCTCGTAGCTTAGGTTCCTCGATGTGTTACCCCTCGTTCCGAATCCCGAAAAATAACCCAACATCACTCCCCAACATTCCCCCCTAAAAACGATCAGCCGATCCCATTTAATTCCTTCCCCCTCCCCACATTTTCATCATCGCGATCCAAGAAATCTGGCAGGCAAGAAACATATACAGAGTGGTGGTGTCTCTAGGACAGTGAGGCAGTTGAATATTTCAAGAGTGTTCCGAATAAAAGAAAATTATGTTGGGTTCCAACAGCCGTTCCTAAAATACATCGTTAATATACGATATTCATTTCTGTCCCACTGGCCTGACTACAAGCTGTAGGCAATACAAATACAAAGTACACACTACACATTATACAAGGTTTTTTTCGAATATGTTCGGACCTTGGACCTGTTCATTTGTAAGCAATGTCTAAGAAAATCTAGTAATGATATTCATTTTTCGATCACAACAATCCAAATACTTATCTATCTATAGTGTGATTCTTTACTGATTTGGAAATATTTAAGCTATAAAATCATGAGCTCGAAATATGAAGATTCAACGCAAATGAGCTAGAAATAATGTGCCTCCTGCCTGTTACAGGATGTTCTATTATTTATTATACGTATTCAAAGATTTGATTATTATGTATATAGTTTTTTTTTGTTAATAGGGATTGAAAAATAATTGTGGCAGCTTCATGTTTAGCTTGAAATCGAAAAATAATGACTTGATCGCTATGACGAAAGGGTACGATATATACTTAGAAAGTATTAGTGAATCGAAGAATTGTGATAACATGGCAATCCCGCCAATGACGTAGAATTAGAGAATAGTCAACCAATCACTTGCCCCTGCCGGACGCTCATGGTAGTAGCCAGAAACGTTCATTTTACATAATGTATAGTATCTACCCTTCCCGCCAAATATGACAATGGCACTAGGCACAAATAATTTTTAAATTTTCAAATGAAACTCGGACAGAAGACACATTTCATCTGAAGGATTTGAGGTTAAATCTTCCTATTTCGAGCTCAGTATTCTATAATTGAAATATTTCCATTTAGTAATGAAACACCCTGTATATACAGTGTGTCCACCCCAAGGACTTACCACCCCTGTAACACCTATTTTTTCTGCAATCAGAATAACCATTGTGTTGATGCCTATATCGACTAATCATTCAATTGAATCAGAATAAAAGAAACGTCTGCTTTAGTAACTAGTTAAGGTACAAATATAGATTTTACAGAGGTGGTAAAGCACACCAGTTTTCACCAAATATGGATGGATGACTTGTTTTCCAGATTTACTTGATACGGGATCAGTATGCGCCACGTTTCTAAAAAAATTCAAAAACTATAAAAAATAATAAAAGGTTGTGCTGTTGTAAATTACTAGTTGTTATATCTGTTGTGATTTTTTTTGCTAATTGAGAAACCTGGACTCTATACCCCTACCCCTCCCTCTTATAAACCCGATCATGATATTTCGATATACGTAACTATTCAACCTAGAATCGAAGAAAAACAAAAACAAACAATGCGATCATATCGCATGTCTAGGCTAATATCAAATACACAAGTATACAGAATGTTGCAAAGTTATCTCAGGTGGTTTTTGGCTGATAACAAGTTGTATATCATACAATTAGATTATAAAATGTTCACCTATAGCAGTCTCTTCCATCCTATATACAGTCTTCAAATTGTTATAAACCATATTAATTTTCATACCTCAACGGAATCGCAGATTAGAAAGCATCACAGATGTACCAAGAGACAAAAATCTTGATTAAAATCCTCACAGAATTCGAAATGAAATAAATCATACAGTAGTTCATATCCTGAAGTAAAATTATCCATACTATCAAAGCAAAAAATTGTTTTTTTCTGTGACGGGAAAAAAGTTTGGCATTTCATCTCTGTTGGCAGGTTATAAAATGTCACTTTTCATAAATTACTTTTTTCCCGTGGGAAAAAAGTGAGTACTTTTTTCCCGGATATATATCACATATATATGCACTGTTGATGGCTTTTGTTGTGCTATAGTTCCGAAAAATGAGTCAATAATACCGTCTCCGAGAAAGAACTGCAAGTCCTTTTATCTACCATTCGACTTCGCGGTTTCGTATATTACTAAACAACTACTGAATTCGCAATTTTTTAAAATCAAATCACGGAATTGAACTGACAGAAGTGACATCAGATATTTGATTACTTCAAAAGAATGATAAAGATGCCTATAAAACGCAGGTGTCCCTACTGTCAAAAACTTGAAATTTCACGTCGATAATTTTCAGATTTCGAAATAAAGTATAATATCTTCTCAATATTGATTCGTCCTTCCTTCTGTCACAGAAAAAAATAGTGTATTATACACGGGAAAAATATTAGATTTTAGCTCACGGTTTTTTGTCTCCCTCCGCTACGCGTCGGGAGACAACACAACCTGGAGCTAAAATCTACTACTTTTTTCCCTTGTATAATAAATAACTATTGATGAATGAAAATTATTCAGAGCAGGACGTAAAACAACATCTTTGAATTTTTCTATAGGCGATCTCAAGAAAAAATATTGAGGCTTGTGTGAGATTCAAATCGTTTATTCATGCATAATATAGACTGCATTTTCAGTTGGTCCACCTTAGATTATTTGATATTATACGATAGTGATTATTTACTTGCCAGAATATTGTGAAGGAATCATCCCAGCCTCGTCGAAAACTCATAGCCCAATAAAAATAGGTTTTTGCTTAGAAAGTTGTGAATCGTTTTACATTCACATGAAGCTTTTCAAAGTTTTTTTTTTTTTTAATGATCTTTAGACGTGGCAATCGAAAGCTTTTAGGGTCTCCGAAACTCCGGGACTCAGAAATTCTTCAATATTCATTTAAAAAACGATGATAATGCTAGAGCACCAAATGTTGTATAGATAGACAGATATCAAGGATTCAGATCAGATTATGAGTTAAGTATAGAGATTTTCTGGGGTATGCCAAATAGAGTCATCAGGGTTTGGGTGACAATCAAAATTTTTTATTCAAAAAGGAGTATGTCCTTGATTCGTCATGTCTCGCTTATTTTTGGGAAAATCGTCAATAGAATGATGATGAGTATGCTCTGCGTCAACTCTCGTTTTTCCTGTAGACCCTTCAGGTTTGTGAATGTTTTACGAAAAATTATTGAAACGTTTCAAATTAGCACAAACTTCAAATCCTTGGAGAATCAATTCCTCGAACTGATTTTATTGGGCTATCTGCTATAAGTTGACTTATTTGTTGTTAAAGCTGTTGTTAGGCATAGTTTTCCATGGGACAACGATGGTTCCGGAGTCTAAGCAGCCACACTCGTACGACTCTCCGTCGAATACACACGTATACGAGTTTAGTGAGGTTATGTAGGTTATTATTATTATTATTATTGTCGCATACTAGGGGGCGGATAGGCATACGTGTGCAGGCTGACTTATTAGATACATTCGACTGGAAATCTGCCAGAAGCCTTTTTTTCTAAAGCAAATTGGTCTGGTGCAATAGAAACAATGAAATTATTAATGGAGCAAATGATAGTATTGTGTTTAAATGTATAACTTCACTCGAGTCCCGTAGAGATATAGTTTAAGTAAATCTGCTTTGGAAAAGAGAGCTCCGGATTTCCCAGTCAATCAAGAAACACTAACCCTTTGAATGTTTATATTTACGTATTTTTCGTTACCTTTGTTGAAGAGTGCGAGTGAGGATTGGACGGGGGCATTGTTGTATACCATTTTGAATGAGACCCTTTTATAGTTTTTGATCTGATATACTGGAGTTATATTGTATATATTGTATTGAGTATATTTAAATGCCTAAGCTACATTGTATACCGATAAAGCCCCCCGTGAAAAGGGCACCCCGCCCCTGTTCACTCCTACCCCATGTTTTATTGTAAATATACCTCCGATTAAGAAAATTGGCTGTTCGTTTTGAGTGATTTCCATCATGAATCATCGCCTTATCCAATGTATACGAAAAATTTGAGAAAATCAATACAGATCATTGAGAGAATATCGTACCTCTGTGTTATAAGTATGAGAGGAATCTTTAATTGTGTTCCGCTTTTTAATGAAAGTATATATTAATATTATAAACGATTATTGGGACGAGATACCTCTTAACTAATTTGGTAACGCCGTGTCCTCTGTATAGTGTTTTTTTGAAACGTGAGCATTAAATGCTACATCTTGTGTACTTATATAAACTGTGTTTTCAATCTAAGATCCTTCGACCTTGTCCAAATCCACCTCGAAATATGTGATTCATCTGTGATGAATTTGAAAAGATAGCGATACAAAATCTGCTATTCCACTTTTTCGATATATCTCAGAAGTTGACGGTTGAAAAATCAAAATGAGTTTGAAACATCTGCTGTTAGTGCTGTTAGAACTGTTTAATAAGGGCTGAAAAATGTAGCGATGTGATCATATCTATGGCTCACTATGATGTTTTTAATGTTCATTGTGAAACTAAAAGGAAAACGTGCAAAAACTTTGAAATCAATAAACATGATTCGACACCTTATATCTTCATATTCTGACTTCGAGAGCAGATATTGTAATATACCAAGCAAAGTGAAACAACTAGGAAAAGGCCAAATACTCAGAGTAGAATCCAATGGTCACAAAGAGGGAAACTCAAATTCATTACCACAACAGTTCATAAAATGAACAAAGTGGTAGATAACGAGAGAAAAACAACTACTTTCCTGGATATAAGCCACGCCAGAACATTGAATTACATCCTCCCGAAATCTATGGATTAATTTGTATAGACGAATAAAATTGCAAGGGTTTCCTTCCTGAACGCCGAGCTGAGCCTAAGTGGTTCAGGAACGGGTGACTACCTGCAGACCGGTTTCGAGCTCTTGGCGCTCATCAGTGCAGGGCTGTCCCAGATAGCATTCTTGACCGCAAACTGGTGCGAACTTGACCCAACTTGAACGCATCTCAGCATTTAATACCCCACGAGGCGTTCAACGTCGGTGAAATGGACGCAAACGCCAAATGCCACCTGCATAGGTTTCAGGAGGATGTAACTCAATATTCTGCGTGGCATATAGCCAGAAAAGCAGTTGTTTTCTAACGTTATCTACTATTTTCGTTTATTTTATGAAGTATTGTGATAATGACTTTAGACTTTCTCTCTTTGTGAAAGTGAATCAAGTTGAATCCCTTCAATATTGACAATTGCACGGATTGGATTGTTCCTAATTTGAATCTACAGATATTAAAAAGAATCTTGCTCTGTTGGTTGCTGGAAAAATTGTGTACACAACACATCCGGAAAATGTGTTTTTGGACTCGTAATTATCCAGGACTCACCTACGGTCTACAGCACGTCCTGGAATCTTGTCAATATTTTCCGGACTCATTACGTTCTTCTGTTTGTTCTAAATCAACGACTGAAGCTGATATTTCTATCAGAATATCAGATGATAAGATACACCTCACTTTAATGGAGCAGGCAAACAAAGATGTCACTTAGGTAACGAAATATTGGAAACTCCGTGTTAGAAAATTAACTAATAACGATAATAATGGTCGACGATCTGTGTCGAGAGTCTTGCAAAGTGGGATTCAATCTCCCTGAGTGCCATATATATGCTCATATCATTTATTAATATTTGTTGGCTTCTACGAAAATATTATCAATTGAACTACTATAGGTATAACGTAATTCAAAAAGAAGAACCATTTCAAATACGTTATGTAAATTTTCCATACTGGAACTAATTTCAATACGATAACTTATTGACATATGTGTCAATATGAATTTGTGTAAAAGTAATCAAAATTCAAACAGTACAGTGCAAAGTGATGTGGATTCACAGTTCTCCTCTCGAGGTAAGTACTATATTATGATATTTGTACAGATAGTTATTTCAAGTTTAGTTGAAGATTATTCTCGATAATATAGTTAATGATTGTCTACTGGGCAGTTTGCAAAACCTATATCTAGTGATATATTTTATTGCGACTAGCATTTTCCAGTGCCGCTCATAAAATGTGAATCAAATTCGTTCCAATTTTTAAGCTAACATATTATAGTAGGTAGATATATATTTTATTAATCTGTTATAGATTATTGTTGTGATGATACAGGGCTTCTCCCTTTTCCGTATATATTGTCATGCTGCCAGAAGCTTGATACTAGTCCTGCAAAATTTTGAATTAGCAAACGTCATGATTTATGAGAATATAAAGAAGGAAAATATCCTTTCTGCACAAGAATACAGCCAACGTTTTTAAACAATCAAACCTGCTCCGGCCTGAATGAACCTTCTTCGTAAAAAGTATATTTTTCGGAAAATCACTTGAGACAGACTAAAAGAAATTTAAAAAAAGTTGAACTACCTGATGAGGATTGAACTCGGGACCTCAGGCATGGCAGACGGAAACTTAGTTGTTCTTGAGCTCTTACTTTAAATAATTTTCTGTGAAAAGAGAAATACAAGAAATACTTCAGCAAATCGATCGTATACGGTAGTCCGATTCGAAAGTTGGTTTTTTACTTATATTTGTCCAACAATTGCGAAATCTATAAATAATAAAGATCATGGCAGCATCTGACGTACAATCTTTCTTGCCCTGGGCAACCCACACACATTCGCCGAATTGAAGGAATATCCTAGGAGTCGGCTCGCACATGGCTATCATCAGAGTGTTCTCTTGGAGAGTAATCATGTGAAGTTTTAGTGTCCTACATTATTTTTCACCTGTCACCGTCCCTTTTGTAGATTTTATTTATTCACTTTGTATTGTTACATGTTTCATTTTTGAAAAAATTGATATCAATTGATAGTCCCGAGCGTAGTCGTCATAGCACTCAATACAATCATGCCGAGATCGGTCATTCCGAAAATCCGAATGCGGTATCCTGGGTACTATGTACAAAAATGATACCCGCATTTCTGTTCACTACGAAAATAGCAGCAAATCAAAATGAATTCACTAATTAGGTAAATGACAACTGATATATCATTCTATAAAATCGTGTTGATCAATTAGGTTGGCACCATCATTGCTGACAACCCGGTAAACAAATATTGATAAATCCAATTGCATTAATTTGAATAAAACGAATATTCCACCAAATGGGATGGAATAATAAGAATCAAACAGATGTCGGACACATTTGATGAAAAAAGAGTAAATCCGCTAATATCATCAGCGAATCAAAATCACGTGACATTTAATATTCTCCATTTTCAATTGAATAGAACCCATGTACATTCCACGAATCGATTGATGCGTGTCATCCATATTTGATTATAGAGAAATAAACTAGCATTATAATATATGGTTTTTGATTTATTTTGAACGGCCATTATAGGTGAATATATTAATAATGGCATCTATGATATGAACTAGTTTTGCACTACTGGAATTAAATCAAATTCATATGGAATTGTGAAAAAGATTAAGAGATTGCAAAGATTGCGAAATAACAAATATAGGCCAAACTAATAGACGCATTGAAACTAGGTTCCATGAACATCTCTCTCGCACATTTAGAGTGTGATATGAAGTTAACTAAATGCACAATAAAAATGCCTTGCATTGGAACAAAGATAGCAGATTCAGATTCCTTGTGCCTCGGAAGAGGACACTCAAATTGTATAACATCAGAGCAATGAGTATATATTATAATAAAAAGACATAAATTCTCATATACCTAAATTAACTTAATCTTACTGAAAATGAAGAACATATGGCAGAGTGAAATATCAATAAGATCATTTGGAAAGAAAATTGTTAGTTTCATCTTCTGATGAAAGCAGAAGCTTGAAATTATGTTTACTCGACTTGATATATATGTATAGAG